>JAPMOR010105483.1:2206690-2230091 GCA_026543865.1 Argiope aurantia | reverse complement strand
GGACAAGCTTCTTGTCCATTTTCTTTCTACCAGAAAATATTAGTTAAAAAAGAATCTAAAAGAAAATAAATATCGAAAGATCAAATTGAAGCTCTAACATTAATGATTCATTAAAAGAAATATTAAGCATGCACACGAAACTATGTTTTTGTGATGCATATGTATTATAAAAACATATTTTTACAATAGCCGCTTTTTAAAAAAGCATCATAATTTTTTCACAATCATTAAAATTTCTTCTATGACTGTTTAGATAACAAACAGAAATTGTAGTTTTAATAAGATAGTTTTGAGCCTTAATTGTTACAATTAATCTTTTATTCTTATAAGTCATCATTTCTTTCTTCTATTTGAATATTCAGATTATATTTTTATATAATTTTTTTATTTATATATTATATATTTTTTATAATATATATATTATATATACATTAGATTTTTTTAAAAATTATGTATCTGCAAGTCCGTATATTCACAGAATCTCAATTCTATTATGCTGACTTCTGCAACAATTTTTTTTTTTTAATTTTGAGCCGTTTTAAGCGGGATAATTTTTTTACGTCTACATTTCCTAGATTCGTAACTCAAAAGTAACACAAAGCTGAATAATATTTCTATAACTCAAAATACCTTTTTTTTAAATATAGGTTTCTATGAACAAAATTTTCATTTCAGCTCCTGAAATTTCGAAATTCATTAGGAGCAGATTTCCAATTAGATAGAGTAGGCAGCTGCTTAGAGTCGTTTGCTTGAGAAGGGCCCACAAGTACGCCGATTAAAGAATTTTTTTTTTTAGTTACTAAATGAATGAATTTGAAAAAAAAACCACATAGAAGATAAATATTAAACAAATAGGTATTCTGAAAGTTAATAAGATAAAAAATATTAATCTAAAATAAGTAATTAACATGTTCAAAACGTGCTGAAATGTGAAATTAACCATTTTTTCAAAAGGGGGCCTCATAATGTGCACTGCCTAAGGAAGCAAAATACATAAATCCGCAGCCAAACTATTGGATAAAAAAACACAAGAATATAAAACAAAAATATGTTTACATTATAATATTCATTTATGGTATTAGTTTGTTTAGGTTTTCAGGGCAAAATTAGGTTACATCTAAGATTTATTCATTTAATGCTGATATTAACATCTTTACATAATTTATTCAAAGCAGAAGTGCTTAAACTGTGGATATCAACCAGAACTAGATCGTGTAGAGCAATACATTAAAACCGTTAACGGTGACTTTTTTTTAAATTAAAAGTCACTACGAAACTTTTCAAAATTATTAGCAAAATTTATCCTAAGTTTATTTTGTAGCTCCTCTTTTTCCCCCTTGAGCAGAGAGCGCTCCCTTGTGGCGTTTTACAGAAGCCTCTTGTGGCGTTTACAGACAAGCAGTTGAACGGGAGACCTGCATCCTGAGGTCGACTTTTTCCTTATGCACAACCCTTGCGCTAACGCCGAATGCTTTCAGTTGAAAACGGTGGAATCCCTCCACCATACTGTTTTTTCTTTTACCTAGTTGTCTATGTGTGTTTGTAAATTTTGCAGTGCAGCTGTGTTTGTGTAAATTAAAAATATTATATTTAAAACCGGACAGTTCATTAGAAAATCCCAACACAGTCATTATAATTTATTATTAATTGACAGTTGACTATAAAATTTAATTTCCAGTATTAGGAATCATAAATTCTTTTTAGATAAAAATGGGGTCTCGAAAATCTTGAAAATATAGGATAAATAGAATAAATTATATATATAATATAACATAGAAAAGTATAGGATTAACAAGATTATTCAGTAAGGGACAAGTCTGTAAAGTATATTTTGAAGGATAGGAAAAATATTCTGTGCCTTCTAACAATCTTTTTTCCTTTCACGATTCCCCATTAAATATAACATACTAAAGGAATAAACTTAGCTCTCAAGTAAATTACAGAGAGTACTTAGAAGAACAAACTACATTTTCTTTTCTAGCATTGAAAAGTTAAGTCAGAAGAATAGGAGGTGAAGGTAGACACCATCATTCATTTCTGCGGTTAACTAAGAATTCTTTAAATGATTTGGAAAATGCTTTCAGTAGCTTGTTTTTTACTTTTTCTTTGTTTCAGCAATCTCAAATGACAAATGTACTTGACAGTGTCTTTATTGTTGAAGAGGGCGTCTTTGAGTAAGAAATTAGTATACTCAGTGGGGACAAAAGAGTTTCAACTGTCAAGTTCTCTGTATTTATGATTAATAAGGGACATTAGCAAAAGTAGTTAAGCACAAATATATGGTTTCATTTCAAATATATTATTTATAAGGGACTACGTCATTTGAGAATATAACCGTTTGATTTCGCAAGGAGATAAATTGTTTTCTCCAGATTTATTTACTTTCTTCCATTTTACAAAATTAATAACTGAACTTTTCCCAAATAATTCTGCAATTTTTGTCATTGATATTTCAAATATCTTATAGAGTAATAATATTAATACAGAATTCTAAGGAAGCTAAAAATATTTTGTTTAGTTATATTAACGTACCATTTTAAAGCAAAATTAGGGCTATTTTGGGAAGGACGTAATTCTGAACCGAGGTCAGATGACGAGGACGACGGCAAATTTTAATTGGCCAGAACTTCAGGATAAACTATATTTTTAGTATGCTAAGCTGTATCTAAATGTGCCTCCTGTAATGAAATGAAGTATATTTTGAGTTCTGTTTCTTTCGAAAATGCTATATATAATATTCGATAAACAAATGCAGTGTTTCTCAAGGCGAATTCCACCATTGTTGAAAATTTATCCTTGATATTTGTTAATTGTAACCGTGAAAGCCAGTTGAAGGGAAAATTTACTTCAATTAATTATAAAAAAAGATCCTTTATAATGGTATTTTTATATTAGAGGCAGTGAAGAGGATTTTTAGTTTCAAAACCAGACAAAGTTTGTTGCATTTCAAAAATGTTAAATACCAAGTAAATGACATAAATATCCTGTAGTTTTGTCAACTGAACAGCCTGCGGATATTAAAGTGATGATTCAGAAGATAAAAGTACCCGAGAATCCCTTTCCCCATTATATCTACGACCATTCAGCTCGATAATGATAGCTCAAAATGAATATCAAATAAAATGTGCAAAAAATGATCCGAAATGTTCATTACTTTATCAACTAATAACAAATGGTACCTCCTTATAAGAAGTTCCACCTGAATAACATTTTAGAATATTAACTACACACTTTTTTTCGAAGCTGACTTCCAACAAAAGGAAATGAGTATCCAATAAATCAAATGCATTTCTACCTAGATATCAAAAAATCGAAATCAAAACTCATAAGAGGCCAAAGAGAGAAAGAGACGCTTTTGATTACCGTATCAATCAATCGTGGGAGCAAAAAGCTTTCATGGATTGCTTGTTGACAGTCCTTATTTGGGTTTCTATGGTTTGTTATTTCATTTTCCGTCTCCTTTTCACATTTTTACTGCCTTTTATTATTTGGATTTTATTATTATAATTTTTTTACATTTTATTATTTGGTTTGTTATTTCACATTATTATTATTTTATTTCATTTTCTTTGAACACTGCATTACCAGAAAGAAAAAAAAAGTAAGGAGCGTCAAATTCGCAGTGTGGAAAAGTAAGAAAATTAGATAAAAAGCGAAAATGCTCTAAAAAATAATTTCAGATCTGCAGCTCTTATAGGAGATTTGCTACTGATTAGATGAAGAGCTCTGTAAGCTGGATATCATTATCAAATTTTATTCTACTTGATATCAAATAGGCGAAAACTGAAAATTGCAGTCATTTCATTCTGAACCATGGAAAAAAATAAGATAATTTGGCTCTGTGGAAATTTCCCATTCTCTCACTGAAATTTTTCAAAATACTTTTTATTTTCCAAAACTTTTTACTTGATAAAAATAATATTGATTTTCTCAACGTAAGGAATTCTACACATTTCCCAAAATTTTAACTTTAATTATAAAATTTTCAATGTGGTTAAAAATTTCTAGCATTTTAAAACAATCAAAATTAAAAGGACATACTATTAAATATCAGGACAGAAAATAAAATTTGTTTAATTATAATGATTTTGAGAGGATTTATCTGAAAATTTCATCTTCTAGGCTACACCGTACGCCACTCTGTGCCGTGTGGATTGGCTCCAATTGCGCCAGATATCAGAAATGGCGACAGAATAGTAGGAGGAAGAGCCGCTATTCCTGGAAGTTGGCCTTGGCAATGCTCTCTGAGACGTAAAGGAAATAGTCTGTATGGCCATTTGTGTGGTGCAGCTTTAATAAATGACCAGTGGGCCCTCACTGCAGCACATTGTTTCCGAGAGTGAGTAGTTAAATGCAGGAATATTTTATGGCGATACTTATAAAAGTTCTATTCTGCTGCTTTAACAGATGAAATAAGATTATTCGATATCGGGTTATTATCCATTTAATTTCGTGTCTGAGAAGCAAACGCTTTAAAGTAATTTAACATTGTTTAACGATAGTTAAATTAAGGACTACAATTTACGCTAAGTTTAACATTCTGTGCAAATTAAGGGGATTATTTATCATCAAATCTCAACAGAAAGGGATATTTTTTAAAAATATTTTTCTGTTATATGTATAAATTGAAAAGGGATTAGTTATTTCAGATGATGTTAATTCAATAGCAAATAATTCCCAGCTGCTGATTTTATATTTTGCTGTCTTGTATGATATGCTTGGGATTAGCGGTACAAAAGACCAGACTTGGCCACGCCGCAGCAATCCAAAGCTTAAAAGAAGACCAGTCATCTTTTGTTACAAAACAGAAAATAAACAACCAAGCTGATATATGGAATCTTTTAAGAACATTAATTTGATAGAAAATTTTCATTAAATGATTAAATACTTTTCGTCCCATTAAAAATAATTTCGTTAAAGTCAATAAATCACATTGGCACATAGACAATATTAATAACTTCGCATAAAAATTTGCTTCAATTTTTCAATTTTTAGGTGGGGATGTTCTTTATAAAAAAAAGGTAGAAAATTAATTATTAGATTACCAAAGTGTAAAATTATTTCCAAAACTGTCTATTAAACTACAGGTCAAATTGAAATAATTCCGCCTTTAATCCTATGAAAAATTGCTTTTAATCTGTAAATATCTTTACGATTAATTAAATTCGTTTTCAAGCATTCTATAGCAGGATTATTTAATTAAAATGCTGACAAATTTAAAATTCATTTAATAATTAGTAAAAGAGCAACATAATTGAAGGAAGCAATCATTTTTGAGTTAAGTAATTGAATGTCTATATAACTATAGCCAAGAAGACAGTTTTCATGTTATAAGAAACATCGACAAAGAATTTTAAATTCTAATATACTGACTATCCATATATTCTTAGCTGTATGGCTTTATTTCTTTCATGATATTTAATTTTAAAATCAAAGATTTTTTTTCAGAAATTTATCCTAAGACTTCCATTTAGACAGAAATATCATATGATTATAAACATTCTATACTTCATCTATACTTAAAAAAAAAAGTATATTCGGGCCTACGTGTGTGTCTGCGATGTCCAGACAAATCCATCGTTTTTACTTCCATAAAGGTTGACTAACAGGGAATCTTAATTGTGACTCAATGCCCTCTCGAAACTGGAATTTTAAATTAAATGTAGAAGCATTTTGATTCAACGTTTCGTGCTGTTCCGAGTGATTTTTTTTTGCCCATTTTTGAGCGTAGCATTGCTACTAATAATTATAAAAAGAATAATTATGTGCACTGTTGAAGAGAAAAAAAACTGTTGTAGAGACGTAAAACAAAGAAATTTGTTTTACGTCTCTAATCTAATTTAATGAAATTCTGGGAAGTAAAATAGTCGATTTTCCAGAAGTTTAAAAAATAATCCGATGTTCTAATTTTATTATATTTTAACATTTTTTTTGAGGTTATTGTTCGAATACTTCTTCCTGATTTAAAAAACTACGGTAGTCTTTTTTTTCATTGATTTTTAACTTCTTTCCGGATCAGCTCAAATATTTTCACTGCAGATCTGTAAAAAGGGAAGGGGAGGGGGATCTTCATAGATTCTTAATGGAAAGGATTCATCAGTCTTAGGAAATGCCTTGGCTGCTCTTCTAGTATTAAATTTACTTGTTCTAAAAACATATTGTACATAAATTTTATTTAATATTTAGAAGTGTCGAATTTAATAAGCGGATTTGTTTCCAACATGAAATTCCATTTTCGTTTTTCAAAGATAAAATTCCTATTTTTAATAGTCGCATTTTTTGTAATTAATAAGTGTTTATTATTTGATTGATTATTTTGATATTAGTTATAATGAATAAATAAAAACATGCATTTTCACAAAATTATTAAAATAAAAACTTATTCTAAAATATATTGAAAACTTAAATTGACCAGCTTATTAAAAAGGGAACCTAATGGTGTCATAATTTTGGGGATTTCGTGACCTTAGACAATCATTGCTCATAGGGGAAATTATAGATTGCATGTTAAGGTTGATAATTTTTCATTAATTCGGAACCGACGTTGGTTAAAACGGAATGTAGAATGACTGAATGTCAAATAACTGAGACTGTTCTTTATACGGAAACGAGGAAACCAAAACAAAAGATAATTAAACAATGAACCAAAACAAAAGATATTTTTCAATCTCTTAAGATCAGGTTGCTGACTCTCTACCGTTAAAGA
This sequence comes from Argiope aurantia, assembly GCA_026543865.1. Taxonomy (NCBI): domain Eukaryota; kingdom Metazoa; phylum Arthropoda; class Arachnida; order Araneae; family Araneidae; genus Argiope; species Argiope aurantia. Next base: position 2,223,385 of record JAPMOR010105483.1, on the reverse strand, counting down.
TTATTTTAAAATAATATTAATAAATCCAAGTCCACAGGGAACAGTAACTATCTGAATGAAAATTAATAGAGGCTTTTAGTTAAAAGCTTTCAAATATCTTGAATCCCAAAAGTATCTTTTTTTCATTAGAAGAGGATAAATTTAAGGTTTCAAGAATTTTACGTTCATAGAATCCCAGATGTCTTCTAAAGGTAAAGTAGAAGCAATAAATCGTTAGTCCCTCATGCTTGTAAACAATTAGATGATTATCTTTCAAATGATCTTCCCTTGAAATAAGTTGAAATTCTGTTTAAAATGCTTAAGAACATTAAGAATAACTCATATGTTTGGTATTAATTAGACAGGTGATTGAGAAATACGTGTTGAGTCTGATTTATTATTTGTGAATCTTTAGGATTTCTCAGAAAATGCTTGCTGCCACATAAATATGTCTGCATGTTAACACAGGGTAAGTGTTATGGATACGCCAAGCACAAAAGGGCTATTGCTGTGTTGTGCGGTTTGAATGTATGATTGAAACTAAGTGACACAGCACTGAATCAAATTAAATTTTTAAAAGATAAATATTGGACAACGTATGGATGATTCATTTTTCCAATTTTTTTTCACCACCTGAGAATATTGTTATCCAAAAGATAAACACTGAGATTTAGTTATTATAATAAGAATCACTTGCTAAGAAATTTCTTGAACAAATTGCTTAACAGAATTTTTGTTTTGCTTACAATTGCAAAATCATCCAGAAGTAGAAGCTCCTATAATGTTCACCTCCTATTTTTGAAAGTCGTTAATAAGAAATGACATTGTCATTCCTCTTCAAACTTTATCTTAAATTTTATAGCGAAAATGAAGATACAGACTTGATCTAATAGAGAGAAAATCGATTTTGATTTTTTTTTTGTTAAAATATGTTTTTAATCTATGCAGTTCTATTAAACAAACGCAAAAGAATTTTCTCTTTGACGAGGGAAATGCTGGTATCTGTTTACAAACATTTATTTTTCAGAAATTGATTGAAAATTTAAATTAAATTCCATTTTTAGGAAATTCGTTGGCTCTTTAAATGTTTAGGTTGATAGTGGATCAGAGTGTTCGTAAAATTGCTTGTCTAAGGCTGAATGCTTGATCTATATTACGAATAAGAAGATGAGGTAGATCGAAATAGATGGTATATACTTGTATTTTCTATCGTGCTTAAGAATACATATGCTTTTTTAAATTGCACTCTATTTTTTTTCCTTTCTTTTTATTCCTTTTAGTTCGATTTCTCATTTTTTTGCATTTCGTATTCAGGCAATGTTTATTTAATCATGCTCCAAATAGTGTACTGAATTTTAAACAGTCCCAAAATTCTTATTATTCAAATCCCTTGCAAAGAATTTAAACATGTCTTGCTCAGACATGTACCATTGAATGAAGAGTTGCAATAACATCTGTAGAATTATTTCTGATTTCAGAGCAGATAAGTCGAACGTCACCAGAACAAAATATATTATTTTTTAAAAGTTGGAAAAGACCATGCTATTTTGAATCACCTACACAATATTTAAAGTTAAATGAATTTTTCTCATTCTTTTCTATATTAAGAGAAATAATAAAACGAATGGAACTACTTTGAAGTGAAAAACAACCCAAATGAACTCTATCAGAACGTACATATACTATAGGAGCAAAATTTGTTAATAAATCCTCTATAGTTAAATAACAGATTAATAAAATTTTTTCGAACTCGAGATTTTGACGAATCTGCAAGTTTCAGACCTCCTTGAAACCGAAAAACATATTTTGGAATTATGCTTGCCTGTCTGAGAATCAAAAATGTTTGAAGCTAGATAGTTGGAATTCGGTATATTTTCTCTACACCAAATGTGCAGATTTCTTCCTAATTTTGAAGGATGTCTCTCCGGTTGTCCGAATATACACTAACAGGATGATACAAAACGGAGAGAGCTATATGGATGAAATTTGGTATACAGATTTAACATTTAAAATATAAATATGTATCGATTTCGGAATCAACTCCCTCTAAGGGTTGACTGTCTGTCAACCTGTAATTTCACGAGCATGCAAACATAACTTAAAACACGACTTAATTATATGAAATTTAGAATGCGATTTTCCGATTAAAGTTGTAGTTTTGTGTCAAATTTTGGTTTTAATCGCTCTGGAAGAAAGGGTCAAAATATGAGCAATATTATATAGCATTTAAGTAGTAAGTAGTATTTAAGTAGCAATTTAAGTAGTATGTTTGTATTAGCTGCATCCCAGCGATTAGTCGCCGAAGATCGCGATCTGATAGATTCTTTCAAAAAAACTGTTCGCCAATAGATACAGTTATTAATTGTTGCGGATTGTGAATAGATGGTGCTCCCGCCTGTTGTTTACTTCCTGTTTTTCAACTGCCACCCAGAGAACGGGGACTTGAGTGGCATTCACGGACCCCAACGGTAATGGAAAGTGCCATGAGAGTTAAACTTTGTTATTAATAAAAAATCTCAAGACATTTTTGGAAGTCCTTCATTAAGCATCTCCACTGACCACATTTGCAATATTAATACTCAAGTTTATTTATTAGAGAGTATGTAAGAACGTTTCGGGGAGACCAATCAATCTAGCTCAAATTTAAAGCTCATTTATAGTGACATGTTACAAAAAAAATATTACTGTTTTACCTTAAAAACCGAAAAAAATTTTTTTCAAGTAAAGATATATCGATATTTTTCAAAAGTATATGGATATTTCAAGTTCCCAATTCTCAATTTCAAAAATTCACATTCTGATATGGATTTTCGAAATTGGGAATTTCCCTTTAAAAAAAGCCTAAAATTAAAAATTGCATTTATTAATTAATTTTCAGAATTATTCAGAATTATTTATTAATCAATTCAGAATTATTTAAAACCTAGAGCAGAACATGAAGTTTATATCACCTTTAGTTAGAATACTTTCTTATAACCAGCTTTCAATTAACTTCCATACTATTTTATATGAAAATTCAAGGGGTGTATCAATAGTTTCTCTATAGAAAGAATGCATTAAAAATATCTGATCTATGGTGGGATAATTTCTACCGCAAGTGGTTAAAATAATCTAAATCTATAATTTTTTAAGTTGGACTTAAGATTTTACAAATACGCAATAAATTCAAACTCGAATTGACGTTTCCTGCTTATTTTCTTTCTTCTTGAACATATCTTTTAGCTTTATAGTTCAAAACCTTTGATAATATATATCCTGAAGATAACGTGATCTTGCAGACAATTCTTAGTTTAATTAGATACAAAATTTCATGAGTAACTACATCTTACGCTCATAGAGGGAAAGCAAAATTTCCCACAAATCTACTTACTTCATTACTGTTAAAAGTAACAAACATTAAAAACCATATTTTTGAACACGGAGCATTGCTAAAAGGGTTTCTAATCATAAAAAAATCTTTATGCTAATTGCTTTTCGAAAATGAAATTAAAAAACTTTAATAAAAGTCTATAGATAAGAATCTTAATACACAAGCAACAGTTGTTTTTGAAGTTTTGTTTCTAACAAAATTTTCAGAGTTGTTTACAATACATCTAAACCGTCTTCGTGATTTCTAAACTAGGAAAATATTTTGACAAACAAATGGAGTTCGAAATTCTTTCCAGATTAAAAATCAAGTAAAATCTTCAAAAGACAAACGCATGTAATTTAAGATGATTCCTCCACAGGGTTCATTTCAAGTATGAAAGCAACAAAGAAAGTCGAAACAATATTTGGTTCCATGACAGAAGTTTTACAAGATTATGAATACAATAGAGTTTTGTGATCCAAGTTAAATTTAGAACAAAACATAATATAAAGCGTCTTGAGTATAGATGAAACCCTTCGAGAAACTACAGAAGATTTACTTCAACTGTACATACAGGCTCTTCAGAAATTATAAAGAATAAGGAACCAACAGTGAATAAAAATTTCTTTAATTTTTGTTCAAGATACTATGAGATTTGTGTTTAATAGGTTATAAAATAATGCTGCATTTCTTTTCTTTTCTTTTGCAAACTATTGTTTTTCATTTTACTGAATATAAATTATGAAAATAACAGTTAAGCATTCATTTATTATTTTGCATTCTTTACCTTCTTCAAAGCTTTCTATTGTTTTTCTTTTCTTAGAATGTTAATTGTAAAAATTTCCTTTAAGTATTGTAAAAAGCATGATTTTTATTTTAAGTATAAAATATGAAATTTTATATGTATGAGTATTAGGTAAGTGGTAAAAAAGTTAATAAATTTAACTTAAAAAGTAAGAAGCAGTTTTATTAATACACAAATATCAGATTTTTAATTTTTTTAAAAATTATTTTCTACTTCTTAATTTTTAGTTCTATTATCTAAATTACTTACCATTGGGAGTAAATGGTACTTAATAAAACTTAGTTTAATTTATATATACCATAAATGATAATAAAGTTTAAAAAATATTAAAGTAATACATTGACATCAAAAATACATGTGCACAAAATTTCAATTCTCTAGCACATTTCCTTCTCGCAAGTAAATAAGAAATCAATTCTAAATTTTCATTTAAAAAATAAGAACAATGTCAAGTTAAATATAAAATTGCTTAAAAGTTATATTTAAATTAATTTAAACGCATCTTTTTAAAAACCTTAATTAGCTTTTAAAATTTCTCATAACTTTTTAAAAATTATGTTTAAAATTAAATTTAAGCCCTACAAAATTTAAAAAACAATACATGATTCCTTTATGCAATTTAATCGCTATATAAGTATTAATTATTTTATATTTACGCATTTCTGAAAAAAAAAAACCTTATCTAAAAATATTTTAAAAAATCAATGATAATTTTACTAATGCGGTTTATTATTTTACGAGCAAAATCCTAATTTTATTTGTTAGGGTATACAAGCAACATGCACTCGATTAAGTTAAGTACCATTTCTGTCTCAATTTCATTAAATAATTCATCGTAAGTTTTATATTATATATATATTTACTTAAGGCTAATTTAAGAACTAGTTTAATCTTGAGTTAATTTTTCGTTAGTGGACAAAAAAAAGTGAGCGATAGATCTATGTTTGAATGCCATCCGTAGTTCAGAATTAAATATAAATTTTCTAATTATTAAAAGATCCATGTTTTCTGTCAATTACATATTTCATAACTTCGTTTCAAATTTCATTTGAGTTTCAGCACTGTAATAAAAATTAGCATTACTCGATGATTTTAATTTACGTCAATGATTTTTTTATAGTCGTAATAATGCCAGCTTGTGGACAGTTCATCTGGGAAAGTTTTTCAAAGAAACAGATGAATCCACAGAACAAGTGAGGTATATAAAAGAAATCTTAATTCATCCAAAATATACTGGATTGTCATTGTATCCCGTAAGTACTATCGAAATTGTAATATATATCTGATGTTTTATATAAAGAAGATTTTGGTGTTACAATCCTAATTTTTATTTAAAATTTGAGAAATTCCGCCCAAACAATGGTCAGAACCAATACTTTAATTAAAGAAATAAAATTCCCTCAACACCGAGTAGGATTCATATTTAAAATTATTTAGTAAAGTTCCATTATTTTAGATTTTTACCAGACCAATGCTTTTAAAATTGAGAATATTGTCTTTATAAAAAAGGATTAAGTAGAAAGTTTTAATATTTGCTCGAATAGGACAACTTACGAAGTGCCGTCCCATACTTTACAGTCAAGTAGTGAAAGTTTTAGCATACTGATTCCCTTCATTAAAACTTTTCTCGATATCTACAAGTAGAAATTTCCTGTATTGATCAAGTAGAAATTTCCATATTCTTCACATGGACGTTTTGAATTTTTTTTCGGATTCTTATAAGACCAACTCTTTCAAAACCGTGAATATTGTCTAGTTATTTATGAAAACAAAGTAAAATTTATGTTTCAATATCTGCTCGCGTTGGAGAGAAAACGAGATGGCGTTCCTTACAGTATAGATCAATATCAGATGCTTCTGCTGAAAATTTCCTTACTCCATGTTGATATTTCATTATCCTTTTTTCTGGATTGTGTTTTCTAAAACATTGAAATAAATTTTGCATTCGTCGGTGAAGAATTATTTTATACAATAGATTTGTGGTTTAGAGTTAAAAAAATCAGTAGAAAAAGTTCAGGATTATAAGATGGATTGAGAAATTTTTTTTCTCAATGATTCTTTGTGATCCTTGTATTTTTATTCATAAATTTGATTTTCTTTACAATTTTGTATTCTTGCATTTTTTTTTTACTGTAAATCTAATGAATGTTTTCACGTGCTTTAAATGAATGTTACATTCTTTTATCCGTCTTATTTTTTTTTTCATGTTTCTAAATTGAATTCGTAGACGGTTGAAATTTGGTAGTCAATTTTTTTTAACTCAATTTCCAGATTCAATGGAGATCCGATATCTATTCCTGGTAACAAGGCAATGTTTTAATGCTTTCAGAACTTAATTATCAGTTAACTGATTGATTTTGATTTAAATTTAATTCCAAATGAGAGACCGTCAATCAGTTAACCTCAAAAAATAAATTACACGATTCTATAAATTTTATGATATTTGGTTAAAAAACATTAAAAACTCAAATGCTAAAATAATATTTTAATACACGATTTACGAATGTTCTAAAAGGTAGAAATTAATATTTTAAAAAGAGAATATGGTGGTTTAAACTAAATCCAAAAATGCAATGCGCTGAAAAACACACACAATTAGTACAGCAATCCATAATATATATCATAAAAAAGAAAATTTCTAAAATTCAATAAAAATTAAGAATCTATTATAGATGTAATTAAAATTTAATTAGCTTTGAGTAATTCTAACAGTTCCTTGCTCTTTTATGATTTTACTGAGTCTTCAATATTTTCAATAAAATAACTATTTTCAAACTTTTTACAACAATTATAAAAATATTTCATTTTTAAACTCTTTTAATTTCGTTGTTTATTAAGTGAGAAAAGGATATGGGTAGGAAAAAAATATTCAAATGATCATAGAGGAAACCTTTTAGGAATTTAATAAGCCTTGTCTGGAATATTTTTAACACCCTTTTTAAGAAAATAAAGTATAGAAAGTAAATTCACAAATATCTTTTATGATTAATATACTTCATTGGTAAATGATCTTGAAAAGTTCAGGAAAAAAAATATTACTTACACAAGCAAGAATTTTTTTTTGAGAGATTTAGGTCAAATACCCATTACGAAATGAGAAGTTGTGTACGAATACGGGAAAAGTCTAGTCATTATGCAGATTTTTCTAAGAACTCATTCAAAAAGGTTCGACAAATCTTCTTAAAAGAATCTGGAATACTTGCTTGAAATGTGAGTAACTCTCAAAGGAATTCATTACGAAAGCAATTTAAATAATATACTTTGGGATGTTAGTAAAGTTTTTTTTTATGTTTTTAAAGAACGTATAATTAACAAAAATCTATAACATACCAGTGGTTAAGAATCATTAACTCCAAACGCTGACAAATGTATGTTTTATAATATAAAGAAAATTTCAGTGCATTTGAGTAAGAACATTTGTTTCTTATGTTCTTACTCAATAGAAAAAAAACTTAGAGAAGAATATTTTTATTTTTCAGAAAATATTTTTATTTCGGTTACCCTCAAAATAATTTAGAATGCATTCAGCCATAACGGGCCACAGACACATTTCCATTTTGTGCATTTGTAAGAATCAAAAATCATTCTTCTCTTCAAATTTATATTAAAATCATAATCAGGTTACATTTTTTATTTATTAAATGACACACATTTTTCACGCTGCAAATGATAAAGATATTGATGGTTGGATAATGGAATTTTATTTGGATGACAAAGTTTCAAAATCCTTCACAAATTTCTAAAATTCAAGGAAACCCTTCATGAAACGTCAATTGAAATCGTACTTCTATGCTTGCGTTGCGTCGAAAAGTTGTATCAAAATATGGCATACACTCAAGAAATAAAATTTTTCATGCATAACAAGATGTGAACAGGAACTCAAATATATTTCACAACAACAGCGTTGATTATTCCTGCGTTCATTGTTAACTACGTGTAAAAATTTAAACGTCAGCAAAGTTTTAAAAATTAATGATAACTTAAAAGCAAAAGAAAGAAAATGTATTTTAATAATACTATGCAGTTTCAATGCCATTAAAAAAAGTTAAAATATAAATATGAGCATTTTATTACAAATTAAAAGCAGTGATACAAGAAAGGTCTATTTAAAAACTTTTAAGATCGTCAAAAGTAAAACAATTTATTGTTATAGAAACTAATATTTCATAAATTTTTATTTTAACTTTTATCCTTAATGATCTGAAACATATTAATTTCACTGACAGCGTTTGTTTTTTACTCTGTTCAGAATTGATTCAGAGGCTCGTTTTTTACTCGGTTCGGATTCATCAGCACTAATGGATCACACAGTAATGGATCTGAAAATGAGGATAAATGCCTTCCATTTTGATCAATTTCTCTTGCCAGATTACCTTTCAAGTTCTTAAAAGGATTCGAATATTGTTAGTCTATTATTTCTATTATCCTTCTGGAATCTGAGTTCAAATCTGTGACTTGTGTGAATAAGCCCATTATTTTATTAGTAAATTTATCCTTTCCTTTCCAAAAAGGGTTGAACAGGTGGAATATAGCCATTTTCTGGAAACAAAATCATGAGACTCTACACCATTAAACTAAAAATAATTCTATATCATAAAATATCCATCACATAGTCTAAATGACTTTTAGAAAAATATTTTTCCTGACCAAAAATCATGAAAATTATATTTCCGGCCATCATTTCACTATCTAAATAGCGTTTTTTCCCCATTGAAGAAAGGAACTTGCAACTTCTAATCGTTCGAAACAATTACTTGCCTTACAAATTCTATATGCTGCATTTTGTAGACAAAAGTGCGATTGCCTATTATTTCATTTGCTTTTTTTGATATTATAGATGTGAAAAATATTTTAAAAGAAAGCATGGAAAGATTTAATATAATTAGTGACAGCAATCGAAATAATTTTAGTTTCTTGCTAATGTGATGAGATGTTTTTTTATTAATTTATTAGAATCCAAGTTAAGAGTTTTTATTTTCTGATTTTAAGTGTGTTAAGAATCAACAATTTTTTATATTGCCCTAAAGCTTTTACATTCCATGAACTTTTATGATGTATGTATGATGCTTATGATGAATATATCTGCAAATTCTGATGTAATATTTGTTATTGCTTCAGACTTTTTCCTTTATTTGCTTTTCATTTAGACAATGCTCCACATAACATGTTGATTTTTTTACTATCGTTCCACTTTTTCGAATTTTTGTCGTCGTGGTCTCTATAATTTTGGGAACAGTTTGAATTTGAATTTGTTTGCGTTTTAGGGTACAAAGCCATCTTTGACTAAGCAGGACCGCATTCACTGCAATAAAATATTTACATCAATTTATAATAAAAACGAAGCATGGAATGCCAATGAAGTCTAAACGCCTAAAAATGTAAAAAAACACAATCATGAAATAAAGAAACAATGAATGATGCAAGGTATGAAATAATATTAAAAAAACTGTGTTTAGATATGATTAAAAAACTATATAAGAAACACTAATAAAGTTAACATGAGAAGTTTTGGAAATCAACTTGCCCAAATCAAGGCAAGACATCTGAAAAAATAATACAAGCTTTGAAACAAATCTTTGACACTATTAGAATGTGCATAACAGAAATAGACCGGTTGCAAAATAAGCAAAATGGTGAAGGTTTCACCAGTCGAACATATTGGCGGGTGAATCATATATGGCAAATTCTCAACTTTGGTAAAATTGTATCCATTTTCTGCTAGATATTATGAGGTCCAGAGTTCTATTGTAGTTTTAATTATATGAAAGTTATTATGAATCTGTGCTTTCCAATCAATTTGCTATTGGGAATCTAAAATATGACATATACATTCTTGTATTCCGATATTTCTGCATTGGCAAGAAAGTAGCTAATCTAGCTACTATGTTGGTTTTCTCTATTTCAGTATGAACTATTCAGTGCGAGTTGTTATAGTACGAACAGTGAACAATGACCAAGTGATCTACATACATAATATTTTTCACGTGTGAAAGTTAGTTTTCTTGTTTACTCTTATACTCGACATCAGTCAGTATCAAATTGTTATTAAAACTGCCTTCAAAGAAGTTAAAAATGCATAAAAACTGAATGCTGAGAGAGAAATTGATGATGATCATGATTCTTTTGAATAAGAAATGGAGGTTGTGGTGATAGAGAAAATGAGTAACAAAATAAGTGGAAATGGAGAAAGTAACATCAGCCATGGCCGATTTTTTAATAAATGAGTATTTTGAACAATTATGTTGAAGATATCAGAAAGATCAACTGTTATTCCTTTGTATGAGGGATTGATAGATTTGATGATGATTAGCTGAACGTGACAAGTTTTAAGAGCCTCAATTTGATTAAATAAAAATTTATTTTGGTGGTTAATGCAGTTTACGATTGTCGGCAGTTAGATAAAAAGTTTTACTACCAGATTCTATTGCTGCATAGATTTATTTCCTGATTGCGTAAATGTCCGAGAAGAATTAGTTTAATTGGAGACCGAACGTTCTACTTGAAATAAGATCTCTACTTTCTGTTACTAAAATGAACTACTAGTCCTTATTCTTTTTAAAGCAAATTTCATATCGTGTCTCATAAGGCTCAGCCTTTTCTGTTTTTATGAAGTTCATTTCCTGACTTTTCACGACAAGAGTAGAGATAGAATTATTTATAAATTATTCCGAAATGAAGGTATTAAATAGTTATGACAGCTTATATGAGATATTTCATAAAATTTATTATTTAAAAACGGTAAAAAAAAGCAGTAATTTGGATAGTTAGGAACGGGTGGTAAAGAAGGCAAGAAACAATTTCTTATAATTTCAAATATATTTTATTCAAATCAGTTCATTGTTATCAGAAGACAGAATATGTATGCCCAATTAGCACAGAAAATCTAACACAACATAAGTAATAATGTACGTTACTCTATTTGAGACCAGTTAATTTATGATTAATTTGAAGAAAAAGGCATTTAATGAGCCCTTCAGATTATGACTATGCACTCCCATAAATTGATATATTTTCCATCTCATAAGAACTACAGCAAAATTCCTCCCCAAATACCCTATTTGACCTTATTAGTTAGTATTTGGTGTACTAAATTATAGCATTTAAAATATAAAAAATTATTAGAATGAATAAATAAGAAATTTGAAGCTATAAATATTAAAATTAGTACTGTACAATAGTGGCTGTAAACGAAATTGAGATTTAGAGAGTATGCAATATTAAAAAAAAAAGGAGCCAATTAGGCAAAAGTAATATCGTTTTTGAAATCTATCGCTTTAAAATGCCAAACATCTTAGACATATTCTCTGAAATTGAAGCACTTTTTTTGTAGTGTAGCGTGATATGTACTCTAGGAGAGATTAAAAAATAAAATTTAAAGGTTTAGTCTAAATGCTAATTTTACTCAATTTTCTGGCACTCGAAATAAGTAAGGAAAGTGAAGGAAGAAAGGGAAAAATTTCATTAAAGAAGTTAAAATAAAATATTCTCAGACTGATTAAATGATTTTCTTTTGATACTGAAAGTTTGCTAAAATAAGTTTAATTGAAATGCCAAAAAATTAATTATAATGTCGAATTAATTGCAAATTAGGGAAATTTTAGAATGAAAAAATGAATGGAAATATACTTAATGCAAATGGAAATTCATTAATATGAGGAGATATACCTAAGCATTTTCATTAAAAAGCCAGCTTTTCAATTCCATCAATGTTTGTAATTCTTTGAAAGCCGACTTATCGTAAATTTCAATGGTTGTCACATACATAGTTTTTTTTTCGGTTTCTATTTAAAGTCATCAAAATATACGTGGTGTGCTTCTGGTACAAAAGGAAAGAAATTAAACATGCTGCCTCTGCGTTTCTCTTTCCACTAGCTTCATTTACTACAGAGTAAGGAAGTCGAAATTTCAAGGTTTTCGCCTTCTTTTGTTATCTTTTGAAGGGAGGAGGATTTAATTCAAATCAGAGCAATCGAAACCTTCATTTGACGTTTCTCCGACGTCTTTGCGAATAAGGTTTTCTCCTTAAATCTTGGTCATTTATTTTTTTCAGGAGTTAAACGTTGGATTTTGTCTTCTTTCTATTGTTATTTCTGGAAGATTTTAATAAAATTTTCCCGAAAGTAAACGTTTAGGAATGGCAAACAATCAAAAGGGAGAGAGTGGAACAATGATTTTATCTCAGTAAGATATTTCAAGCTTTACTCAGGGGCGAAGAATAAATGTATTTTCATTTTTATAAAAAAATAAATTGCATTAATTTCACAGTAATAAACTTGTTCCCAACAGGTTTTTGAAGCTTCGTCTTTTATTACATTTTTTTCTCTTATTAAATATTTTTCTAAATTCCTATATTCCTCTGAAAACAAGAATTAAGCAAGAACACTACTTTTAAAACAAGAATAGATCAATATTGCGTTATGTACAAAATAAAGATGGAAATTAAAAAAAAACAATACAATATATAATAATTATAAAAATAAAAAGAGAAACACTCTTGCATAATATATGGCGATTCAATAAAATTTTATTAGATCACTAGCTCGTGAGCTCTTAGTTTTGATGATTTTTTTAAAAATATTCTATGAATTTAAAAGAAAAATGGATTTTGAATTTTCCATAAGCCGAATCTTTCGAGAAGTTTATTAAAAGTAGCATCTATCTTCATTTCTTTTCACATTAGAATTTAGGAGTCAGAATTCTAAATTTCCTAGACTTGTGATTTTCAGATTCATTGAATAGAACTCTTTTTATTCGCTGAATCCATGATTATCCTTATATACTTCAGACCAAAAAGAAATTGGAAACTCTTTCAGCTTCAAGTAGCTTCATTTCATTAATACTTCATTCAGAAATATCATAATATATTATTTATTGCGGTTCCATTTCTTCTTTTGTTTTTATTTCTCTCTGAATATTTCTTATAAAATTTTCTTCCAGTCGCATGCATCAATTTTAATCTACTTGTTTCATTCTGTATAGATGGTATTTAACAATCTAATTTCTTATCGCTACCTGATACTCTAAAGCCCTGAAAAATCTGTACAGTTCGACGAAAATAGGTTTCCCATTATTTTCAACACTTAACTGTCATTAAATGGTTAAAATTTTTCATTTATTATGCAATTTATTACAGAGTAAGTTGGACTATGACCGGGCAGTGATTTTCAGAAAAATTGATTATATAACTCAATACTAATTATTATAATAAATTATAAAATAAATTAAAGACTAAAAGTAGAAAATAATAAAAGTTTTTAAAAAGGTAATTTTTATTAGTGTTCCAAGGTGTAGAAAATTTCCTTAATCAAAATTCCGGAAATCAAAGTAAAAACCCTATATTTTTCAGGCGCTGAAAAGAATTCAGCAAGGAAATTAAGCTATAATGCATATAAAAAGAGAATTATGTATAATGTGAATAAATTTCCAATTATTTTAGATATTTACTTTAAAGGGCATGCTATTACGATTTCTGTAATCTCTTCCTTTCCTGAAGAGATTCCATAAAAAGCATTTTATACATCTAAACAAAACTTTCTTTCTTAAACTTTTAAAGAAAAACTTTAAGTTTTTTTAACTAATAAATTAGTCTTTTACGTGCAAACAATATACTACTAATTTTTTTATATTATTTATATTTTTAATCATAAAAAGGATGACTTAAGTCTTAGAGCAAAGATTACCGTAAGAGTAAAAGAGTTGGAGATTATCGATTTTTAAGTTTATTTCAGGCTCTGATTTTACATACAGAGTATGCGGTTATTTTTAAAATACATTTTTAAGGTTTAAAAAAATTAAAAACAAAGTTTTTTCACGTTCATGAATCTCTTACTAAAATAATGATTTATTCTTTGTACTAACTATGATTGTATGGAAATGTACTAAACTTTTAAAAAACTTTCTGTGGATTTCTTAAGTCATGCGTTAATCACTATAAAGACGTTGAATTACTGATATCAGCCTTTGAAACTAGTTATTTTTTTGATAGATGGCGCTGTCTTATTGAAGGTGTTCATTACTACAACAGGCGTAATTGTTTGGCGTCACTATAAACATGGTAAACGAAAAGGTGAATTTGTACTTTACTACTTTTGCTCCCGCAAATACAAGTATGTTTTTTTAAGCGAAGAATATGCGCACACACACCATAAGTTTAGGTAGATAATGCTGTAAATGAGTGCACTGTGCACAAATGGTTTGTGAAATTCACACTGAGCTAATTTTAAGTTTACAACAAGAAATGCTCTGGTTGATGTCTGCGGTTGATGAGGATTAAATTTAGTCTCAGATCACGAATAATAATTCTTATGAAATGGCGGAGAGACTGGCAGTATCGAATTGGGCCATTTATGAGCATTTGATACGACTTGGCTTGGGTGGTCATCTTGGGGCTTGATTATTCAAGAAATAAAGATAAAATTAAGTGGACCGTGTTTTCACTGATTTATTGCTCAAACAGAATAAAAAAAAGATTTTTGAAACGAATGATAATGAATCCTATAATAATGGCGAGCAAAAAAGTCCTTACATTATTCGACTGAATCTTCATTTACCTGAATAGCTAATATTCAATTCCAGAAAATTAATCTCAGGTGCTACGGTGATCGGAAGGGCATAGTTTGTTATGAGCTGTTGTCAAGAAACAAAACGATTAGTTCTGTTAAATATATTAGCAAGCTTTTGCACAGAAAATTTTGAAGCAAGCTTTTGTACAGAAGTGGGCAGAGTTGGTAAAACATAAAGGGAATGTTTTTTCACCAGAATAATGTTAGACAGATCCCATAAGTCTCTAACCAGCTGACGGAAGTTGTTGGGACTTGGCTGGGATATCTAGCTCCATCTTCCTTATTTTCCAGACTTTTTACCTTCGGATAATCACTTGCATGTATGTTTGCAAAAGTTACTGGAGCGAACAAATTTTTCTTGGGAGAAACTTCTCAAAACATAACGGATCATTATTATATAAAACGATGCATATATTATTGAATAAACTTCATTGTTAGAACAAAACAGGTTTTTTTTCAATTTATCCCAATTATAGACGAACACTTCCTGAACAACATAATATTTTGTGCAATATTTTAGACAATTTTCACCGAGAAAATTAATTTGAAAAATTTCTATATCTTGGCTATATGCTATTCAGAGATAAATAAGTATAAAATAACAAAAAGTGTTATTTAATACTTATATGCTTGCATAGCATATTGTGTTTTATAATTAAGTAAAAGGGAGCTAGTATGAATTATGGACATCAATGTTTCTTAGTTATTTCATTGACAAACTCGAGAATCTATAGACCATTTGATGATTAAGGTTTTGGTGGATTCGATTGAAAATTTGACGGATTTGCAATTCATGAGATAACCACATACTAAATTTCATTCGTCCTGCTTGGGCATTTTTGATTTTTAGTGCTCCCAAGCACAAGGACGGAAGAAGAGACTCATCTCCCATTGACGGAATTCAAAATTTGGAGGATATCTATAATTTTGATGGAAAGGTAGTATTTTCATTATGTAGACCACTGCAATTTTGATGTTTATGGTTATTCATGTCATGCTCACAAACAAACAGAATTTTCAAAAAGGGAGTTCTATTTCAGTTTAGAAGTTCTAAAAAGTAGCCAAGTTCATCAAAATTTCATGACCAAAATTGTTGATGATTACAATACTTTTTCTCTGTAGCCTTAATATTCATGAAATTAAAAATTATTACTACTATGGCGAGAAATTATTTTTGCATCGATACGCAAATAGCCTTAGTTAGCAGAACTCTGTGGAAGTTCATGTAGAGAATTCAGCTCTAAAATGTGGGTCACATTTTTTCTGGCTGCATGTTATGGTAGTAAAACATAAATGTTTGGTAAAATCAAAGAAAAGTAGTATTTTGTGCTGAAGCAATGACAGAGAACATATTCTAAACTCTTTGAAAGAGGTAGAGAACCTTTACGGAGAACCTTCATTAATTATTACATGTTAAGGCAACACTCCAGTAGAATCAAAATTCAAAGGAGTGATCTTAATTTGAATCCGCCAGAGCGAGTTACTTGGCGATATTTACAGATGCCATTTCTGCCTGGTTTAATCTAAATTCAAGGCTTGTCTGAAGTGATGTAATCGCGTAATACCCGACATTGCTATTACTCATCTTGCAATGAATGATTCGGCAGACAGAACCATTTTTCTCTCGCTGTTATATTGTTTGTTTTTATTTACACTCGATTGTTTGAAATTCATATTTTTGTGATAGAAATGCATTCATTACTTCCACATTTAATCAATACTTACATTCAGATATTTTTGCTTTTTGCCTGCTTTAAGAAACTGTTAGTGCATATATATGTCTAAGTTCGATTTCATCTTACAAGAAAAGAAAAATTGCATTTTAATTTAATTTCGGCGTACAGCATTTACATTTTAATTGATTTCAGCGTACAGCATTTACATTTTAATCGATTTCAGCGTACATCATTTACATTTTAATCGATTTCAGAATACAGCATTTACATTTTAATCGATTTCAGCATACAGCATTTACATTTTAATTGATTTCAGCATACAGC
>JAPMOR010105483.1:2150065-2206680 GCA_026543865.1 Argiope aurantia | reverse complement strand
GATTTCAGCATACAGCATTTACATTTTAATTGATTTCAGCATACAGCATTTACATTTTAATTGATTTCAGCGTACAGCATTTGCTTTTTAATTGATTTCAGCGTACATCATTTGCTTTTTAATTGATTTCAGCGTACATCATTTGCTTTTTAATTGATTTCAGCGTACAGCATTTACTTTTTAATTGATTTCAGCTTACATGATCGAGAATTTTGCTTAAATTTCATTTCAATAAGCAATTCTAGTTTCATGTTTCTATTTAACGTTCTTTGTCAGGTGGACTATCAAATTAAAAAAAAAAGATACGAGATTCTTAGTGCTGTGCTCCAAGAGGGACATTACAGGACATGAATAATGACAGGACACAGCATGTAGCATAAATTGACATATTTTACTATTTCTTTTTGCGAAGTTTGTAGTTTTCTTTATAGATTTCAAAATATATGTTTCGAAAAGTTTCCTTTGATTGGTTGGCCACAAGTGAATAGTTTGTGTGCGAAAAAGTGTTTACATTTTCGTAGATAATAACTAAATTTTGCACCAGAAAAAAAACACTCAAATTATCATTTTTATTCTCTACTTTCACTTAATTTTAAATTTTTTCGTGACCATTAGAGATGAATTCTGAATTTTTATATCGATTACTTGTTATGACCTAATAATCCAAGCACTAAAATGTTGCCCTTTATTCACATTGCTAATTTTCTCTGTTCAATATTTTCGTTTTCAATAGAGTTGAAAATCTATTCGGAAAAAAAAATTTAATGAATTTTAGCAGGTGATCGCAAAAATAGAATATGAAAAATATTTGAGGAGACGCAAATTTCTAAGAAAAATTTGATAGAGAACTCTTGTTTCTCCGATGATCAAATATGTCTTAACTTAATTAAAAGAACTTGAGATCTGATGTAATAGGAAAGAATAATTATGTTTTTTTTAATAAACTGTTACATAATTCTTTTGTAGACTTCGCAAGAACACGTAAGTAAGACAAATATTTTCGTTTATTTTCTAGGTTCATTTCAGCCCTTTCTGTTTTATATAACGAATAATGAATTTCAATAAAATGGAAAATTGTTTTCCTCCTTATTATTAGAGAATTTTTAATAGTTAAGTGGAAAAGGATTTTATTCTTCTTCTATTCTTTTTCTTTTTTTTCTTTATATATTTAAAATATTAAAGCTAGGATAAAATTGAAATAGGGAATTGAGAAATAAAATTGAAAATATGAAGAAATGAATCGATTATCTCTGGAAACAACTTCGGTATTTTAAGTAAAATGCGTTTCTACTTATGAGAATAGAATATTAATGGATGGAATGTCCATTATGAGATTAAAACAAATAAATTTCTAAAATGTTCCTTTGGGTTTATGTAGCTGAATAAAACAAAAACTCATATTTTTAGATACTTTAACTTATTTCAAATTTATAAGGATGTACTTATTTAATTATTACTTAATTGACTAATATCTTTTTGTAGTAGAATATTAAAATCTTTCATTTCAGTGTTCCAGATGGCAACACACGATTTTAATGTTTTCAAATTTTAAATATGTGTTAATAACCAATTAAAAATAATTTCAATATAAATACCAATATTAATTTTAATAAATAATAAGTTCATACGAGTAGCAACATCCAATAATGAGTTCGTGAAAAAATTTTAATAATCCATAATATTTATATTAATGAATCATAAATTTTTAAAAATAATGAAAAATTATACTTCTTAGTACACCAAGAAAAGAATGCCATAAAAACTATTTTTATTAACTTTATTAAACATAAAGTAAGCTTGCGTACGAGTTTCACAAAACTCAACCAATTGCTTGCAAAATGTAGTGCCACTTCAAGAAAATTTTAAAATTCACTTATTATTTTATCAGATATGTATTTTGAAATATTAGATATATATTTATAAATTAAGATTTTCTTTATCGAAATTAGGCTTCTGAACCCACCAGTTTGGAAAATTACATTTTATTTTGGATATAATTCATATAAATATAGAAGCTACGGGTAGTTTATCTGATTAGAACATATATAAACTCGACATTTTTCTTGGACAAACATTTCTACGTAGTTTCCTTAACTTGTTTAAAATTTTGAGTCAAGTATTTTCCCCAGATATATTCAAAAGGGTACTTTCTAGAAATCAGAATATCTTAATTTCCATTTATGTAACTGGTGTTCGCTTTTTGTACAGAGGAACAATACTTTCTCTTATTGAGTCGATTTGCCTAACGTTTTATCTTCCAGAAAAAGTCAATGTCTTTCTTGCTCAGATTTCTAGAATTCAATCTAGTAGATTAAAATTTCTAAAAACTAAAGAAAGCAATCGTATTTATTCTTTTTTTGAAGAAGTAACATGCACATAAATAATTTGGCATATAAAGTATTAGATGTTGGAATTTATATTAATCCAAATGCTTTTATAAAGAAGAATATTGTCATTTATATGCAAAGGAATTATAGAGTCACTCTCTAAACTATATGGAATAATTCAGTCGGAATTTCTAAAAGCCCGTTGATGGAGTATTATTCCTATGTCAGAAATATCGGCCATTACGACTGCTTACATGTAAAGTGATGTGGATATTCAAAAGGTGTTCAGGTTAAAAAGACCAAGAAGATTAAGGGGGAGACGAATTTTCTAAATAATCTCTAACTGCAATGTCTATTTGAATTAGATTGCGTAAATCGTTGTTACCCGATGGTGAGAAGAAAGTTTCGATACTAAGTTCAAAACCCGATTCCATCAAAGATTCATATTATATGTTGGCCTGGTGCATGTTGTTTAGTTCTTTTGTTATGTCTGATGTTAACAATGAAATTGCCTCCCATTGGTGTGGTGTAGAAGATTGGACAAGAGATGCTGGATCAAATGTCGTCCTTTTTCATCGAACAATTGTTCAAAATTAGAAAATTCATCCTAAAATAGCCATTGTATCCGTCTAAATTGGGACATTAATATAACTAAACTAAAACTAAACTTTTTCTGTTATGACAAGCATTATAGGAAAATGCTTTCAAATCAAAGCTTCTATTTTGAATCACTTCTTCAATGAGGATTCACTTCAAATGAGAATTTTTGAAAGCCACATTTGCTATAGCTGCATCACTATTAAGCCATCTAATTTATAATTTAGCTTCTTTTCTAGTTCGAGATTTTCCGAGCCTTTACTTATTTATTTCAGCATTATTATGTCACAAAATTTATGAAAAGATAAGATTTTATGCAGTTCAATACCTAAAGGCAAAATGCATTTTAATTTAAAATAAGTCTTCATAATAAAAATGTACAATGCTAAATTATAGAAAAATAAATCTTCTATTTCTGCGCCTTCTTTAACCTAGTTGTCCCAACAACACATGATAAATTTTTAATCGGTAGGGAGCACACTTGTTTTTCTAAAAAATAGAGAAAATATTCAGAAAAAGGATGATAATTTTTGAAAATCATTATATAATGAAAGTTGAACATTTAGAGATTTGCTTAAATAGAAGATTAAGTTCAGCTGAATGTAAAGAAGTACGCAAAAATTGAATCAAACTTATTACAATACGTTATTGTTCAAACTAAGTTAAAGAAATTTTAAAAATTGAATAATTTAACGCCATGAAATTTTAAATTTCTTTGAGAATTTTTTTCTGTTGACACTATATTCAGTTTTGTTGTAATTTGCTTAGAATTATTTTTAAACAGGAATGTTTATCAAAAGTGATTTAAACGAAAATAATCAAGTTAAAAATATTGAATAAAAAATGTTGTCAAAATACCAACAATGTAAATTATGAAACAAATGTTTATAAAATTTTTATTTTTTCTATTTTCTTGAACATTATTTCTCGATTAAATTATATTTCGTGTCCAGCTAATTAAAATCTTTTCAAATGAATTAATAAGCTCGAGTAAATAAAAATAAAATGAATAAAATTGGGAAAATTAAAATAGAGAAATAAAAAAGTGTTTAGTAGTCTAGTTAATATTTTTTTAGATGAGTTTCGAATTCTCATTAAGAAAAAAAAGGTATGCAGGTTTTATAAATCAAATAAAGATATAATTATCTAACCTGAAATCAAGTTTCTCAGACGAAACAAACAAATAAGAAAAAAATAAACACACACACACACACACACACACACACACACACACACACACACACACACACACACACACACATTCCCCACTCAGAAAGAGAAAGAAAAAGGATTTTGCACCGTAATGTTTTACGATACAAAGAAAACCAAGAAAAGGCCATTTCGTCACAAAGTGCAAAAAGTCCCAAGCCTAACACGATTATTTGTTGCACTAACCACTATCAACAACAAAAACGTAGAACCTTTTGACATTTGCTTGCTCCATTTATTGGATCAGCTGAGGAAATAGAAGATTTTGCTTCCAGTTGAATATCGTATATAGCCACATATAGCAATAATGGGAATAAGGGAGGAAAAAAAATGACCTATGCCCTTTTGCCCCTTAAAAGACGATTTGAATTATTTCTCAAAAAAAAAAAAAAATGCTGATTCCAAATTGATCGCTTGAGGGCCAATCAATTAGAACCAATAATTTATTCACCTTATTGCTGTTAAAAGTTACGTTTTTGATAATTTCTTAGCTTCAAATTTCAGAAAATAAAAAAGTATCTAAATGATAAAAATATTGATCAGTTAAATAATTAGAAACCTCAATTTCATTTTAAAAAGAAATTGCATGAAGTATTTAAAGAAGTTTTAACCACAAATACATTAGGACATTTGAGTACTAATGTGTTATTTATAATATAATATATTATACGCAATATCGATCGATATATTATTCATGTTTGAATTTGAGAATCTTTAAAACACTTTTTTTCAGTCCTCTATTTTTTTCTTCGAAAAAAATTCCTGTCCATGAAACTTTTGTTATCATACCGATAGTTTCAGAGAGCCTCATTAATTGATTTTAGATTTTCATTCCAGTTTCTCCATTACAGCACTTGTGTACTCAGTAAAAATGATACCCTTAAGTTGTTTTCCTGAACTATCAACAAAATTCTTTTTAGGAGCATCCAATTACCAGAATGTGCGAAATCGAAAATCGCTTAGAAGAGTTCTCACAATATTTTCTCTTTGAAGAGATCTTTTTATAGTTCTCTAAAGAAACAGAATGTAAAATTTAATACATGTTATGAAATAAAGGGAAATTAAATACACAAAATATTAAACTTACAAGTTTCGCAAAGTATGCACTTAGAATACATATAATTGTTTCCTGTTTCATATTTTTTCATGAATCTATGAAAAGCAGTTATGCAAAGCTTTTAAACTTAGTAAGATAGAAATTGGGCATGATATACATAAAACTGTTTAAAATACTTTTAAGAAAAGAATTTCAAAAGGTATATTTTCTTCCTGTATTATATTTATGGCGCCATTATTGGTCTGGATTCTTACGTTTGATAATCAAAAGGGATCGAAATATGATTAACGCTTTTACATGCCATGAGATTTAAGGGAGAGATATTGAATAACTTGATTTGACAAGTCGCTAAATTAATATAAATGTTTTGAGAATTTGAAAACAGTAAGTACCTTTGTCATTTATTACATAAATTTATAACATTAAAAATGCAATAATGAAACACATCTTCCTAAAAATTGAACCTCCTTTAATTTTCTAGTATTGGATAGCGAAATTTATATGATAGAATGCAGTTATGTGTAATAAAATGAAGCACAGATATCTCTGTTGACATTCTGGATTTAACAATAAGGTTGAAATCATTTATCAAAAGCACCTGCATTTAAAAAAATTGCCGAGTTTTATTTTTTGGTATATGAAGTTTAGAAATAGTATTGTAATCATTACAAAAAACGACTTTGAATTTGACGAATCTACAGCTTTCAGACATCGAGTTCCAAAAGCGCATTTTTCGAATTATACCCGTGAACGCAATAACTCAAAAGCAACTTGAGCTAGACGGATGAAATGGTCTTTGCACTAAATTCGTAGATTTCTATTAAATATTGAACTAAATCCATTCAGAAGAATTCTATTTATTAGGCTATCCACACACACGATTACCACTAAACGGAGAAAGATAGACGGATAAAATTTGGCACAGAAATTTAACATCTAAAGCTTAAATCTTATCAAATTTGGAACCAAATTCGAAAGAGGATTAATCATCTGTTGATCTGTACTTTCACAAGCATGTAAACGGGTAACTTAAAAACACAAGTATATGAAATCTGTATATTATTGTATTAAGTAAATGACATTTGGTACGTTATTTTGTGACCGTAATTGTAGATCTTCTCCAAATTTTGGTTTTAGTCGGTTGGGCAAAAAACGTGTCTAAAATAAAAACGTTTTTTTTCGGTATTATTAACCGCATGCAAGGGATTAATCGCCAAAAATCACACAATAGATTCAGAAAAAATGAATTAAAGCCAATGATCAACATTTCGTGACCGTTGTTTGCCAATACTATACAAGGTATTCGTGGCCTTACCCAAAGTCTACAGTTTTATGCAGGGGGGAGTTTGGAGATAACATTTTTATTAGAGAGTATAGAAGAGACAGTAACTTTCTGAAGTCTGCTCCTGTTGCTTTTATTCGTAATTATTATTGTCAACGCTGCTAATATGAATCAATAGCAGCTCTTTATGGATAATGAAAAATAGATAGTTACATCTTGTTAATGCCTATGATCATGGGCAGTATGAAGCACTAATCAATCATGCTCATGCTGGGGAATCATTTACTTCTAGTTGTTAGATGCTGATGAATCGGGTAGCATGATGAATTGATAAATGCAGTAGTCTACTCTTGATTCAAGGCAAGAAATTGGTATTAGAATCATAAACATATACTACAGTAACTATCCCCAACCCTATTCAAGAGCCTTACTCCCTAAACTACATTTCTAGATTTTAAATGAAAACTAAAACTAAGGCTCGAGATTACCCAAATCTGCCATTATAGAGTTTTATCATTCTGGAATAAAAGTATAAAGCTAAAAATATATTTATTTCAACCTGAGAAAGTACGAAGTTTGGCATTAAGTATGCTGAGTTGCAATGCGTTTCTCGGAGACTTAACTAAAAAAAAAACATTCTACTTGAACTGAAATCCATTTGTTTCATTAATTAAATGATTATTTCTCTGAAAATTTTCCTATATTTTATTTTTAAACCATTTTCATAAGAAAAATATTAGTTTTTTTTTCTTCGTTTTAATGACTTAGGAGGTATCAGAAAATTTTGAATGGATATCTTGAAAATATTATAAAATAGAGTATGAAAAAGACGGAAATTATTCAGATTTTTAACTCATAAAAGTATTTTAATAAACAATTTTGATAACTCTTCAGAAATTGTTTTGAGTTTCTTTTATTGATTAATTATCAGAAAAATCATCGACGAAAAGATGGTGAAAATTCCTTAACCTTTAAATTAAACTTCTAGCACTTTTAAATAAGAATAAAATGAAAAGTTGAAATTTTATACAGTTAATCGTCATTCAGTTTAAAGGCAAGAAATTTCCAAGAGTCAATCCTTTTTAGAATTGGGGGGGGGGACATACTGATATTCAATTAATATTGCGTTTCAATAAATATTGCGTTTTCTTTACGCGTAAATTAATCTACTTGCGTATATTTATTTTGAAATACAGTAGGATATGAACATTTGAATATTTATGTAGGTTATTGACTAGAAATGTAGAAGTCTTCTAAAATATGGAATAAAATAAATAACAATTTTCTTAGAGGAACTTCTACCGAACTATAGAAACTTGAGATTTCAATTATATATTTATGATTTTAAATTATAATTAAATTATATAATTTCTAAACAATGTAGACAAATTTCATTCGTAGAAAGCTTTAGCTGTCATTAAATAATCCTTTTATTCTGCAGTTTGTCAAATAAGTTTCAAGTGTGTATAGTTGAATTTCTAGAAATTATATTTGTTGATAGTTAATTAACAATACTGATAATTTTGGTTAAAATGAAGTATATTTAAAACTTCAGTCTAAAAATTTAATAAAGTGAGATGAGTCTTTTATCGGTACTTCAGACTTGGAAACATTTTATTAATTCGCTTATAATTAACAATTCACATAAATTACAAAACTATTTAAAATGAAACTGAAAATTCCACAAGAAATGGAAAGAACAATGGATAAAAAAAAGATCAAAATGGATATTCTTATTACATAAATAATTATAAATTCGTGGGTTGTATAAGAATTGTGTTTCATTAGCAATTATGTCACAGCTGAGCTAATCAGCCGTCAATGTGAGGGACGATCAGAAATCAGAAAGGAAAACTATCTGCAAGACATAAATCTTTGTATTTTTTTTTCTAAGAAAAAAAATTACATAATAATAGTAATAGGATATAGAAAAACATAATGTAGAGACATAATTATTAAAGACGATGAGAATACAATTTTTTTCTATTTGGTTAGAATAATGTTTCAGAAAATCGATTCATCCATTTGAACCTTATATGGCGAATATTATGTCACGACTCATTACGGATTTTGGCGAGGAAATATTCCTTAATCTCGATTAGAAACCAAGCTTTGGCCTCTATATATTTTCATGTGCTTTTGGATAAACTTAAATGATTTTTTTATATGGCAAGAAGTTTCAGAAATATAACGCAGGGAAACAAGCTGTTACCCTCTTTTTATTATTAACAAGCGGCATTGCTCTTTGAAATCAATTTAAAATGCGGTTAATATTAATGCCAGTTATGTTTGAATATAGTTCAGATTTATTCTACATAGACTCGCCAATAAATTAATTGCATCTATTATTCTTTAATTTGCTCTCTGGAATATTCTGAATCAGCAGGAAAAGAAATAAATAGAAAATGTTATTTTCATTTGCCAGACACTTTTAGCTTGTGAAACAATTCTTTACCCATCACTTAAATTTTATTTTAGAAGCAAAAGTACAAAAGTCATGTAAAATATTTATTTAGACTGCATTTGTTAAAATGATGTTAATTTTAAAGGCAAGGGGGATATTGAGAATAAATTTCTTGATTTTAATCTGCAGTCAATTGAAGAGTATCACGCGTCGGCAATCTGTCACTTTTCAAGGTTCTACACCGTAATGAGGTCAGGTAGTTCGCCTCAGAAAGGAAGATTTAATATGAAATTGGATCTCCAGTATGAAATTTTCCTACACAAATCAAAGATTTATTTTTCAGGCCACTGTAATCCTACTTATATATACCGAGCGATTATAGAGAATTATGAATATCATACAAAATTCATATTTTGTTTAAAACATTAAAACCTTACACCAGGTAATATTGTTAAACACATTTTATTACAGCATATTCCATGTATGATTAATGACTTTCAAATGTTCATTTGGAAAGATATTTTTGAAGAATAAATGCATTTTGAAGCTAAAATTTCTGCATCATCACTTAATGACTAATTAAAAGCAAAACTGATATAAATTTATTCAGAAAAATAGTTTGTTGTGTGGATTTTTCTTGTTTTAACATTGAAGTGCTCAATGCGAAGGCTGGGCCAATGAATATTGCGTAGCATCTTAAATATTCAAAGCAAAATAAATGCCAAATCCCAGCAATTTTATCTCAACAGACATGAAAGCTAATTTTGAATCGTTTTTAACAGAAATTAAAGTGTCATTCTTTCATAATTTAATTTCATATTCATTTTAGAATTCTGATATTCCTTAAATTTTATAGAATGAGAAATTGACAAGGAACGTCTTGTCAACTGCTCATTTTATAGAACTTCAGGAAATATCTTATTGCAGAACGCAGTTCACAGGGTAAATGATGTTCTGTAATAACAGATATTTCAAACTTCTTGTCGAATTGCGTTTAAAAAGTTTCCAATTTTCTTTTTCATATTCTATTTCCATATGAAAAACTAGCAGACGAATCTCATTGCAACTTCAATCTCTTTATCTTGGCTAATGTAAGGAAATTTTTTCCTTTCCTTCGTCCTGTAAGCGGTTATTTATCAGGCTGTAAACAATTTTTTTCCTCCGAGTTTAGATGCTAAGAATTTTGAACTTTGTTTGGTAGAACAAATTCTCGCTTCAAATTGATAAAATTTTCGGAAGGAAAATTCAGTTTTGATATGCTTAATTCATATTCACTTCTAAATTTTTATTTATCTATCTTCGTTTGACAAAGGACTTTTAGGCGATGTGAAAACTGGCAGAGTTGAAACCTCACTCTGTGGCAACGGTCATTTAGCTGAGGTAATTAAGGTAATTTTCTTGTAACGATTAAAGCCTTTCACGTCTATAAGACAAAAATTACGATTATCGTTTGGATTAACAGACGCTCTCCTCCAAAGGAATGCCCCAACATAAATAGGCTTATTTCATCATTGGCACGCACACACTATTAACAGTTATTGCAGATTCTGCGTAGAGTCCAAATATTATTACCTAGAATTTGAATTAGGCAACCTTTATTATAGTATTAAATATATAAATAATAAAATGAATAAAATATACAAATAAAAAATATAAGGTTTAAAATCAGAAGCAAACAATAACGGCTACAGGACTACTGAAATATTGAGAATATGTGTTACTTTAAAAAATAGAGCCCCCCCCCCTCCAAAAAAAAAGAATAACAGTTAAATAATCAGTTATCGTATAAACTGCCCTGGAAACTAATTTTTTTAGCACTGATGTTATCATGAAGTATTGAAAAGATTCCAGTAAAAAGCATTCGAACGAAGAAAGAGTCCAAATCAATGACTTAAAGTTTTAAAACGAAGACACTATGAATAAAATTAGTTAAAAAAAAAGACCTTTTTCAATTCAGTATACAGTTAATTCTAGAAATAAATGGTTAAAAATTAGAAAGTGAGGGGAAAAAAATCCCACCAGTCAGCCAGCAGTCAGACGTTTAATTATTTTTTTACTTTCATATAATAACCGAATTTAGCATTCTGTTAATAATAAATACTTGTCAAAATATGATTTATGTAAATGAATAATAAATTAATAAGCTGTAAATTGGATGTAAAATGTAGCATTCGATGTTGAAATAAATAACTAATAGATTAATATTTTATGACATTCAGAATGGGAATAAATAATGAATAAAAAATGCCCATAATGAGTTGTTCAATTGCTTTTTTTATTACTGAGAATTTTAATGAAAGTCTAAAATACTTTTCCTTCCTTTATTGCAAAATTTTAAAACCAGAATGCTTATTTCATAATTAACGATTCATTAGAAAAGCAAATAAAAATTCTTATAAAATAGTTTTTTTTTCCCAATGACAATGTTTTTTTTTATTAAGTTATAAAAATAGAAAAATTTACAATTAACTACTGAATAAAAATAAAACAAAGATTCCTAAACATTTTTTATCACATTACTTCAGGATATTCTTTTCGGAACACGTTTTTGTCTTGTTTCTCTTTTCTTCTAAGTCATTTTATCCTAGCTAATTGTTATAGCTAAAATGTTTTCGATAATTAAGTTAGCTTATGAGCAGAACAAAGTAATAAAATAAAGAAATTACCCTTTTTCAATTGGGTTAAATGAAATTATCAGTTAATTTCCAAAAGTGCTTGCATCTTTCAATTTTTTTTCTTTATTTTTATTAAAATTTTTAAAAATTTACATTCTTGTATTTGACATAAGATATGTATCAAGAAATTTTAGCTCAAATTTACTACATATCACTTTTTATGTTCATATTTTACTACAAAAATTGAGCGCAGGGAATTCTTTTAAATGATCTGGTACTTCTAAAAAATAAATTTTTTCTTTGAGTTGGATTTATTGTGTAACTTATCAAAATTTTTGGTTCATTTTCTTTTAAATAAAAGAATAAAACAAGATAAATTTTTTAGCATTGGTATGAACAAAAGGTTTCAAAGACTTGATTGAAAAGTTTCATAAAAAATTGAATTAATGAGAATGTTTATTTCTTAAAAAAATTTGGTTTAATTGAAGAAAATTTCATGGGGCCAGATAAATCTTAACTATATTTCGAGCATCGAAATATTTTTCCAGGCAGCCAAGTAACTATTTGAATTCTTACAAACTATTAATACCTGAAAATAAATAAAGTCAATTTATAAGCAATAAAGTAAACTATAAATAAATTTCTGAAATGAGGGAACTGAATGTTATTTTAATGCCCATTGTATTATTATCTTTTCTTAAAGTGTGTTTTATCTTCCACTTCAACTCATTTTTTCCTAATTACTAGGTATATTTCATTTCAGGCATCACTGGAGAGTGAATTTTCTGTTAATTTGTGCAGACATGCTTTTCAATATATTTCCTAAAGTTTATTTTATAAACTGGCATTTTTCTTAAAAGTGAATTGCCTAAGCTTATGCATTGCTGATTTCAACATAATTCTGTATGCATCTACCATAAGCCGAGCCATAAAAAATCAATTTGATGCTTTTTAAAACGATTATCACTAAATCATTACATTCTCAAAGTTTATGCCAAAAGTGAATAAATATTATGCCATATGAATTGTTATTTAAAAATTTTCACTCAAAAGAATCCTTATCGTTTGATTCTATAAATAAAAATTTCATTGTGAATGGTATCACTAAACATACCTTTTTGATTTATAGAATATCTAAATGGATAATAAGGATTCTACATTTAGTTTTAAACTTAGCTATTCTTTATCATTTTAACCATTACCTACCTTTGAGGCTTTTGATATGTTGATAAAGGTAAGGGCTTTGGGGTAGAAGGGTTCATTGATCAATATTAAATTTCACCGAAGAACCATCGTGTAAGGTGACATGGGGCGTACTAATTCTGTCGGGATCCAGTACTCTCTCTTAGTGGGGCTTAGAAACTTGGTAAGAGATGGTAGTGCTATCTCAAGTATCGTCCGCGTGTTCTTACCACAGTTATAAATTAAGGGGTTTATCCCAAATTAGCCCTTGTGTTGCTTCAAAACAGGATATTAATAACTAAATCTAAACTTGCATATCTATAAGCCTGACAACTCCAGTTTACCAATCTCCATGCTATTTTTGTATCTTTTGAACAGTATTCGCCATCTATGGAAGTCAATAGATTAAATTATAGCTCCAAGCTAACTTATATACCTGGCGTTGCAAGGAATTAAACTCATTCATGTATATTTAATTCATTCCATATACGTATATTTAACAAAAATTTGTATTAAATATTATAATATACAAAAACCTTTTATCTTCTGAAATGTTTTTTTAATTAATCTGAAATGTTTTTTTAATTAATCTGAAATGTTTTCTTAATTAATTTCATCCATAATTTATTATTTGTAATTTTTAGTATTCTAAATTTTATTCACAAATGTTGAAGCTTAAGAAAAGTTTTAACGATAATTTTAATAAATAGTTAATTTTTCCCTTAATAAAAAACATGAATAAATCAAATCAATAGTTGCTCTTAATACAAATTTATTAACCACCACTTTTAAAGTTTTCTTTTAAAATTTTGTTCTTGCGTTCGACCAACAGTATGTAGTTTTGCTCTTCAGCAATAATTTTCACTGAAGTTACCGGGAAGAAGTTAAAATTTTGGTTAATTTCTAATTAAATGAATATTTAATTTTTGAGCTTTGAAAAGCTGACAGTATTCTCTCGATATAAATAATAATTGCGTAAAATGGTTGAATTTGGCTGAGGTGTTAAGAGGTGATGTGGAAACATATATAGTCACAATGATTATTATTTACATTAAAATTACAGTGATTTTTTTACGAGATTCTTAAACTAAATTCACATCCATCTAAAGGACCACCCCCGTATTTGACTGAATATTTTTTTTAAATCATAAATCACGTTTTCCTGTATTCAGATTAATTTAAGACTTTTTAAAACTCTTTTCAGCTCTTGATGGGCAATAAAGAGAATGACATAGCACTCATTAGATTAAATGCGCCTGTTACTATGACGTCTTTTGTTCGTCCCATCTGTTTGCCACCTTGGCAAATAAAGCTACCCATAGGCACTGTATGTCATGTTACCGGTTGGGGAGAAACTTTAGGTAAGTCTAATTTTTACATAATAAATATATCCTTATAGCTCAAATAAAAAGAGATCATACAAAAACTAATTATTTACAAGTAACGCAGAGTCAAAATCAGTAGGCAATCTTTATCTGTCCTTGTTAAAATTTAAATGAAATATTGACTGATATCACTGATGTGATTTAAATATTCTAACGACAGCGGTGGCCTGGTAGTATGGTCTCAGCTTCGGAACAGCAGGGTTTCAGATTCGAGACCCGATTCCACTGAAGAACAATCGCGTAAGCGGGTCTGTGGACGTTAAATCCTTCGGGGATAAACGCCCTCCCGCTGGTATGAAGCGGACATTGGGTCAGGGAGTGACACCTCGAGTGTCCCTCGTCATCTGACTGCGTTTCAAAATTACGAGGTCCTTCCCAAAATAGCCCTGGTGTTTTAAAACGGGGCATTAATATAATTGAACTTAAATATTCTAAAGGCACATACAAGGTATTCCAAAGTGCCAAAATGGCCAAAAATGGTAATTAAGCTTGTGCAATTCTACGTAAAGAATGTTTTATTCCGTGTGAATTGTTTGTGGAAACAACCCATGCCAATCGGATGGAGAATGAATAGACCGTTTTACAATAATAGCTTTGGATTGTGCTACTGGAGGACTTAAGATTAAGCATTTTGCAAGATATATTCATAGAATAGGATTTTCCAGTTGGAGTTGGATATCAGATGATACAGACCAGAATGAATAAAGATAATATTAGGGGAATCGGAATGTAACATTAATTAACTTTTCCTCATTAGTATTATGATATCATATTCTGGTAAAATAGTATTCATTTCGTGAAATCAACCAGATCTTGCGACCAATCTGCGATCTTCCAGATAACAAAAGTAACTAAGCTTTGTTACTGGTTTAAGAAAAAAATTAAACTATATTTTGTGAGAAAGATGCATTTCTAATATTGCTTTCCTTTAAGAAGTTAATCAAGGCACTCAGATTTTAAATATTGCAAGAATGTAACTTATATTCAAATAGATTCATAAAAAATCCAATATGACAAAAATGTGAAATTAAGATAATTGACTCATCGTTTTTCAATTTATTAATATGATTTTCTAATTCATTGCACACTTGTATTTAAAAAAGTACTTTAATAATTACAGTGGGAAAAATGACATTTCCTTTGTTTATTGGAGGCTTGAACATTTAAATTACGAAATAAATTTAATATCATGCGGTTTTTAAAACACTTTTATTAGTTCACTAAAAAAATAGATTCCAATCTTTTAGTTTTCAATTTATAATTTATAAAAATGCGGAATTATCTCATTTACTTTCCGTGTTTAATGTTTTGTCGCCTTTTACAGCACTTTTCGTTAAGCTTTTCAAATTTCAAGAATATTTTTTCTCGTAAATGTCCAGCGATTTACATGTTTCTTGATCTATAGCCTAATTCCTCTTCCTTTGGAATGTATGTCAGAGATACAATACTGCAATTGACATCTTTGCTAAAATTCTCTACCAGACTATTGACTATGAATTTTTGATAAAATTCACTACCAGGTGGAAACGGAGCCATATGAATGGAATGGTCAGATAATTAAATTAATTGATTAACAGATAATTAAGCCCTAAAATAATTAAGCATTATTTTGTCATTAAATACGTATAAATGCACGAAATTTCCAAATCCAAGTATTTTACGAAAGCCGTGGAAAAACTTTTACGTATTCTATTTTTACAATAATGAATAAAATTAATAAAGTGAAATAAAAATTTAAAAAGCTATTGAGCCATCAAACAGTAACTTAAGCTTTGAAACTATATGCAAAAATCTTGCCAAGGGAAAGCATTTTAAATTTCTTTAATAACATGAATTAAATTTCCTGTTATTATAAGCCTTCTCATAAAAATTTCCTTTTCAATTATTAATAATGCCAATGTATTAAGGTGAACTGAATTTTAAATATCCTCCTACTTTAATTGCTTCCATTTGTCTAAACATATGTATATAATTACTTATTTTGCATGACAGCAGTCAATATTTCACAATGAAGTTAAAAAAATCCCCTTTACTCGCCATATTTTAAATTTTTATTTTTCAATACAATTATTCCATTAGAATTGAAGGTTGCTTTACGTTATTCATTCATGGATTTTTAATTAAATTATTTGCCATAACCAAATTTTTAGATGGTTTAAAACTTGCCTATGAAATATTAACTCGTTGCAATCGGAAAAGTAATTCGATGCAAAATTATTCACTTAATGCAAGGGTTTATTGCTCCAAAATAAATATAATTGTTTTAAGTTTAATTTTCCCGAAAAATTTATCTACGTCTTTTTACCCTTCTGTAGGTATTTTTGAAATTCAAAATTGAAAAATAAATAATACATCAAAATGATGCACCGTCTTGAATGGTGCTCGAGAGTGACCATTCGACTGCAAAGGGTTAATAATGAAATGTGAAAGTTCAATTCTTTCAATTTGGCATGGAAAGTTGGTTTTAATATTGAATGATTGAGATTCAAGATGATGTTGGTTTCAATCCAGAGTTCAGAGATAAATTTATAGAGTTAACCTAAAGTGAAAAAGAACATGCATTTAAGAAAAATTAAAATTTAATAGAAAGGTTTTAGATTTACCATCAAATATACTGCGAAAGAAAATTATTTTTATACTCATTTCTGTGGTATTAATTGATGTTCCGAAATAAATTTTACATTTAGGATTTAAAATAGTTATTTCAATAAAGCGGTATGATATAAAATTTAGATTTCGAAGATAAAACAAAAATTAAATCAAAATTAAGTACCATTTATAAAAAAAGCCAGGTCATATTTGCATTTCACCAATCCTTCATACATAATGCACCTTCTAATGAATTTCGTATTTTTCTTAGTTTTGAAAATACTATAAAGAAATATTCTAAAGAAGAACTAGGTTAAAATGTAAACCTTTTATTCATTTCTTAAAGCTTCCAAATAGAAGATTAAAGTTAATCTTCAAAGAGCCAAATATTATATCTGAAAGACCAACCACAAAAGAATTACCACAACATAAATTTTAATTCACATGTTTTATGCTTTTCATCTACAAATCTTTGATGAAAAATTTGCATGTGACAGTTTGGCTTTACTCCTTTTTTCAGATGAGGAGGTCGAATAAGCAAATAAGCTTTATATCTTTTTGAATTTCTTCGGCTCGTATACTCGAATATTTATTTGCAACTTACGAGTAAAGAGTTTTATTCCTGAAATTATATTTTGAGTTTTCTTTTGCGTCAATATTATTTGATCGTGTGGGTACTTATCAGTTCGAAACCAGATATTTTCAAAAGATATAACTTTTGATTTTTTTTCAAATGTGAAATTTTAACTTTTGGTTGAGAGTAATTTGCATTTCTTTTAAATAATCGCATGCATCTTTACGAAAACGCATGCAGAATGGCTAATATTTCCTTTAGTGAATCGACTTAAGTATTCTCAAATACTGAAGAATGCTTTTTAAAAAGGTTTAACTGCCGATTTCAAAATTTTAAAGAATTGTTTTAATTGGTCGAGATTAGATCTTTTATTGTCCTTTATTTCTTCAATACATAAAAATAGAACAAAGAAAATTTATTCAAAAGTAAATCTCCATTCTTTGAAATTAGTCTTTAACATTTAGGAAAAAAAAAATGCAATCCTCAGTTTCCTCTTAATTGTGAAAATTTCCTATGAAAATTGGAGTTGTATTAAAGGTTTTTACTGTATAAATTAATTTCTGGAATAAAACTTAATTGTTTTTTCAAATTAATAAAGAAACAATGAATCGTATTTCTTAAACACTAAAAACTTGACAAAGATATTAATAGGATTTTTTATCCCCTTTATTGCGTTTTTTTAAACGAATAACTTAGCCTAATGTATGTTTAGCTAATATCTTCATGATTAGGATTTTTTTAAATATCTTTAGCCTGTACGAGTAAGAATATTTTCAATAAAAATTTAATTTATTAAGTAAAAGATACTTGTCTCAAAAGGTTGCAAATACTAATAATATTGCGAGATGAGCTCAGATGGTGCCAAGATTGTTTTTCCGCATAAAGATGCACTTTTCTGGTGAAGAGAAGAATCCAGCATTTTCAAGATTTCCAGTAATCAGCGTCATTATATTGAACTCCTAATTTTCATTGTCGAATAGCGATTTCACATTGAAAAAATTCATGTCGGCGTATTATAAACCAAGTAGAAAATTTCAATGCATTCTACAATATTTTTTCCTAGGTTTTTACAATATTTATTGGTTAATCTGTGCGTCAAAATAGCGCAGTTTGTACAAAAATTGAAAAATTTTAAGCGCATGCAGCTGCCGCATTTAAAAAAAATCACAGGAATTGTATATCCAAATTTATATTAATTTTATAAAATTTATCGTTCCACATTTTTTTTAAAACAAGAATTCAAATAATGCTTTGAGAATGTTTGCAAAAGTTCAAATAACTTTTTAATAATCTAACAAAAAATGATCCGAAATATCTTAGTGAGGTTTTTGTATTCCTCATCAACTTTTGCAATATGTTGATGTATACTTTGACTCACTAGTTAACGATAGAATGTATGCGAGGGCCTTTGGACAAGAAAAGTAAAGAATAAAGCCTAAAAACGTACAGAAGTTTATTCATGCAACTTTATATTACAAGTCATATCTATCATTATGTTTATGCATCTTCTTGAAGTACCGGCTTGCATTGAAGAATTTAATAAGACAACACTTACCAAATGAAGCCGGGGATGCATCTATGTGCCAAGTACCGGCAAGTACTTCTTCGAAGAGGAACATGTTTAGTTTAATTTAGTTATATTTATGTCCGGTTTTAAAGCAACGGAGGAGTATTTCGGAATGGATCGCGCAATTTTGAACCGTCATCATAACGAGAACGACATCTGAGCTTATACTCACTTTCGAAACTATTGCATCGTTCTTGTGGGAGGACAAAAGGAGCAGAAATCAGTAATTTTTGTATAATAATTACCGAATTAAATTTACATTAATTTTGATACAAAAATTACTGACTTATCATATGGCGCATTATCAACAGAATCGTAATAAACTGCAAATACATTTTCCTACCTCGTCTTATATTTATTTTGCAGCTGCAAATATTGAGCTGGTAGTTTAAGTATCACTCATTCTCGACAAATTAATTTATCGATTTGCTTGTTATAGGAACGGGTAACGCAGATGTCCTAAAACAAGCTGCTGTTCCAATAGTATCTCGTGAAATGTGTCAAAAATCATATGGTACTATCAACATATCAAGAACCATGGTATGCGCAGGATATCCAGAAGGAGGACATGATTCTTGTAAGGTAAACATATTTTTATTCTTTTCCTTTCAGACCATACAGATACTATCTTGTACTATCCTGTAAAAGAAAATATCTTACAATTGGTAAGGAATTAAACAATTAAAATTTCATTAAAATTTTATTAAACCGTGCGGAACGAATTTGTTAGTTTTAATATTGCTGCACATATTTTTATTCCAAACTAACGCAAATTTTTTTGCTAAAGGCAGACAAAAATAACTCTGGATCTATAGATAGAGATCACGGATTATTAGTTTTCATTGACATGGAAAAGCGGAAAACAAATCCCCCCCCCCCCCAAGAATTCCTTTATTTAAGGGATATTTTCAGTTTGAGATAAATTTACTTGAATTTGCTTAAACAAATGCATGGATGATCTATTGTGCTGAGATTTATTAATTATTTATTACTTATACGTTTACTAACTGCGATGTATTACTTATTATTTTAAAGGACATTGAGACCCAAACAATTTCGTAAGTTAAATATTCTCATGAAAAATTTTATACCCTGCGATGACGAATAAAATGAGTTTAAACTTCAAGAGTCGTTAAAGGATGGAAACCATAAGAAATGAGTTGAAGATGCATGAATATGTAGTGACATCACTTATATTATAAATTCAAATTAGGCAAGACATGAAAGCTAGGCATTTCGTTGTCATACACTAGATTCAATTTTTATTTACCTTGTTGCAAATGCAAAGTTCTACATATCGTTTCTTCTACTAAAAAAATCCAAATTCGCAAACAGGCCAATAGTTATGCAATATTATAAATTCCATATAGACTGCTATGTGCAAGATTACTCGTGACTGTTAGTTAAAATGTGCGTATGAGATTTTGATAGTGAATTAGTTGCAAAAAAATTCTATTTTCACTTAACCCTTCTGAATTTATTCAAAGCATCTGTATCTTGTTAAAGAATATTGTCTAAAAAGTAATTTAAAAAAAAAAAAAAAAGAAGTTTTCTATATGAAATTATCAAAATTTCTAAAACATGGAGCATTTGGAGCATTTGAGGAATAAGTTCATTTCATTTGTTTAATGTTTCCATATTAGGGACCATATTTAGGATAGTATCTTGTCATTTCGAACAATGATCAGTTGAAGAGGATAATATCTGAACCAGCATCAACTCTTTAAACTTTGATACTTTACCAACAGGCGAAAGTTTAGATCCGATGAATTCAAATGATACCGGTCTCGAACTTTTGTTTGTGATTCTCAAATCAATCACCAGATACCATTGCCCATTTTTGCCCACAAAATTTTGAGCATGGCGTTAGTTAGGAAATGACAGAACGAGCTTCGTTGTTCTTTCTGAATTCATTAATATAAAATCTGAAATTCATTAGTAGAAGTTCATTAGTAGTATCTGAAATTCATTAGTATAAAATTAACTTATTATAGTAGAATTTGGTAGGGTGAAATCAAAGTTTGGGTCAGAACACATCCATTGCGTATACATGTTAGAGAACTTCGCAAATGGTTTTCCGATATAACGGTCCCTATTGACAGAGTTTTATCTTCTATGCCGAAAATCTTGAGTTTGAAGCTTGATTTATATAAACGTAAATCCTATATAGATCTACTACAAACTAAATCTGCAGAAGATGCAATACCGTCTTTCTGTTGTGGTGTGGAAATTTGGAGAATAGATACCGGCTCAAACGTTGTAATTTTCATCTGATAAGCGTTCTAAATTATGAGGTCCGTCTCAAAATAAATCTCTTGTAGGCTTAATAGAGAATGTTAAATGAACTAAACTTTTCTTGCATTACTAATGGTTATTTAGCATCTATTTATTATAACAAAATTTTTGCCGTATTTGAGAAAATTAACAAATTGAAGTAATATATCACGGAACTGATTTTATTTCGATTAAAGCTTAAATTTAATTCGTGGAAAGGTGATTAATTATATATTTCTTGTAAGATTTAAAAGGTTTGAGAAACTGGGAAATTTGCGACTTCCTTTGTTAGATTATTCTGTCTAAAAAGAAAGGATAAATGTTTGTCTTCCGCAAATTTATCAAATTAATCTGATTTTTTGCATGGATTTTTAACTCATTTCTTTCCAGTATTACTGTTTATACAGAAATATGAAAAATACTCATCAGGCTGTGAAAAAATACCAGAACTAGACTCTGCTTTTCACTGACAATTTTGTTAATCAAAGAAATACGGTCAGAGATGAAATAAAAATCACATAAGTTTGTTTACGTATAATATTTTCCAGTTTTTATTTTTCCTGCATTCAGAGATATTTGTCAGATTATATAGAAAGCAGAATAACTTAATTTTCTTATTAACGAAATTCGGATAGCTACATACTTTCGGTTTAAATTACACAAAAAATTAAATTTACTTGGAATCAAAGTTTATTTATCTAAAATAATATTATTTTAGATAAGATAAAATATAGGAATAAAATTCCGTGGACTTGGACGGATGGTGTATTTACAAAATCTTTTTTTTTTAGTTAGGATTTTGAAAGTTGTATACCATAAAGATATCAGAAAAGATAGACAATTTCATCTACTACATTTATAGAAGTATTTACAAAGATTAACTCAGCATTCGGATGGTGCCTCTCACTCACCATTCAAGACGTTGCGCCATTTTTACGTTTTATTTTTTTTAAATTTTGATTTTTAAAATAATACCTAAATAATAGTAAGAAGATCTAGTTTTAAGTTGAATTTTACCGAAAAATTAATCTACAATAAATATTATTTTTTTCATAACAATATGCAAGTCCTTGTGTCAGCTGAATAATTTTGCATCGAATTACTTTTCCGAGCTCAAAGGGTTAGTAAAAAATACACGAGATTCGTTTTTCTTGATTAACTCTTAAAAATAAAGAAGAAATACATAAAATTTAATGAGGTACAAAAAGAACAGGAAACGACGAAATCAAAAACATTAAAAATATTTGTTCCACCATGTTTATTATTCTTTTCAGTTTTTACTTTGCATCAGTAACAAAGAAATTCATTTGAAAAAATCTGTTTTGGATAGTTAAGCAACTTATAATAAATACATCAAAAGTTCTTTGCTAATATCCTCTATAGTAGTTGTTAATTTATATATTTGCTGTTTCCGTCTTATAAGCATTTGAAAATCTGGATTTGAGTATAATATCAAAAGACATTTTTTCTAAATAGAAGAGATCTTCAGATTCGGTCAATTAGGTAAAATATACAAATTGCATGCTCTTTATGTTTCTATTATTGTATAATTGCTTACTGTTTACTTAATGGTTTATTACAGTACATTTGATCTACGATTTTTAATGAGCAATATACCCTTTTTAAAACGAATAAAGAAAAATTTCCTTTTCTATTTATTAAATATACATTCTAACTTTTTAGGATAAGTTTTAAAATTTCGCAATTTCAATATTTTTTGCATAATAAAAGTATAATCAACAAAATTTTGGAAAGAATATTTATTAAACGATAATGGCAGCTCTGAAATACAGATAAGAAATATTAAGTGTGTAAAATATATATTATTTGTCCAAATGTAATAGATTCGGTAATTAATCACGTTTTCTTTGACATCTAAGAGTGTTGCATATATCTGAAATAAGTCTAACTATATACATATACATTCTAACTATATAGTCTAACTATATACATAAAGCTTAAAAATAGATACGATATAAATAACAGTTTTGCTTTAACAACGATCTTTATAACGAAACTAATAAAATTTATTGTTCATAATCTCCCCTACGATAAAAAATTTCATGCCCAAGAAAAGAATTTCAAGATATTTAATTAAAACTCACCTTGAAGGATTAAATTAAAAAGAGTCTTTAGTTAGTTATCGTATTTCATAGAGTAACAGATAATGTTATTTAGCAGAATCTTTTTGAAATGACCTAATCATAAATATTTTGGAATCTTGGTTATATTAAACTTTCCTGAAGGCTAAAACAAATTTTAGTTCATTTGATCCCCACTGGATTGTTGAATAGAGACGCGATTGCAACGTGTTCACTTGCATATATTGTTAAACGCATTTTAAATTATCATCCCGTTATGAGGCAAGCATTGCGATTTGGTAAAAACACCAACATTTGAAAAGCGAATCTCTGGTTGAAATATTATTTTAGGTTGATTATTGTTTAAAGCTTTACCAATGTTTACAATACTAAATCCTTTATTTTAGTTAAATGCCCAGAAGTCTAGAACTGAAATCTTGTTCATTTAATTTTAAAGGAGCATGGTTCAAGCCTCGATTACGCCATGATTTCACAGGTATACGAGCATGATGGATGCCAAATCTGTACTAGTGTTCTAAACGCTCTCATGATGAGTCGAGAGGAAGATTGTAAAGAGAGTCAATGGTTAAATATTAATCTCCTCAGTTGATATCTGTTTAACGTTCTAAAGCTTCAAAACTGGGAATAATCAAAGAAATAAAACTTGATATAGTATATCACATATGAACTGTCAGCAAACAGATGGAAAATTGTGACTCGTAACGTTCCGTATTGCTATTATAAATCTATTTTAAATATAATCTATTTTCAATTTTATTGAATACATTGAAAGGTCAATAGTAATTCCCTTGAAAAAGAATTAAGTATGGTATATTTAACGATAGTTATAAGGCTGACAAAAATAGTAAGGAAAGTCGTTCGTTCGCTTTAGACAAAAAATTTCAAATTGCTTTTATATTTCTATGACGACGAAGACTTAAAAAAAGATTCAGCAATTTTTTGTTAAATCGATCTATTTTATAATTTTTTTAAAAAAAAATGGGTGCTCCTTTCAGCGTTTGAATAATATGGTATCCTTAGAAATAATTTTATTAAAAAGTGTATTTTTATAAAATTCGTACATAAAAGCATCGCAAATATCAAACTTTTGAACTATTAATTACTAGGTCTAGTTACGATACACTTACTGTTTAAGTATCCAATATTTGTTGATGATATATTTTAATTAATGAGTTGGTCGTGAAAATGAAATCCGTAAATGAGTATAAATGTTGTTTTACCGCAAGTAAACAACATTTATACTCATTTACTTTTAATTTAAAGTCACAACTGCAAATACAATTATATGCTACATTAATAAAATAAATAATTGAAACTTACTTTCAAAAATTTAATACTGAAATATCCTTTTTACCAGATATATTGAAATACCATAATTAGTTGATAGTTAAGCTGAAACTCAAATGGATTTCAGACTATGAAAATGAATTCATTTAACTTACTCATTAAGTAGAAACTCGCAGTAGAGAAAAGAATGTCGATTGTCAGCGGAAGCATGTACCAAATGTGCATGTCGACTCTGATTACCAAATGACCACATGTGATGGGTGATGCACTTGAAATGCTCGTGGGAATTTTGGGAGACTGGCAAAATAAACTGTGATAATCATAGAGCTGATATAAATGGAGGAAGCTAGTCGCTTGTTTTTAGTCTAAACAAGTGTACGCAACATGAGCCAAGTCACGTGTGAGAAATCTGGCCTTTTTTGGCGCCATATCACAAATCTTGGCATACTCAAAAACTGCCGCGCAACGTTTTGTTTCCCGGCATTGGCTCCGGTCGGTTTCCACTTCCGGTTAACATTTCCTAAATAATTTATATTCATTTTTTGGAAACTAAGCAAACTGGTTTCGAAAATAATGTTTTCTTTTTTACATCAGTAGCCGAGTTTATTGATTTGAATTATGTTACTTTTACTTTGTTTACTTTTTACTTTGTTTTTGTGCATTAATTAAAAGTGAGTATTTTTCTTCTTTAAGCAAACATTTTATTTCTTTTCTTTACCCCAAAACATCTTTTAATTTTACATTACATGTTCAAAAACTTTTATCATTATCTCATGCAGATAAAAAAAAAACTTTTTATAATAAAAGCAGATTATAAAAGTGACCAAGGTCTTTTTTTTCCCTTGAATATTCAGAATAATATTTATTTTTGCATAAAAATGAAAAAGATATTAATTAAAACTGTTAAATTATTTTGAAATAATTTAGTAAGAGAGAGAGAGAAAAAAAAAAAAAAAACGCTAGCTCAGAATCGAACCCAGGTTTCCTGAGTGCTACGCCAGTACCCTAACCACTACACTACTCGAGCGCTCGTTCCAGCAACACATTATTAGTATATAAGCTAATTTGAAAGTTTTAAGGTTGACAATTGAGTCTTAATATTTTTATTAATAAACATTCTAAATGTATACTATCATTATACAAAATCTCATTCCGAACTCAATTTTAAACCTCGTGCCTTCTCCTTGTTAATATCAGTTTTAAGTATTTCGCTTCTGGTTTATAGTGTTGGCGGTAACTTTGCTTCTAACTTCCGCAGAAACAAAATTAAATCATTTTTGGAATCTTAAATGTGTTGATTTAATACAAAATAATAAGGAAATTCGAAATTTTTACGAAAGCGGTGATTTTAGGGTATGTGCATATCGCAAGTTATTAATAAAGTTAACATTTAGACAAAATTTTTATCTGTAAAGATAGCATTTCTTTCCTTAATAGTTATCTTTAGAATATCCACTAGTTTCTTATTCGATCTTAATTAAAATTTATAAAATCATGCAATTACTGCTAGCACATTTATGAAATTTTACTATATATACTTTTACATTTTCAATAAAACGTTTTAGTTTCACGATTTCATTCACAATGATGATTTAATATCTTTTAAGGTATAATACGATTCGAATATTTATGGTAAAAAAACATATTGGAAATAATAAGGAACTTTATTTGCACT
The DNA here is from genome assembly GCA_026543865.1 of Argiope aurantia. NCBI lineage: Eukaryota > Metazoa > Arthropoda > Arachnida > Araneae > Araneidae > Argiope > Argiope aurantia. The sequence continues at coordinate 2,180,554 of JAPMOR010105483.1, read as the reverse complement.
AAAATAAATACGCAATTATTAATTGGTCAATAGTGTTTTTGTACTATTACCAATAGTGTTTTTATGTAAACACTTGTATTGGCGAGAAAAAATCACGCCAAGCTTGCGGCCAAGCACTTGCAACACATTCGAGATTAAAATAAAGCATGTAACAAAATATAATGCAGTTACATCAATTTAAATGAAGCTTAATAACAAATTAAATAAATTTAATACAATAACTAAACCAAACTATGAAATATTATTCAGTTTTTACACCAAAATCATTGAGTGGTGGAGGTTATGAAATTTTAAATTGACTTAAAATGGATATAAACAGAATGTGCTTATTGTACATACCTGTGAAATGACACAGGACTATCCTTAGAAACTTTTTCTTTGCATCTAATTGCACAACAATAGTTAACCATGGCTTAAATAAGTTTTAAAATCCAACAGTTAAAAGCGAGAAAAAATCTGCCATTGAAATATAATGGGGAACGGAGAATGCGGTTACAGTGAACACAAATTCTGTCCACAAGTCATATGATTTTATCTTGTCCTACACCAAAGTAGGGTTGCACTCCCTCTATAAGTATCTCAGCCCTATGGTGATAATAATGCCGGGTTTACACTCGGCAAGTTATAAGACGGCAAGCAGGCAGCACATGCGTAGAAAGGGACTGATTTATGTTTGCCACAATTTCATAAGAAAGATTCAGGCCTTCCATGCTTGGCTATAAATTACCGTTTTGGCTTCCCTGAATTTTCTATTTCACTGCGTATCGCATTAAAATGATGGATATTTATATTAAGAAATATGATAAAATAAAAAAAGGTCATAATACCTAAATTTGAAAAACTATAGGAAATAAAATGGCAAATAAAATAAAAAAAACCTCGAATCAGAAAGAACAAAGAGCAAAAAATGTCGGAATTAATCTATGATAAGTGATCAACCTTTTTTCACGCTAAAAAATCCGCCTAATTCTACAAGCGCATACGCAGTAAGGCAAAAATACAATACAGCGGTATGTTGTTGTTCTTACTACAATTACTTGCCATCGACCGAACAGCATTTTTCAACCTTTCTACGCATGCGTTGTCTACTTGCCGTCCTATAACTGGCCGAGTGTAAACTCGGTATAATAATGACTGAACATCGAGACTTAACACTCCAACTGCTTATCCCGCGGTTTCCGTGGGTTGGCAATCAGTTCATTCATTATTGCATCTCATGTTTTTCGCAGTTTAGAGTGTTTATTTTTATGATTACAGATTTTTATTATATCATGTTATTATCGTGTAATATATAGTATCAGTTCACTTTGTTTGAAGAATATTTGAACTTATTTGCAAGCATCGTATCTAATGAGTGATTTTAAAAAGTTACGCAGTCAGAGGGCTAATATTGATAATGGCAAAGACTTTGACTATACTATGTCTAGCTGGTACTCAGACCCGAGATTTCGCGTTTTCATGCCTGGCAATTTTCCTCATTATTATTTGTTATAGATTCATAAACATTTGCTCATAATTAATAAATATTTGCTATATATTTCATTGTTGAGAGTGGAAAATGATTTCAACTTTAACCTGAACATCCTGCATTCAATATAATTTGTTTCAAATGCAATTTCATTTCTTGTTAACTATTTTTTATGAAGGAAGATAACAATTATGATTTTTTTTCACTCGCTTCATTGTGCATATTTTTCTTATAGGGAGACAGTGGTGGTCCTTTAGTAATAAAGAAGAGAAAGCGTTGGTATCTAGTTGGACTTGTGTCATCAGGAGGGGATTGTGCTTCTCCCATGCAACCAGGAATCTACACACAAGTTTCTTCTTTTAAAACATGGATATCCAGAATGATATGGACTCATAAATGAGGACAATCAATAAATAATTTCGCACAAAAGGTTAAGATGTGAGAAAATGGCACATACTCTCTTAAATAAATGAATTTAAATGCAAATTGTGCTCTGCTTCAAGATATATTTCTAGAGGAAATTTGTTTTATTTTATTTACACATTTTTTTTGAAAAGCACATACATTATTTGCTAAATTTTATAAATTTCAAAATAGCTCCTTCTTTAAGATAATAAAACATAGAAGTAAATATTAAAAAGCTATTTTGCTCAGTTTTTAAGAAATATACCTACTTTTTAAAGTTTTCTTGGTACTATTTAAAAGAATAAGAAACGTGATAAATGATTTTATCTTTTTTTCTTCATAATTTCGAAACGAAATTTTAGTTTATTTTGAATTTAGCTGTTTTTGTCAAGTTTCGTAAAAAAAAAAAATCTTTTAATAATTATTTTTTAATTTTTTTTTGATTGGAGCATAAGGACAAGGAGAACAGGAAAATTTTTTACTTTCATCTTAGATATTTACTTTGTCAACCCTAGCTCAAATTTTTAAAAATGTCTTTCCGAAACCTCTTTATATAAAGTCTAAAATGTCTAATAGTCATGAACTTTAAGATTAAAAATATATGCTTCATTTATGATTACGAAAAAATGGCAAAACAAAATTTGCAAATAAGGAATGTGAAAATAAAAGTAAAAATTAAAATGACGAAAAGTACAGAAAACCCTTACTAAACGCTGGCTTTACATCATTAATATAGTGCGCTCATGATAAAACTGAGTTTCACAGAATTAACTTTCTATGGAAAAATATTAGGTATAGTTCAGTTTTACATAACTGAATCCAACTTTAATAGTATGCAAGAATTTTGGCATCTGGTCTTTGAAGTTGTGGTTATTTGGTCAGAGTTATCCCCACCCTTCTTACGTATCCAAGATAAATTGAATGACCGTCATCACGACAGGTCGATTCAGGACTAAGGTCGAGTTTTAGTAGCCATTTACTGGCCACGATACAACCCTTGCCTAAGGAAGTGTGGCTTTTCGTGAATGTGGAGGTAAGGATACATTGACTCCAGGATACATTAACTCCACAAAATTAATGTATCCTGGAGTCAGAAGCAACCAGCATTCATGAAGATTTTCATCTCCATCTCCATCTGGTGAATATCTCCAGATGAAGTGAAGTGTGGGTTATTTAAAAATTGCGATTTCGAAATGAAGATTATTAATTGTAAATTAGAACTTATTTTCTGTAATACGCAAAATATGAAAAAATAATGATATTTCAGGAATTTGTTAATCTTATGAGAAGAAAAATTCCGTTATCTTTTGGGAAAAATTGATAATGAGGTACAGAAAAATATGAAATTTAACAAAGATCATCATATACAAGATTCATTATAACAACTCTTGCAAAAATATCACTGAAAATAATTATGTATTATAAGACTTAAAGAATAGTTATCATGTGGTATTAACATATCAGTAACGAAGTTTGATATTAGATATTAATTAAAACTAAGCAAGAATTTTCGTGCAAAAGTTAGCTACAAATTTTTAAATTTTATGGATTTTCAATATGATTCTTGCAGGCACTTTAAACTTTGTTTAAACATTGCGCTTCATGGCAAAACTGCATTCTTGAAAGTTAAATGCGTTAGGTTATAGCTCAAATTAATACAATTAGAATTAAAAGAGGAATATATTATTGTTTAATAAGTAGATACACAATGCAATTATTTTTTCAAAAAGCTTGTGAATTTTGTTTGGAATAATGAAGGATGAAATTAAAAAAAAATTCGAGGTGAAAAGTTCAGAGTCTTTCAATAGCTCCCTTAAATTATCTCTTTTTCCTTTATTTGGATCAATCTCTATTGCAAAATGAAACTTGTGTCTTTTTAAACATATTCTATAACTTCTGTAAGTCAAAGGTGTTTTATCTTCCTTAGGTGTTTTATCTACTTCTACTTTTATTACCGGCTAGTAATATAATTAATCTAATTCTTTATTCATTCATTTCTGGATTAATTTTTTGATTTATCCCTGTTTAATATATAAAAATCTTTATTCGTCTACTGTTTTTACAATTAATATGATTCCTTTAATTTCAATTCCTATGGATGGATAATTCTATAAAATTATTGACAACTTTTGCTTTTGTTCTAAAGCTTCCTGTGTTTGAATGAAATTCGAATTCGCATATGTGTAAAATCGTGTTCTGCAAACCACTGGCTTGACAAAATGATAATAAAGAATTAAAAATGTATAGCACAAGTAAGACGAAAAAATGATAACACAAGGGATATGGACGGTTTTATCATTCATATAAAAAATATTCCATTCGGCATTTTTTATTGAATACAAATAACCATTTAAAATATGTCAATGATTTGTTTCAAGTAATTTTAAATATTGTTTCTTACTTACTAACAGTTATCAAGAAGTTATTTCCGAGATGCAAACATTGGAAAAACTCTTGCAATAAAAACCGCTATTAAATAAAATGGGTTTTATCGATGGATATGTTGGATTACAAATATGTTAATTATAAAAATTGAGGAATATTTTTGATTTTAAACAACGTAAATCTTTTAATTTTTAAAACAGGTTTTTAAGATACTATTCAACATGAAAGATAATATCTACCAATAATATGTAGTATAATAGAATCAAAATAAAGAAGCTAAATAAGCATCCATTTAAAAAAAATGTTCAGTGGAACAGAATAGAGAGTAAAAAAAAATTATCATTGCATTATAAGAAACATGCAATTTAAGTCTTCTATCAGAAGACTTTGCAGCAGGTAATTAACGAACAACTTGAAAAATTTGGATAAATGAAGTAACTCAACCAATTAATTTTTATGATTTAAGAGCTAACGTCACTAAATTTCAAGTGTTACGAAACGGAATTTTCCTAACCTAGTAACTACATAACAGGAACCGTGAAAAAAATGATAGCTTCAATAGTTTCGAAACTTTCTGTTCGTAATTAAATATCTAAAGAAAAAAAACTATTAAAAAAGAACCAAATACAATTTTTCAGGAAATGAATAACTTTAAAAGAAATTGAAAATTCTTTCTAGAAACTTTTAGATCAAACTTAAATTAATTTATAGAGAACCTGAGAAACGTGATAAAAAACTAGAATAACTTGAAAAATGGACGTGAGCTTAAATTCGTTTTAAATAGCTTTGGAGGAAAAATGAAAGAAACGGCCTTTCTCGTATCAAATAAAAATTGACGAGAATTTTACTAAATTACTAAACTAAAGTTTAACTAAATTAAGAAGTTTACTAAATGACTACCAAACTAAATTATTAAAAAATGAGAATTAAATTTTTAAACTAAAGACTTTCTCATTCAAGATTATAATATTTAGAATGAAATACCATGCTATTTTTATAGCAACTGTTACAGAGTATGCAGATTATGAAAATAAAAATCGTAAACTTATTCTAAATTTAGTAGTCACTGCCAGCACAACTTTATTGAATTGTAATTTTTCATTCACGTATGTGATACTCCTTATGGTAATTTTTACATTTAATGATTTTATAATTATTACTGTAAATTTTATTATGCTAATTTTCATTCTAAACAATGATTTTTTCAGTCACTTGGTTGATATCAATTGATTCAGTCACTTGACATATATATTGATAATACTTGAATTTATTTGATTATCAATTAATTACAACTCCAGTTCATTTTCATTTCCATTGAAAAAGAAGAAATTGTGCAATATATTTTATTACCAACTTTTGTAAGTACTAATAGATTATTTATTGGATAAAACACTGGAACGAACAAATATTTTGTATGCAACCTGAATTTTTTGATAAATATGATTTGCTATTCTTGGGTCTACCAAATTAGAAATTATTTAAAAAGTTCTACTCTTAATATTTTCCCAGTTGGTTTAAGGATTTTTTAAGAGCCTTTCTACCTGCAGAAATAATATGGACCAATGTGTATCTAAAAATTGTCGTGGAATCATTAGAAGGCTATTTTCAATACTTAATTTGATTCTTGAATTTAAAAAAAATCTATTATCAATTTTAACGTCTTAAGTTGAACATATATTACCGTTCATAATATTCTCAGTATAATAAGAAAAAGAACATGACTATGTTTTATTGAAATATATTAAACTTGTATGGAACAAAAGAGACTTTTGTTGTATTTATTCTACTGAAATATCTTTTGGTTTCTTCAAGGATTCATATCTACTTTTGTGAAGGAAATCAAAGTGATTTCAATAATTACTACGTTTTTATTCAAAATTTTCATTAAAAAATATTATTCATATTAAGAGAAGATAGATAAGTTGCAAAATAGAAAAATAAACGATAGTAAAATCCATTATGTAAACTTAATAGTTGCTTTTTAACCCAAGTTTTTCCCACTATTCTACAAAAATACGGGGTTTTAAAATAATGAATTTCCCGTTATCTTAGCCTTTTTTAACCAGTAAAATGTAATTTTTTAACTAATAGATCCTGACAATTTAGTATAGAAATTTTCAAATTTGTGAAAAGAAAAATTTGTAGTTAACATATGTACTTTACTCTTTTTAATTTTGTAGATCATATACTACATGTGACTTTTCCATGCGCTTCTTCAATTGCAACCTTTTTTGAACTTATATCAATTAAAATTTTGCTAAGACTATTTCACCTACACTACTCTTACCTTTCATTCTTTCAAAGAATTTTACTGCATTTTAGAAGTTTAAAATTAGTTATCCGATCTGTTAAGACTTGCATTTTAAGAAATCCTTGATAGATAACAAGTGAAGTCAATTTATCCTTAAATGATAGAATTAAAATGCTTCTTTCTAATTAAATTTCCGAATCCATACACATCTTAAGGAAGATTCATGATTGTGATCTCAGAAGATAGTGAAATGGTAAAGTCCAATTACATTAGATGAAGGGGACGATTTATTTTTTCAAGTCAGATGTCTTTGAATGTATGTTAAAAATAAAAATTTTTGTTAAATAACTAATGGATTCCTGACACAAAATAGAATTAAGAAATGGTATCAATTAAAAAAGTGGTTGAACAAATAAAATTGTTTGGAGAATTTTATTCTTCTCAAGAAAGGCAATTCTTTGCCTTTAATTTTCTACAAACCGGAATTATATTTAATATATTTTTGATGCTTAAAAGTATGGATAGTCAAAAATTATGCAAGGAAAGTTAATGGATATGCATTTGATACTGCAATAATTTGCTTGCATGTCATCCATTTAGAAGACAAGATGCATAGTAAAAAATTAAAAGTATTTTCATGAGAAAAATTTAAAAAATAGCATTTTATGAAAATTAATCTAGCAAGCCCATTTTTTTTCTTTAATCCTTTTTCAGACTCATGTTATCAAACTAAAAGTTAGGATTTTTCTTGAAAAAAAAATAAAGTTTTAATTTAAATATACGTCACAAATATTTTGCAAGAAATTTCTGATTCATTTCTGAAATTACGTACTAGAAATTTTTTAAAAATTAATTATAATGATGATGGTAAATCTAAATTAAATTAGTACAAAAATACTTCCTTCCTATTGATTGCATTCAATTTACTTTTACCTTTAATATCACCTCGTTTATTTTTATACGAAAAAGAATGCTTTTCAAAGAAAGAAGAAGAATTTGAAATATTTCATGTATTAAGTTAGAAATTAGAAAACATCTAAATTTGATTCTTAATTCATGAAATTCATTAAAATGTTTCTCTTTGTTATCTTCAATCATTCAATAGTTGATTTTATCCAAAAAATTCGCAGTTGCTTTATTTCGAATTATGTAATATGGAGATGTTAAAATTTTCTTCGTTTTCAGAAATTCCATAAGTTGGATTCCTTAGGTCTTATGGCGTTAAATATTGAATTTTTCTGCATTTCCAGCATGGCGCACTTATTTCACTGTACTGCGAAAGAAAACCTCTTACAAAGGGTGAAAATTAGAGCATTTACTTGTTTATCAAACTTGCATATTCCGGAACATAATCGGAATATTTCATCAGCGTGGAAAAGTCATTTCAGTTTTCCTTTTGTAAATTATCCAAATTCTTATATAAATTTTCATCAAGTGAACTGCAAGCCTCCTCTTAATTGCTCTAAGTTGTAATGTCACTTGGTTGAAGAATCGCATTTTCATTGTGGAGAAATAAAGCAGAAAAAGTGTTGTTAGGTCTCGATGTTGACTTTTTGACGTATTGAGATTGCCTTTAAACTATTCTTACCTGCCTTCTAGAAGAGCGTCTGAAAAATCTTTTTACAATCATTCGAGACTATTCGATGCATGTATTTATTTTTTAAAATATGTGTCATTTACGAATGCAAATCTGAGAACAATTCATCTCTGATTCGCTATTTTCCGAACAACATGTCACTTAAAAATATTTACCATTTAGAAAAAATACCTATATTTACTTGCTCCATTTTAGATTGTTTTTACAACTGACATATGGTAAACGTAATATTTAGACAATATGTATTTGTTGCAACTCAATCATACTAAAATATGCAACATATTGACACTTATACATGGCTCCTGTTTTAAACTTCTGAGATTCGAATCTTTCTCGTTCTTTTAACAAACCGTCATTAATCTTTGAGAATCAGAAATATTTAAAAAACAATTTGAAAGTATTTGCTTGGATAAAAGTTTATTGAAACAATTTTATATTGATTAAATTGTATTTGGAAAATCTAAAATTGAAGTTAATTTTTATTCAAAATAAGCAAGCCATTCAAGCCATTTGTTGAAAAAGTTCGAGGTCAGCGAAAATTTCTTCAGATCAATGTTGAATCATTTATATTCCGAATTAATTTTTAGCAACTTTTTATTTGTATTTTTACATCATTAGATAAGTTTTGGCGTAGAAGAACCTCAGAATAGATGAAGATACTTTTAAATTAATTTAAAAAACTTAATTAATAATTAAATAATCTAATTTCTATCTTCAGCTATCAGCTACTGTTTACTGATAGGAATAAACTTTTTGTGTCTTCGTGCGTATTTTCAGGAAAAACGGCCTTATTACGAAGATAAAAATATGATTAAATTAGTAGTTTACAGTTACGTCAGTATATAAAGATTAATATCCTACTGATGCCTGTATCAGTTTTATAAGCTATTTATAAAAAAATTATAAATTTGTCTTTTATCTTCAAATATATAAAAGTCATTTAAATATTTTGTGAATATTTTTTAAGGAAAGGCCCTTTTTTAGGATAAATAAAAGTTCAAAGATCATGCGATCACTGCTATAAACGTTAATATCAAAAAAAAGTTTTTTCTTACTTTAAAACCAAGTATAGAATCTTGAAGTTACTTTTAAAGGTACTTTTCATTGCTTTGTAAGTAAATTCCAAAATCAGTCCTTGTAGTTTCATATTCCATATCGATCAGAATTATTAGACCAGAAATATTCACTTCAATTTGAACAATTAAAAAGCTGTTTTTTTTTACTCACTTGATGATAAACACGTGTAGAATCTGTTTCACTTCTTGGTGAGCGCTGAATGCCCAACGGGCAAGCAGCAAAAAATATTTGCTGAAACTAAAAATCCTTCTAAGTATCTATGAATATTGTTGAGAGTAGGAGATATAGAATTCGAAATTGTTAAAAATAACTGATAAACCAGAGAGTGTGTTGAAAGTATTTTTTTAAATTTATCTGAGTTTATATTAAGAAATGTTAATGCCATCTATTTGTTTCTTAATATGTATTTTTTGTAAGTTTGAGGGATTCCTATAAGCACTCTAGTACTAAAATTATCTAAAGAATTCAGAATCATAAGTTTGAACTGAAAGTAGTTTTTGATGGAGTAATTCATTTATTTGCAAGCATTTCACCTCGGTATATAAGAAACATCTCTTGTACAATGCTCTGTTTATAATAATCACATTCTTTCTTCATTAACAGTCAAGAAAGGGACTACAATGTCATTTAAGAATATCAAAAAAGTAAAAGGTATTCAGTTTTTTTTAAAGTTAAATATTTTTCTTAGAATTTAGATTAAGAAATAAAATTATCAATGAATGAAATTAGAAGGAGCCATCTTGTTTGAGAAAAGGTTAGAAAATAGATTTGTGCCAGAAATATTTAATCAGTCTTCGAGTATTTAATGAAAGCAAGGAGGGATGACTTAAATTTATTTAATTGGCCATCTTTTTGAATTTATGTATTACTGTACTGTAAATTCATCTAAAATAGAAAATTTTCAACTTATCTGATAAGCATTTACCGCAGTTCTTTTAAACTTGTGTTTTCCCTGGAACTTATTCCAGGAATGAATTCCACCTGCTGTAGAGTTTGTAAAATATAATTATTATTACACAAAAAAGTTGTGAATGAAATAAAATTTTATGTAATTTAGAAAATATTATGGCATTATCAAAGAATTCATGTCTTGAGAATTTTTATTGTGTTCTGTCGCATTTATTCAAAACATTCCAAATGGTGTCGAATTTCTATTAATTTCTTAATTTGGTATTTAGAATAAAAAAATATGAAATTTACAGTGTTTCTTAATGTGAAATATAAGCATCGTGAATTATTTGGAACATATTATAGATATTGGAACCAGGTTCACATTCATTCTCAGAGAAATAATACCCAAGAATAAATGAATATACGGTCCACACCTATGATTGTATTATCACTCTCATCGCACATATTCTTGATTGCGAAAATATCACTCTGGCCGACAAACATAAATTCCATCTTACCCTTATTTACTGGTTTAAGAGTGTAAGAAATGCGATTTTTTAAAACTGCATCCTTCTGTCAACAAACCAACTTCAATAAACAGTTAGAGATGTATTGGATATGCAAGGGACATTATTTCTCAGGCATTCTTCCAGATCGCTGTTGGGTTGTGTTATGTTGTGGGCAATTAGTTATTCTATCAAAAAAAGTATCATATTCTGGATGTTCTTGCTGATTTACCGGTTTTGGGGTTTTTAATTTATACCTTATCTCATGTATATTTATTTTAATACAATCTGTAGTGGGTTCTCAGATACATTAGCGGAAAACCAGTTGTTTATATTTCGATCCATCAAACATGTGGATCGAAATACAAACTACCGAGGACGAAAGTCTTGGATACAATCAAAGTGCTTTTGGACATCAATATTTATGGTTTTTGTATGAATTTGCCTGATGACGAAACCAACTAAAACTTTCACCTTTATCATTTGACTGTGGTTAAAAATATCTGTTTTAAAAACAAATACATTGCTATACAAATTTACTCATGTGTTTGCGGCTGAAGTAATTTTTAAAAGATTAGGAAATTTTTAGACAATTTGTTATTACTTAGCTAGAAACAATAGTTACACTATAAAATAATTATTAAAGAATTGAGAAGCTTTTAGAACACATGCATTTATTAATGGATTGTAGTAAACAATTTAAAAAAATTATCTTGAGGTGGAAAGAAAAAGGAAGTGCTTATAGAAATATACTAAGTAAATTGTAACTTAAAAATATTTACAAGGTATTTAAATTTTTAATAATTATTTACGAATTTTCTTTCTTATGATGCACATTGTAGCTTAATATTCGCATTGCTTTCAGTTCTTTCCTTTTTAATGATTTTCATCTTCATAACCTTATTATAAGATTAACTTCTTCGTATTCTTCAGGAAAATTTATGAAACAATTCAACTCTTTCTAGGCGAATAGTTTAAGACTCAAGTACTCTAGGTATAGACGAAAAAACAACAACTAAAACGTTAATTAAGAAACATTTCAATGAAGCCTTTAATTTTTAGGACAATATTTAAAGATGGCAAATTATTTACTATTTCAGCAAATCACTTTGAATTCTGAACCACATTTGTTTTGGTTCTGAACATTTACAAAGTTCACATTTGTTTTAAAAATTAAAGCAAAGTTTGCTTCAGCATCGATTACGAAAACTAAATAATGACACTTCAAAGAATTTATTAAAGTTTGTTAGAATAATGTTTGTTCTTGAATTTTGAAGATGTAAGGCATTGAAGTATTATTTTGCAGGCATAAAAACGGATGCTTCACTAGAATATCAACGGAAGTACTCACATAAAGATTAAAAAATATATTATATTTAAAAAAATCCACTTTTATTTTTTATTTTTATTTATTTATTTATACTGAGTCAGTTCATTAATATTAGTTTCCAAATTTATTGCAATTATGAATTGCATATTTTGATTGTATTTAAATTCAAAAGCGTTAAAGTATTTTTGACTATACAATGATGCGTGTATTATTTTTTCAAGAATATTTTTTAAGTTCCATACTTTGTAATAATTTGTAGACATATTTGGATTCTTTTCAGCGATTGGCATCTAGAGAATTTAAGGATAGTCATGAAAGGTTTTCTGATAGTATTTTCTGTTTTTATGATCCTGTTTTGAAGAATGGGTTGAATTCAGATTGGCTTAATATGGGCTCAATGTGATTTATTAATTTTTTGTAATTTATGAAATCACCGTTTCATTTTTGAAATGAGTTTAAGAAAATGAAATGAATATTTTTAAAAAGAGTTTCTAATATATTAAATTCTAAACAGATGTCAATTATTTTAATGCGTTTTCTCTTTAATAAATCTTATTTACGTCTGTCTTTATAATTATCATGAAGTTAAACAAGATCAAGAACATTCTCAGGAAATTCTAGATGACTTTATAGGAGTTTCATCTATTAATTATATGAAATGGAATGTTATTTATTTTTCCTTCTCACAAGGCAAAATTATCTAAATTCCTTTTGAAATAATTAAAATAGGAAGGCAAAATTATCTAAGTTCCTTTTGAAATAATTAAAATCATATTATAGGATGCATTCTTAGGTTACAAAATGTCTTGTTTTAAATCTGAAATAAAAAATAATATATTTATGGTGAAATTTTCTGCTAATTACTTAATATTCATAAACAAGATACTTAGGTTATTAATGATTTCAGATATCTGAATTAATTAATTTAATCAATTTTATGGAATTTTGATTAAAATTTTGCGCTTTTAAAACTCATGATTTTGTCTTTTTTTTCAGATTTCTGTAATACCTAAAAATATTTTAATGAAGTTAAACTTTCAATCGTTAATTAATTAAGCTCTATTCCGAATATTTTTTCTATGCAAATATATACATTTGAATCATGCAATTGAATATGCAGAAAAATTTAAAATATTATGTTTTATTAAACAACTCTGGCTGTGGCATAAAAAAGTATTGAAAGTTTATAATAAAAGAATAATGAAAATTTGAAGATTTATCACAATTATTTTGATAAAAGGTATTTTTAATTATATCGTGAAAAATGTGTCTTTGCCAAATGCCTACGGAATATGATATTGCCTACGTAAATATAATAATGCTTATTACAATTTAACAGAATTATACCTTACAGACGAAAATTAATCTTAGAAGCTGAAGCAGAAATAATGCAAATGTCTTTTGTATTACATTTTGCACATTATTTGGATTTTGAAGCCAACATGGAAAAACAAATAATGTTTAAAAATAGCTTGTAAAAAAATTCATACTTTGTGAACTATAATTATTTATCTGAGAAGTTGGCACATGACTGAAATTAGTTAAAAAAGGCCTTCAAACGAAAAATGCTTTCTTAAGAATAAAAATATATTTTCTTTTAAAAGTTGATACACCATATGCATGCCTGAGTTATCCATGTCCTGCATAAGTAACTAGGGTAGTTGAATGACTGTCAACATGAAAGCACGGAGATGGAAACCGAAACTGAGTTTTAATAGTAATACCAACCACAGTATAAATGCGAGTTGGAGGTATGTTCCTTCATGCGAATAGAGGTAATTCGGCCTCGCAGCATAAATTATGTTCACCATAGAGAACCAAATTCTGAACCGGGTATTTCTCATCCTCATATCTGGAGTGCCTCACGGTAAGGATGGGGGATTGTAAGATGCTAATTCACCGTAAAAATGCTACTCCTGCTTGCCAGAGTGTCTGCGGTAAGCTCAATGACCACCATCGCTGTGGCAATTACGATAAATGGTCATCACCGATCACGATACAACTCCTCCCATAGGAGGCATGTTTTTATAAGTATGGAGATAGCAAGCTTCACATTGTTACTTTATCCACTAAGAAAGCCAGAACCAATCACCATACCAAACGATTCTCATTCCCACATTTAGATGCCTCTTAGTGCAGGAAGAAGTTAATATACACAGTGCATCTTAAATCAGGGAACAAATCATAAGGGTAAATCAGGCGTAGAAAAGCAAGCTATTTTTACAAAAGATGTAGGGTGACGAAGACAAAGGGAAATCGCTATAAGGGTCTCTATGGTAATAAATTACAGCATATGATTATAATTTTTTTTTCTGATATATGAGGTCGCCTTCATACGCTATTTTTTAAATATTTAACATACTTGTAAAATTTCTCAAAGAAAATAAAATGCATTACATTTCTGTTTTTTCTCTGTGTTAGTAATAGTTTTCACTCTTTTCTTTTTCTCTGCTTTCAGCCAATGTTTTTTATGTCACAGTTACCGCTTTAATGACATATATGTTATTTTATTATGATTATATTTCTATACAAAAAGGAACATGTTGCAGTTTGAAGTTTCGGAAATTTTAACAGTATAAATTTAATTATGAGAGTTGAATTGTTGTTTTTAATACCATTCATTAGAGCATACATTAAAGCGCTTTCATCATAATTTAGTTCCGTTTTCTAGAGTGGTATGACGGCCAAAGATTTATCTTTTGATTTGTGAGTTCGTTTTTCTACCGTTTCATTTTCTTACACGAAATGATTGCACATATTTTTTACTACTGAATTGATCCATGAGTTTTTTTTTAATATTGATCTAATAATTCATTGGCAAACAACCTCCTGTAGCCATCACTTTTTATATATGCAAACTCTTTTTCTACTATATTGCTGAATTAATTTTGTGAGTCTGCTCTGACCTCAAATTTTATCCCAGGATTTTAGAAACACCCTGTAGTTATTTAGTATATCTGTTCGAATCCTTAAATATTGTATATCGTTTTTTATAGTTGTGAATAAAGAATAAGAAATGAATTCTTGTTCAGGTAATTTGTCTGAAGAAGGATTGTGAATGAGTGCTGTTTTCAAATAAGGAAATAAATAAGATAAAAGAAATTAAAATAAATAAAACTTATACTATTACAAGACTCATCTTAGAATTTTATGTAATAAACCAAGTTATGCTACTAAATTAAGTCTAAAAGCTCACATAGAGTTTCAAGTATTTCTCAAAAATTAAAGGGAATTATTTTTTATTATCTATAAGTGATTAATTAAACACTAAATATGCCCTCTTCGATTGATATCTACATTTTCGAGAAATTAGGGGAAAACTTTCATAAACAGTGTTTCATAGTGTTATAGTCTCTCACATGGACAGACAAATTGTGTCTTTGATAATTACTAAAGAAAGCATTGAATAAATGAAATGTATTGAAAAGGAAATGAATTCTTCTCTCCTAAAAAGTGTCAAACTTTCTGCCAATAACCATATAAAATTATAATTTTATTGAATAAAACAAATTATTAATATCCAAGATTTTATAGGTGCTCTTCAAATGCGAATTTACTTGCCAATAATAAAAGGAACTTATAATTTTATATGGTTAAATAAATAATTAATTTGATAAACCAATAAAAAAATTTGACTTGTTTGCAAAAAAAAAAGTGTTTGTAAAATAAATAGATAAATAAAAGGATTTTCTGTTTAGTAGATATATTTTATATTCATGTCATTAATAGAATTAACTACTTTCAATGTACAAGCTGATTCTAATTTAGGAGTAAAGAAATAAATCAAATCAATTCTTATTTCCTTACATTTAATTTTTTTAAACTCTCCTGTTCTTGAATTCTTTTACCTTATTCAAAATCCAACAGGCGATTTTAAAATTCAGTTCTGAAATATTTTCTAAGACAATACACGATGTTGGTTGTTTACAAATTTGCATCTTTATTTGAATGGGTGTGCATTTTTTGGATGTTGTCAAATATCTAATTTTAAATGAAAATTTAGCTCATTCGTTGGGATAATACACGCTTTTGGACGTACACAAATTTTCATAAATATTTATATTAATGCGGAACTAGATAGCAACTGCTACAAAACTCAAAAACTTAGATAAAACAAAATCTTTAATGTAAAAGAAAAATTCTCGAAGATAAAATATAGCATGAGGCATATAATTTATTCTTAATTTATTTTATTCTTAATTTGTAATTCTCTTTTATTGTGTTTAGTTAGCTTCAGTACTGCTTTTCATTTTGATTCAGTGCATAAATACATAATAGATGCATGTAAATATTTATGTATTGTATATAATAATTATGCAAAATTATGTATGTTATGTATGTTAAAATTATGTAAATAATTATGTATTATGAATTCGTTATTTCTAAACATTAAATTTCTTGCCATATTTAAATCAACAATAGTTTTCGTTGAATACCAAAAGTTCATTCCCAAGCATAGATTTACCCAAAAAATAGAGATACTGTTTGTTAGCAAATGCTTACATAATATTAATATAAAAATATTATTTTTTATAACTATAAAAAGTTATTGAAAATAGTTTTCTACCATTTTGCTACTATTCACTTCCTTCTTTCCTTTCATGCTTCCCTGAGTTTGAAAAAATCACAACTGTCAGTATACATGACAATTGAAAACGCTTTGAGCCTTTTGGATGACATTTGATATGTGGTCTTAACGCCAAATAAGCAAATTTCTATCAAATTGTGAATGAAACTCATTTTGAGGCAGTCTGTATGTCCGGTTGTTTAAATATAAGTCACGATCCAAATATATAAGATAACAGCAAAACTAAGGAAGTTAAGATTCGTTACACAGATTTAAAACGTAATGTGTGGATTTGTATTAAATTTAAAATTAAGTTCGTCAAAGAAATGAACATCTGTCGATCTGTGGTTTTACAAGCATGCAAGCATTATAATATAAAAATATAATGGATTAAATATATGAAATTTAGTATGTGAATTTGCGACTACAATTGTTGTTCAAATTTTGGTTTCAACCAGTCAATAAAAAAATGCCACATTCAGTTTTCTGGTATTTGTGTAATAGCTGCATCCCAGCGATTAATCGCCAAAGATCGCACTCTAATTGGCTTTTTCGTAATTATTGTTTGCCAGTGGCATACGGTAAATAGTATAGAAATATATTTACTAAAGAATACCAGTTGATTTTAATTACCAGTTACCAGATTTAATTACCAGTTGTTTTTTCAAGAAAAATATGTTTGAAGTATGATATGCTTATGGTCTAAATTTTATTTACATTAGAGATATATAACTGAGTTCTCCTGCTTATTTTTTCAACAAAAAAATTTGCTGCCAGATTTCATTTTTGAAAAGAAAATGGTAAACAAACTTTCAAATCTTTCATTAATTGATAGAAGTTAAAGATTTTTATGGCGAAAATGATAAAACAGCATTTTAAGAAATCAGTTTTATCCTAGTTGAATTAGGAGGAGAAGTAATATTTCTCTATACTAAAATATAAATTTAAAAATGGAATCATTAAGGAATTTGTCCACTATTATCAATTATTCACAATTATTTGATTATAAGATTCAAATTAATTTTGTTTGAACCGCATCACATTGTTATTTTTTTGTGAAATTGTTTGCCAATGATTTGCGGTTAATAATACCAATATAAAATTTGTTAGTTCTAATATTATTGGATGAATAGCGGAAGAACTATTTAATATGTTAGGGCGTTGTTGGTATAATGAATTAATGTACATGAAATTTAATTGGCATTTTAATTCCTAGAATCAAAATTTAGAGAGGATGGATGTAATGAGATTAAAAATATAATCAAATTCTACAGATCTTCAGAAACTTCTTACTGAATTTTTAAATGGTCGCGTATAATTTCTGAAATATTTTTATTTGTCAATATTAATGAAGAACTGGGGAAGTTAAAAATCTTGTGGATTATTATATTTTCCAAAAACCTCTAAAAAAATACTGATAGATAGAATTGCAATACGTAATTAAACATCTTCAAAAAAAAAGAATTTGTTACACAATTAATTTGTTTACATAATTAACAACAGCATTCGACAGGATTACTCTTTATTTGAAAAGTATATCTCTGTTGAAGTAACATAAAATTAAGAAAAAAATGAGAACATAAGAAATATATATAAATAGCATTGTAGGAGGATTAGGCAATCTTAAAACAAAATATGCGAATATAAGCAAATTTGAAAGTATAGCGTTAAGGATATTTATTACGAAAATGAAGGAACAAAGCAAGCATCTCAATTTCTATTTTTCTTCTCTCAATTATTTAAATAATTTCTTCCACTTAATGCACATAAAACTGAATTGTTTTCTCGAATACGGGTTTTCCGAAATTACAGTTAAAAGCCTATTTAATTATTTTTTTTATTTCTTGTTACTTTATTGAATTGAATTTATACAAATTGAAAGAAAGCGTTTCTACAAATGATGCGATTGTTTTTATTATTAAATCTGAATTAGGTTAGTTGTTTAACGCATCATTTCAAATATCAAGATATTAATTCAAACGGAAGGAAGATAAAAAAAGAGAATTAAGAAGCAATTTTTTTTTATTATTGTGTGGAAGAATGTTGTACTTCAATTGCTAATTTTTAGATGATATGACTAATAGATTAATGCCGTAAATAGCGCGTGAGTATTTTGCATACAATAGATATTGGGTTTGCGAAACTTAGTCGAATGGGGTTTAGTCGATATGCCTTTGGATCGACATATAAATACGAAACTCTTTCGATTGTTGAATATGGCTAGTACAACACCATCATTAGTGGAGGAATACCATTCACAATACTATCACAATTAACCACATTTCCAAAAGAAACAAAGTTTCAGTTGCACATTTTTGCAGTTACAATTGTTGTTTTCGCTGTTACTTAGGACCTACAGGAAAATGCGGACTCATGCTCAAAATGCATTTAGTAGAGTAGTACAAGGCTGTTTAACTATATTTGCAATCAGACAGATGAGTTTTCAGCTATAAATTGTTAAAACAGCTAAAACTGTTGCTTTCACCAAGCTTGGTCATATGGGAATATGTAGGTTCATCTTCATAAAAGACTAAATTTTTACCTAGTTTATTTGCCTTCCATTATTATTTTGTATATAATGGAAGGGTTTTTATACTTTTTGAGCCCCAGAAAAGTATATATGAGAGGAAGATATATATGAAATTTTTTTTGTCTTATTTCAAAAATTTCGGTAGAATCTTCTCATGTGTGTGTGCATGCGGAGGTGTAAAGTGTTTATGAAGTGAATAATGGGCGAATTAAAGCACTACTAAGGAATTTATCCATATCATTTTCACCCTTTCATGTATGGAATTTTTAAAAAATGAAATTGATTTGAATGTAAAACTTTTGTATTTAAATGCTCTTCATACTTGAAGAAGATAAAATAATGAATTTTTCGCTATTATTTTATCAATCTTTTTGGATTTTAGTTCATTTTAAGTAATGTTTCGTGATATATAAAGTAATTACATTAACATTTACATTAACATTTTGGTTTAATTAATTGCCTTCTCGAGCAAGAGGATGCTGGAATTTCTTGTAATTATAGAAATTTTCGCTCCAAATTGTAGCTCAATATTAGTGTTAAAAGTGGTTAAAGATCTCTTCGCCGATGACGAGACTACCTCCTTGAAAGGAGCAAACATGAGATTCTCTTCATGACGTCTATGGATCTCAACATCCATCGTCATATCCTGTCATACAATTTATCGTGTATTTTCGAAATGGATGACATTTTATTTAAGATAACCTGATCTATAAAAAAATATCACTAAAAATAGGAATTCCCGTATGAATGGAGGTTTCAATTATCACAGTATGCTTTTAAATTTTATCTATTTAGCAATTTTTAAAAATATGCCATTTTTTGCTATTTTAATTCTTGTAGAAGTATATATATAACATAACATCAGTCCTTCCCCTGAAATTATAACCTTAAGGTTATTTAAGCAGTGTCGTGAACATGAAGCGGAAGAAAAATCAAAACCCTGAGGGTAATGATTCTTTTTTGTTCTCGCTAGCCTAACAGCGTCGAAATTTAATTGTTAAAATAAAAATTTAAGGCATACTGATCAGTATCGGGTAACTGAGATTAAAATGTTCTTCTGCACTACAAAATTTGGCAAAAATATATTGGTAACAAGAATATTGAAGGCACAAAATTACACAAATGCACACGACAAAAACAATCAGGTCATAAAGACAAACAATCAATATAAACAGAAAACGGGCATACAGAGAGATGAGAATAAATGCTATTTACAAAACGAAATAATAAGAAAAGTTTTAAAAAAAAGAAAGAAAGAAAAAAAAAGGAAGAAAGGGAAAAGAAAAGAAAGAAAGAACAAAGGAAAAATATTTACAAAAAAAAAATCTTCCCTCGCAATTAAATCTTTAAACTTTTAATGTACAGAACGTTTAATTTTCCAAAAATTATTATAATAAACTGCTATTTAATCAGTATTCAGCTTTTCTATTTAGTTATTAATTCATTATCAAGTAAAAAAAGGAAATTCTCAGGAGTTTATTAGAAAGTTTTATGAGAAAGAAGAAATTCTGGAAATATAGAAGGCTGTTTTAAATTTCTGATTGGAATAAGGCTTTTTTTACTCAATTGAATAGCAATGATGGTGCTGTAAATTTTTCAGAAATGATATTGCTTTGTACAATCCCACTGAAATTTACGAATAGTCTCATATTTTAAAATTAAAATGCTTTAAAGTTAATAATAGCTAATCAGGTTCCATTAGCTGAAGTTGAATTGTGATATATCATTTTGTTAAATTCATTCATCTATTCTGACTTTCATCAAAGTATTAAAACCTATTGAATCACGTTTATTTTCGTATTTACTCGTTTCGTATTTCGTATTTTCGTGTTTCTACTGTTTTACAGGATAGTAATATTTTCATAATATGATTAGTTTCAAGAGAAAATATATAATTACTATTCTCTTTTCAAGAAAGCAAACAAGAAAAATAGGAAATGCATCAACTACCCATTAAGTAAGGATAAGATTTCAGTTTAAATTTTAGAACGATGAATGAAATGCCTTTTTGCGTGTAAATGACATACTTTTTTCCCATTAAAAATATTTTTTTAAATGTCTGAAAATTCCAATTATCTGAAAGTAGATAATGAGCAAGTATAAATTAAATACTTTTATAAATGTCAAATTAAAAATGAATGAGACAAATAATGGATATTAGAAATCATTTTCCAAGACTTTATTGGGAATCGACTATCAGAAATTAAATCTTACTTTTTAATAGAAGGAAAAAAAAAAAAAAAAAAAAAAAAGAATTCCAAAACTTCTTAAGTAAACCTAAAAAAATTCTAATCTCTTTAATTTTGCTATAAAAGGCCACCAGAAATATGTCATTTAAAAGAATAAAGTTGCGTTATAGCACTCTAATGACTATTAAATAGAATAAATAAATTTTAAAAAAAGCTGTCTCTGAAGTCTTGGAAGAAATCAAATTGCATTTTTAACTAATTATTGTATTTAAGAAAAGTTTTTAATCAATAAAATAACATAATTACTCGTTATAAAAAAGTCTGAAGAACATAAGAAGTTCGGAGGAAATTTCTATATTTATACTTTGTATGTGGATGAGTAATCCTCAGTTCAGTGACACGATTCTTGCTTTCCTGGCAAATGCAGCAAGGTTATGAGGACGAGTTAAATCTGTTGTAATAATGGGATGCACTTCCTACGGGTGGGGTTGTGCCGTAGCGGTGATGGTTCTTAAAACTTCAATTTTCCACCTCGTTTTGCCACGACGATGGTCATTCCGATAACATGTGCCAAGAGAGGGTGAGAATAACACCTTTGTCACTTTTCAGTGCCTCTTTTGAATATTGCTAGATTCAAATAAACAAAAAAGATAAAAATGCGAGATTAAGGAAAATGTTGATTAAAATATGTTGAAAATGTAAAAAAAAATATTTACACTAGATGCATAATTTCATGGGAATTTATTATTATGTGAAAACATTTCTTGATTTCGCCCCCCTCCTCACAAAAAATACCCTCGGAAGCAGAAAATGGTCTACTCGGATTCTAATTAAAATTATGCCTGCTAAATTGTTTAAATCCTACAATAGTTCTTGTGATCATCGGAAAAATAAAAATGCTTTAATTATTTACGCATATTAGATGTGAATGATTCAAAATAGTTTTTAATAACATTTTGCTGTGAAAATAAATACCTGTTTTACAAATTATTACTCAATACAAGTTTATGTTACAGTCACATATTACATAAGAATTCAATTAGCATCTAGAAATATAAAGGAGTAAATTTGTTAGATTTGTTTGTTGTTTATTGCCAAACATTAAAAATTTAACTTTTTCATTTATATGTACCTGGAAAGAAAAATATGTTTTCAATATTGAATCAAATGTTATCCCTTAAAACAAAATGGTTACATGAAAGGCCGTTTAAACTGAACATTGTATGATGCGAGGGAGGAAATGTTATTTGTTTATTCATAAAAGCTGTCAAATACTTGCATTACTATCTCAGTATTTTTTTTTTATGTTTTTGGATTCTTAGGCCTTCATTTTTATTATCATGTTCAATCTTTATTCAATTAATATAATGTGTTGCAGTAGATTTTAAATGAAAGATGTGAATGATTTAACTGTTAACAGAGTGAAGTAAAAAAACAAACAAATATAGAATCGAAGTTCGACAATCATTTTATTTTTAAAGGTATACAAAGCGTTTACACTATATTTTACATTTTTGTGTTTAGATGTAAATACATGGAACTCATTATTTTTTTTTCTGAGCATAAAAGCAGTATAAAGCGTGTTACTTCACACGAAGAGTGATAATATGTTATTTACCATAAATATTTATCGAAAGAATTTTAGGATCTTGACGTGCTACTGTACAGCGAAAAATTATCTTGCTTTATAGATCTAAATACTGCTTTGGAAAAAAATGTTATTTCCTAAATTGAGGAGAAAAATCTATCATTATGAAACAAATAATAAGTCAGTTATTTAGATATCCACTTTATGTGTCTTCTTATATCTTTTATTTTTTTTATCGATATGAATTGGTGGTAGTCACTGAATATAAGTGCTTACTTTAAATTCACAATATAAATGAATTGGAGGACATGCCATATAATTACGAATCATCCCCTATTAGAAACAATTGGTGAACTTATAAAAACATTTTTTTATCGTAAGGAAGATGATATCAACAGATAATTTCAAATATAAATGTACTCGGATGTTTTCAAACATTTTCAGACGATTCTTTCAAAGATAATCATGAACACCTCTGCTTCATTATTTTGTTATTTGGGGAAGAACTGATCTTCCCTAAGAACTTAATTTATATAAAAAATATAACAACGATGAAAAAGAGAATTATAATGTAGTGGAAAATATTCCCTCATCTCAAGCAAGAAATGCGATAAATGATTTTCTTTGTGTCACATGTAGATTATCTTTTAAAAACATTTCCTTAAAAATGCAAAAATATCTATTTTATACTATAAAAATTCTTTTTTATATGTTAAGACTATCTATAAATCTATCTATGCAGTATATTGATTCTTGTTTACTGGAATCAGCAGAGGTAGGATACGTGTGAGTTAATAATTGGAACTCTTCATAATGATTGAAAAGTCCTTAGACAAACTTTAAAGGCAAGTGAGACTTTAAAGGCAAGTATACAGCAATAAGTCATTTTCATAACAGAACATGGGATTGTATACGCAAGGGGCAACAGTTACAGATATAATTTTGCCAGGGAAACAAGTAAAAATAGTATACATCAGACAAAGAGAATTGCACAGATTTGATGGAATACAAATTCACAAAAGAGAACAATTTTGTTAAATATATAACAAAATGACAGCCCATACACTGTACAATAAATACAATGCAAAGCAAGAGGCAATATCAATAACAAGCATATGTAGTAAATGTTCAAAGCAGTTACCATTCGAATCTGTTTTTAAATTACATGATGTTATTTATGCCACTGTGTTGCCATGTTATTGAGAAATTATATCCCATTAAACCTTTTTTGTACAATTAATCAGTAGTATCCCGTTCTTTAACGTAATTAATTAAAGAAAAATTCCTTTCAGTGGTTTACTCTTGCAATTCTATTATAAAACTGTCTTGTTTCTGTTTTTTCTTTTGTATAAAAGCTTTTAAATCACACTGCATATTTTTTAATATTAATTGTCACCTATAAAGTAATTAGCGAAAAGTCTGAAAGAGCAATTTTCGTAAAACTCGTAGATTTTTAAATGCAAAATATAAGCCCAGTCTTTCAAAGGTTAAAAAAAGCAGTATACAAGATAATAAAAGATAAATATGTTAGGTACATACATTCAAAATACGGCACCAAACAGGGAATTTCCCGAAAAAGTGGAGGACGCAAATAGGTATATCTTCATAGGGCCTTGAAAAATGCATCTATGAACAAATTAACTTTGTAAAAAGATATTTTTAAAGACGTTAATCTTCAAGTATTTTTAGTTTCTTACTACGTGAGAAATTCTTTTTACAAAATTTTAGCTAAGGAAATGAACTTCAAGGTTAATAATCGTATTTTTTATAACCTTTCAAGTTCAAAAAAACATTCTAAAATAAAAATTTAATAGCTTTTATAGGCAGAGCAAAGTTTTTGAAGCCTTTCATAAGAGAGAGCATTTTTTTTTAAAGAAATTTTTTTCGTCCTTACAGAATTTTCAGTTATCCGATAAGTGATCCTTTTAGTTAAATGCCTCGGGTAGATGTTTTCGAAAATCAATATAGAGCTCATTCAAGCTGAAAAATTTGATTTTCAATACATAGTTTTTTTTATCAAAACATAATACAATTATTAATAATTTTTTTCCGGATTGTCAGCTTATCCTTGTACTTAAATTTAGAGTAATAGCTAAAACAATCCTTAAGCAATTGCATTTTTTGTCTATCTATATCCTAATTGATATTTACTGAAAAGAGAAGATATGATTAGGAAGTGGAATGGAAAAATATTAAAACATCTAGGAAATTTTAAGTATTTCGAATACAGATCAATGTAATTATCTAGTTAATGTGCCACTTGAATAGAGTTCTAAAATTTATTACCAAATAACAAGATGAATAGCAAGACATTGTGTAAAACAGAATTCAGTTGAATTTGAGTAGAGAGTATGGACATGCGATTTTGATCCCATAATAATTGATTCCACTATTTTTACGGCAATGATTCCTTTGCCACGAATTATTGTCAATCATTTCACCTTTGGATGATAATTATAATCCATTATTTTCTGATGATTATAATGGCATTTTCCATTATATTTATATTTAAAGTTATAATTAAAATCATCATTTGAATAATTGTATTTTTAGGGAATTAGTTCCGTCATTCATATTTGCTGAAAGAGCGGAAGTCAAGTGGAAACGAAATGAGAGAAATTGCTAGAATGTCTTGGTGTCTTGGGAGACTATAGACTAGGGTTATTCTCTTGTTTATGTTTCACATGGATATAATTTAGGGGCATCTTGTAGGAGTAACAGCACGATATAGCATAAAATAACATTAATTTAGGTAACATGAGCAGATAGGTTGGCCATGTGACAATGGCGTCATGATCACTATTAGCTTTACAGTAATGAACTATTCGTAGCCGTTTCATCTTTGACTGATGATATAATCGATCAAGGACGGATCACTGAATCATTAATTGCATAAGTTTGTATGAAAATGTCAGCCAGGATGTTTCGGGACTCTATTTAGATGTCACGTTCAACGACATGATGTAGGATAGATTCTCAATGAAATAGAGATCCTTCTGTCTAGAAATTCTACTACATCGGCCTCCATTTTTCTGTGTAAAAACGTTTATACAGATAACACGAAGTGTTGTTCAGATTTTCGTTAAATTTATCTACAATAAACATAATTATTTAATTCGGTCAATTTGATATACATGGTGGAATATTAGAAATAATTCTTTGCTAACCTGAAAAAAATCTTTAAAGTTATAAACTTTTCATGAATACAATTTCCTCTGACACTTTCAACAACAGCATTACTTTTATAATTTCTGTATTGAAAACAGAATTCAATTAATTGCTTTTCTAATCATCAAACGTGATTCTGTCATGTTGGATATGTTTCAAGATTTTTCACAATATGAATTAATTAGATTTCTCTCAGCAAAAATAAAATTCAGAAAGAATTCTTCAACACTGCTTATCCATCGTTTTGGCTATTAAAGGAATATTTGCAACTAGGACGAAAATATAGTGATATTTTATTGTTATTTTAATAGCAAAAGAAATGCTAATTTAAAATTTACCGTTTTCGATCCCTGAAAATATATATATAAAAAAAAATAGAAAATGGATTTAGAGCTTATCTCATTAAAAATTAGAATCTAAAGATAGCACACTAAGAAGAAAACGACGAAAACAATCTAACAAGATGGGGATCAGATTTTTCTTATTAGCTACGAAATAATTTGAATCAAAATTTTTGTCGATTGGGGAAAATGGAAAGAAAGAAAATAAATGATTAACGATTTGAAGGAGGACGTGAAGCTCATTTAATCGTAAATGTGGTAATGTTTTTAAAAACTAATTTGCTGTCAGGATTATACGGCATTCGCTTCAATTTTAATTACAATGCCTGATTAATCCAATAAATTTTATAAATAGCTGTGTTAAGATGGTTATTAGAAAAAAAATTGATCCTGTTTTTATTCATAACATACACTGGTGTGCAAAACTTAAACAACAGGTATGTTTTTTGCCATCACTTCAGGAGAAATCATCTGAGAGACATGAAATTCAGAAATGAGACACAGCATTTTGTTCTGAAAGAATGACGAAAGCGTAGTTGCGCAGAAATGAATACAATGCATACAGTATGGAATCAAACAAAAAAGGCTTTATTGAACTCATAGTATCGTTACACATGATTGTCTGTCCAAGAGGTAGAACAGCAAGCAGATGTTCCTTAGTATGGGATATGCCCTCCCCTTACTGCAATGGTTGCTTCGCACCGTCTCCCCATGCTCAGCACCAGATTTTCCAACAGTTCTTGCGGTAAGAGTGCCCATTCCTCAATCAGCATCTGTTTAAGTTGTCGGGTGTTCCCAGGAGGATGTAATCGTGTCGCAAGGCGTCTCCCCAAAGCATCCCACACATGTTCTATCGGATTTAAATCAGGGGAGCACTCCGGCCAATCCATTCGAGTGATATCTTCACATTCCAGGAGCTCCTCAACAGCATGAGTCCTGTGTGGCCTTGCATTGTCATCCATAAAAACGAAGTCTGATCCAATGGTACCTCGGAACAGACGCACATGGGGAAAGATCACCTCCTGACAATAGCGATCTCCAGTTACAGAACCTCTGTCGAAAACGTGGAGCTCAGTTCGCCCGTTCATCATAATGCCTCACCAGACGACAACTCCAGGACCACCGAAACGGTCTCTTTCCGTGATGTTACAAGCGATTACCAACGCCAGTTCATTTGGAGAGAGGTCGGGACACAGTTTCATCCCAGCTACTGGCGATCAAATGGCCCGATATGGTTGACGATGCTCTGAGAAGGATGCGAGGGAATCATGGAATCGTTCCCGCCACTTTTTGCTGATAACTGTGACAGGACGCCTAGACTTCCATTTGATTTCGGCACAAAATTTATTATACAAGCGGAATATTTGGTGGGAACATAGCCGCGAGATTTTCTATGTTCTCAGATTCTCCTATAAAGAACTCATACACGAGAACTTTAAATAATATTCCTGAATTTTTATGTTAAAATTACCTAAGATTCAATAGCTGAGTGGGCTCATTGACATCTGCGCTACCTAAGTACGCTTCAATTTTATGGTGAATCGAATAAAATCAAAATTTTATATATATGTTATTGGGATGAAACCGTGTCCCGACCTCTCTCCAAATCAACTGGCGTTGGTAATCGCTTGTAACATCACGGAAAGAGACCGTTTCGGTGGTCCTGGAGTTGTCGTCTGGGGAGGCATTATGATGAACGGGCGGACTGAGTTCCTCGTTTTCGACAGATGTTCTGTAACTGGAGATCGCTATTGTCAGGAGGTGATCCTTCCCCATGTGCGTCTGTTCTGAGGTACCATTGGATCAGACTTCGTTTTTATGGATGACAATGCACGGTCACACAGGACTTATGCTGTTGAGGAGCTCCTGGAAAGTGAAGATATCCCTCGAATGGATTGGCCGGAGTGCTCCACTGATTTAAATCCGATAGAGCATGTGTGGGATGCTTTGGGGAGACGCCATGCGGCACGATTACATCCTCCTGGGAACACCCGACAACTTAAACAGATGCTGATTGAGGAATGGGCACTCTTACCTCAAGAACTGTTGGAAAATCTGGTGCTGAGTATGGGGAGACGGTGCGAAGCAACCATTGCAGTAAGGGGAGGGCATATCCCATGCTAAGGAACATCTGCTTGCTGTTCTTCCTCTTGGACAGACAATCATGTGTAACGATACTATGAGTTCAATAAAGCCTTTTTTTGTTTGATTATTCCATACTGTATGCATTGTATTCATTTCTGCGCAACTATGCTTTCGTCATTCTTTCAGAACAAAATGCTGTATCTCATTTCTGAATTTCATGTCTCTCAGATGATTTCTCGTGAAGTTATGGCAAAAAACATACCTGTTGCTTAAGTTTTGCACACCAGTGTATATAAAGAACCGATTCAAATGATCCATTCTAAAATGGCAGACATACTTAGTAATTCTGACGGTTTATACAGCTAAATAACATAGTATAAGAAAAAAAGAAAGTCACTTATATGAGTAAATAGCAAGGGAAATGAATTTTATATTGAAATTAGTGTTCGTTTTATATGAATTTCAACAGGTTTTCCCTCCTTAAAAATATCTTAAATTGAACTGTAAGAAATTTTATCGTTCCGCTTTGAAATTTTTCATCTTTAAACAAAAGTGACATAATTCCATTCATAAAACTAAAAAAACTGTGGTATTTATGATATATCATGTAAAAAATGTAATCATGGATTTAATTTTATGTTTAGTAACAAAGCCTTTACTGCTTAGTGTAGTATTTTTACAAAATAAATGACATGAAGAAAGCTTTTTCCATCTTCAACCAATGCCTACTGAATTCAGTGAGAATAAGTTAGAAACAAAAAAAATCTATGAAAAAAATAACATTAAATCCATATTCTTTGCATAAAATTAGTATATTATAAATTTATTATTTTTCTTTTTGACCAAAGGTAATCTCTTATTGCTCTCAATTGCTGTCCTATCGTTTTTAAATAACATTGTATGAAAAAAGATGTCGTACAAAACAGCCGATTCCAAAACTTTGTGCAAGAATTTTCTTCAGTTTTTTAAAAGCATTTTCAGAATTTTTATACCCAAAAAAGTATGGAGAAAGAAAGCATTTTTTTGTTCTTTCCTAATGGTGCCCAGAGGATGATTTACTTTCTCAGTGTGTTTATAACGTTGTGTCAAGAAGAATGCTTATTGTTATACAGCGTTATTTAAGACATTAAAGTAATGATTTCTATTTGCAATTAGCTGAAAATCCTTGTTGGAAATGTTTTGATGTTTTTCCTGAATATTTTATATAGCACCCTAAAATACCCAACATTTTCACTTGAAGCGCTCCATTTTCATGCCAAACTACGAATAACCAACACATTTTGCACTCGCCACAAGACCCAGAGCTTTCATTCCACACTACTTTATTTTATAATTTGCACCATTTCCTCTCCATATCACAACCTTTATTCGCATCACGTCGCCCTCCGCAAGAATCTACATTTCGCTAATAAAATACCGTTCTCTCACAAGTATTTACATCTGTCACATTAATTACACAACTCAAGCACAGCAACCCATACTCTACTCTAGTATAATATCGCTTCGAACAAAAGCTCATAATTTTCTTTCCCATCACACTACTACCGCACATTTCATATACGTTAACACGAAAAAAATGTTTCGTCCTGCACATCCACAAAATCCACTTTTTATAAATCAGACTATACCACACTTATCTACTTTCCACAAACCACAACCACGACACACCACATCACACACCTTCACATGTCCTACATTTCACAAATCATCCTAAAACCTTCACATTTCCTCCATTTCACAAACCATACTTCACCACACCACACCACACCACACCACACCACGCATCTTCACAAGTCCTCCATTTCAAATGCCTTATAAAGTCCTTCATTTCACAAATCATACCTTACCATATTATACACTTTAACGAGTCCTACGTTTCCCAATCCATAGCACGCCCTGGGCCATTAATACCATGGCTCAGATTTCTCATACCACACCACAACCTCTCATGACCCACCTTTCTTATACCACACCACAACCTCGCACGGCACACCATTCTCTACCACACCACAATCTCGCACGACTCACCTTTCTCATACTAAACCAAAATCTCGCATGTCCCTCCTTCCCTATACCACACTACATCCTAGCGTGACCCACCTTTCTCATAC
>JAPMOR010105483.1:2129305-2150055 GCA_026543865.1 Argiope aurantia | reverse complement strand
ATTTTAAAAAGATATAACATGGAAATTGCTTCATGTAATATCGCTTCCATTTCCCTCTGGTTCGATTAAATGGGGATATTCTTGCTATGTGAGATTCTAAATGTGTGTTAGAAAAATAAATTAAACTTGAAGTCCTTGGACATTAGTAAGAAGAGGGAAGGAAATGCTTATTCATCTAATATTTTGCAGCACATTACCCATGCTATGGTATTTTCTTTTCCTGTTTATAATAAAGTAAAAAAAAATTGAACAAATATTCTTTACATTTTACTATTATGTCTTTACAGAATGCTTTGAAACTTTTTACCTGTTAATCTTGTGAATTTTTTAAAAATCTGTTACATAAATTTTAATAATTTCCTTCTCTAAGTTGCTCAAGATCTTTAGATGGCGTATCTCATTTTTTTCCAACCATTTATGAAGCGATATTTTACAAAATGCGAAAAGTTTAGATTGATACATCTTGAATAATAATCAGAACTAAAACCTACATTTGAATTACTATTACATTATTAGAAGAGCGAACGAAACAGCTTAAATTATACATAGAGCCAATCGTCTCTAGCTTGGAGTTTAGAATATTTTCTACAGCCCCTGGCGTATGTCACCCTCCTTATACAAATGTTCGACGACATCTTATATTGAGACATGCATCAAATGAGTTGCACTTAAAAGAACTTTCAGACAGAGAAATGAAGCTCTTAGAACTGTAACGGTGCCCTAATTAGACGTT
This sequence comes from Argiope aurantia, assembly GCA_026543865.1. Taxonomy (NCBI): domain Eukaryota; kingdom Metazoa; phylum Arthropoda; class Arachnida; order Araneae; family Araneidae; genus Argiope; species Argiope aurantia. Next base: position 2,149,322 of record JAPMOR010105483.1, on the reverse strand, counting down.
GAAAATCTTAATTGGAAACTTGCTTTAGGAAACTGAGGAATTTTCCCTCAAAGTCTGTGCTTATTAAATGAGTGAAACGAGCTCAGCAATAAAATACGAGATTTAAAAATAAGCGACAGACATTGATAAATTCCTTAAGAATTTCAAATGAAACTGAGAATCGTTTTAATTAAAATTAACTTCATAATCTGAATTTTTTTGTCTGTGAATATGATGATTCTTTGACATAAAAATATTATTCCATTTATTATAATTTATTTAATTGCCTATGATCGCCTCTTATGGTATTCTGAATGTAGAAGAGCCATCTCCAAATGCCCAGTTTCACTTTATCTTAGATCTGTTCTCCGTGGATAACACATAATTGAACAATCTTACTTGACGTAGCCATACGTGTTGAATAACAAACGGAAGATAGGCCATCATTAATTTATGCCAGGTTCGTGTGGCCGATTTGTTTCCACTACAGAATTTCGAAGCAATAGTAGGAAAGTATATCAAGTTTTCGATATATTTCACATTACTTAAAGAGTTAAATATGTAGAAGTCAGCTGCTTTCATTCCTTGCAACATATTGCATTGAATTAGCTGAAAAGAGAAAAATCGACTTGAAGGAAACATTTTCTTTGCAAACTTTTTAAAAAGTAACGAAACAAATTATATTTGGAGTAAAATTCCCACGAAAGCATGCACTTGTACAGCTTTCTTAACGAAAAGGAAAGACATTTTTAATTAGTAACATTTTAATGTGAAAGAAAATGAATCTGCAATTATCATTTAAATTGGTGTGTAGTGATTCGTAAAAAATTGCAAATCTACAATAATAAAAATAAAAATCTGGTTCCTAAATACGAAACTCGACTGTAATAATTGCTGTATTTCTGTAAAAAATATGTTTTATAAAAAATAAATTCCCTGAAAGTGAAATCCTCTACAGCTTAACGAATAATTTATTTGCAGAAAAAAAAGTATAGCAATTCCTCTTGGATTTATTTTAAATTTCAAATTAGAAATTGTATTGATGGTTATTATATATATTAAAAGAAAGGCAAATATTTCGAAACCATTACAAAGATAATCTTGTCGAGTATTGAACAAGTATTTTTTCGAATGTTTTCCTAGAAAAATTTCTGAATTCTATTGTTTATCTACTAACTTTAATAATTATAATTTTTATGGATCCGATTAAGTCGTGCTAAATAAATAATCGATTACAAAAGCTTTTCATCAATGAGAAAATGAATTTTAGAAACGGGAAATTACGAAACTAAAAGTAAACTAGCTGAACCAAGCATAGCATATCGACAATCAATATCGATTATCATTAAAAAATAAATAAAAGATTCCACTTTTAATGAAAGCTGTCTGTAAAAAATAGATTCATTACATTAATTTTCACTTTTAGCATTAAAAATATGCTCTCTTAAAAATATGTTTTTTCGATATTCCAGTTAAATAACGAAGGCAATTTTAATGTTAAATTTATTGAAGATACTTTATACTATAAAACTTACAAGGCAGGAAAAAAACCACAACTAATTAATTTTGGTTATATTTTGTATCTGAAACATATAATAACCGCTCTAAAATTTCCAGAACTTAAGTACGAACACTTTTTTTTATGAGAGAAGTATGCCTAATCACTTGATCGGTGTCGAATAATTTTTGTCAGAACCTATAAATTAATCTGGCGATTCATAATTAACTAATCTAAACTGCACAGAAAAAGTGCACTAAATGAGATCGTTTGAAAAAGGAAAGATTGTGAAAGCTAATTGCTCTAAATCTCAGTTTTTCAAAACAGTTTTAATGTAATTAACGATAAGTTTCCTCTGTTGTCACTGGCAAATCATGAGTTTCCTTCTTTCTTTGCATCGTTTGACGCTGATCAATAAAATACATGAAGCTTTGATTTCTTCATTCTAATGTAATCGGTGCCAAATTTACTTAACCCCTTAATCGTCTAGTCCGTGCATCAAGCAGGCATCGAATTATCACTTCTAAAATTTATAAACCAAAATTAATTTTAAAGACGCTCTAATTTGATACAAAAATTGTACATATCCCACAAGCAATTCAAGTGTGCTATTGACTTAAATTACCCTAGTACCATTTTTTAATATCTAAATTAGATATTAAAGGCAAAACAACTAAAAGAATAAACCATGGATGCGCAAGACTTCATGGATAACTTATAACTCGAGCAATTGAATTCTGTTACGTTATAAGCAAAATACCGAACTTCCTTTCAATCCTTTGAACTTCAAAACCGACTCTCGGCTGCTATTTTAGAAGGCAAAACATTTTGACATTTGATTGTGATATTCAGAAAGTACCTTGTTGAATTTCAAGAGGAGTTACATTAGTACAATATATTTTAGGTCCGGAAATAGTAAAATGAACCCGAATAGTTAACTATATATTTTACTTTTCGGAGTGCAAACGATTAAAACATTTGCAGTTCGTTCAAATAATCCATTAAAATTTCGTTTAGTTTTAAATGCCTTATTTCTGTGCTTTATAAACCAGCGTAAATGCACTTATAGTGACAAAAACATTTTGCGAGTCAGAAAGAGCCAGAAGCGAAGGAAGCTTCAATTATGAAATTTTAGTTTATGCGGAATTGATAAATGTGTATTTTACAGTTACTGCATTAGTAGAAATATGCACGCGAAATTTGGTCATCTTCTATTCTTAACAAAAATAGTTTTAATTTTGATTTCACCGAATCCTTTATCTGTCAGTAGTAGGAGAAATTGTGTTATTCATACAATTAGAGAGAAGAAATAAGATTGAACATACGACTTCCAATTAACGGAGTTTTCGTATCAAATAAAGAATAAAATCGGAAAAATACCAATTTATTAATTGAACTCAGAACTGAGAATACAGTAGCTGACAAATCTGCTTTTATTCAAGCGGAGAAAGTTCCAGAATAATCTTCTGGAGACAGTAAGACAAGTCCAGAACACTTGTCTGGTAAACTAAAGAAATGTCCAGTATCTTCTGGAACATGAAATAAAGGAAAACATAAAATCAAGGAATTAAGTATTTACATATACTATTAATCGCATTGTCACTAGCGGGATTCGAACCCAGGTCTCTTGATCACGTGACCAGTGCCCTGACCACTCTGCCATGGAGATTCGACTGTATTTCTTCAGTGTGGCAATATCAATAGAGTGCATGTATGTACACTTCAGATGCCATGCAAAGTCCAAAATATGTTTATCAACGTTCAAAAGTTGTAAAATAAGTTTAGAATTAACGTAATTCAGTTTATATATATCCCAGTCCATATTCACATGCAAAAATACATTCTATATATTTTATTGTTTTTGATTAAACAATGATCATAAAACTGCATAAAAGTACTTTTTGAGAAAATATTGAAAATTTAAAGATAAGTTTTGATGCAAAAATTCATCAATTCTTAATATTGCATGCAAAGTGCATTTATATCAGATTTGTTTTCATACAAATTGCGAAAATTAATCCTGCAAAAAAAAAATCTCGTTGATTACATTATAGTAAAACAAAGTACAGGGTGGTTATAATTAAACTTCCCCTATAAACAGCCTCCTTCAACGCAAATGGATGAACGGATTGCAGAGAAATTTGGTATATAGGCTATACACGAGCTGCGCTCACGGAATTTCGAAAAAAAAAAGTTCCAAAATGTAGGCCAGAGGGTGCTTTTTTCGGAAAAACATTAAATTTAACACAATAAAAGCCCAAAACGGAATACAGAAACAATATTAACAATCCCGAACAGGAATTATGATTAATCAAACGTAAAACCGAGAAAAGCTGTCAATTATAGGAAATAAATGTCAGGATTTACATTTTTGAGAAGAGGGAGCTTTATGCAATACAGGTTAGGATAAGAAACGTTTGCAGTCGTTGTATTATTTTATGTCGATGTTTCCGGCTATAATGATGACGGTATCTTATTGCGAAGTTGAATGACTTAAAGAACTCCATAACTCTTCGTGTGCGAAGCATCACAACTGATCACTTACGATTTGATGCTGAACACACTGTCCATCGATTTGAAATTTTGCAGCTGAATGTGGGTGGCACATGCAGCACCTTTCCCTACATCATCTTGGACATGATTAACAACTGCTCCTCTTGTGAAATTTCGTCCAAATCTGTTCTTGTTTCTGCAAACTGAACTGTTTTTCTCAAACAGCGTACTGTTATTTTTTCCTTACCTTTATTTAACACTTTCAACGCTACCGACAAGATATCTCGTCTTTCAGATACTTCCAATTACAGGTTTCTGTGGGCTAAAATTTGTCTCTTATGCCAGTTTGAAAAACGTAAAGTTATTTTTCAGATATGTATTAGAATGTTCAACCTATCTAAACTGGCATAAGTTTTAGACCACAGAAACCTGTCATTGGACAAAGAAAACAGTTGCTTGTATATCAATTGCACGGAAATGCCGAACAAATTTTGTGAAATATCAATCTGCAACTTGAATCTAGAGTTTTAGAATCTAATGCGATTTTTGACGATTATCCGCTGGTATGTGGTTAATACACAAGTAAAAGGAAATCGAGTATGTATTTTGGAAGCTTTTTTCAGACCGATTCAAACCAAAATTTGACGTAGAACTACAATTGTAGACACAAGATCACACACAAATATAGCTTATTTAAGTCATTACGCTTGTATGCAAAAGAACAGACCAACAGAGGTCCATCTTTTTGTCAGAATTGGTTCAAAATTTGATAAAGATCGACATTTTAGCCGTTACACATGTGTACCAAATTTTATTCATACAGATATTTACGTTTAGTAGTTATCGGGTTCACTTGTAATAGGACAGTCAGATAGCTATACTATTTGTACATGGATTTCGTTCAAAATTTGATAGATATCTATAAATCTGATATTAAGTCCATATGTCAAATTTTACTCTTTTCATTCAAGGCGTTTTTTAGTTAACGTGTTCATATACAAACTGACAGAATTCCCAAATTTTTTTTCCGAACTCAGGGTGATTTGAAACGTAAAAACTTATCAAAATCTGAAATTCGAATTTTTTAATGATAATAATACTTCCTTTTTGTATTTTTTTTTATATAAGAGAAGGTAAAACATTTGAGATACGCTACTCTACAAATTATGTTCTATCACTCATAAGAGCAGTTATTTATGAATATCTCTATATAAATGTGGCTCATAAATGTAAAATATTGCATTTTTCTGCTTTTTCGATATAAAGAAAATCTTTATTTCAAATGCACGACGAAAAAAAATTTATACTTTGTAGGAAGCGGAGAGTTTACTTGTGTATCTTCTTTACGTATTTTCGTACACAATTGAAACATTGTTTTTTCTGCAGAATAGTTACTACAGCTTTCCTTTTGCAGATTTTTCTGCATAATATATTACGCTTATGCAACTCGCTGCTTTCTGTTTCAGATTTCCTGCTTATCTCTGTAAATTCTCAGTTTTGACAAATAAAGCAAGAAATCTGTTGTCAGTGACAGATATTGACATTTGAAGAGTTGATGTTTCATTTTAAGCGCATTTTGAAAAAATATCCGAGAAACGTATTTACAATCATGCAAGACTTTTTGATATACGATTCGAGATATTTTCTCGAATCGTATATCTAAGAAATAAAAAAAAATCATTTTTAGGTAAGTTCGTTGATAATATTTATTATATCACAACGATGAATTATATGCTACTAGTACTAACTTACAAGTGAGTTCACTAGTAAGTAACTTCTAGGGAATTATAAATTACTAGTGTAGTAAGTAGCATTTAAATTGCAATGGATAAATTGCTTTATTGTAGAAAAGTACAGTTAATTATAAAAGCTAAAAGTTTTTTTTTTAATTTTATATTTTAAATTTTTTTCAGTTACTTCGAATTCTTTTGAATAATTTTCAACAAGATTATTTACGAATAGTCATAGTAAATTTTTTTGACCCCCCCCCGCATATGCGATTGATTCTAAGAATGGTTTGTGTTTGACCACTTTTATATATCTATGTGATTTATCTGCATTGCACATAGTTTTATGCCATAAATTTAATCATATTTCCTATTCTATTCTAGTATGTTTACAAAACCATTTAAAAGTAGCTTCTTTTTAAATTGAATTCTAAACTTAGGTTAATGATTATATTGAGATTTTCTCTTTAGAAAAAGTCGCGTTTACTCCTCGCTTTATAACTATCAGAAAGTAAACATAGAATAACAAAATTCTTGAGAAATTCTAGATGTTATCCAGGGCATTTCATTTACTAATTGCATGAAATGGGATGTTGTTTACATTTCCTTCTCACAGAGCTAAAATAACTAAGTTCCCTTTCAAATGATTAAAGTAATGTTACACAATTTATTCCTAAGTTACGAAATATCTTGCTGAAAAATCTGGGATCGGAAATTTTGTTTACATAAACTAATTAATTAAAAAAAACTATCTTGAGATATTCTGTAAGTTACTTCAAATGCTTAAACATCATATTTATGATTCTTTCATTTTTTTTCACTCTTGGTATTTTACATAACATCAAATGTTTGTGCTAATTTATTTATTCGGTTTTACAGGAATCTGATAGCCTAATTTACTCTTCTAAGATTGGAGACTTTGTCTTTCTTAGAATTACGCAGTAGCCTTCAGTCGTTTTCATCAATATGGAAATGCCACTATTATCCAACTGAGTTACTTTTCCTAATGAGTTTTATAAATATATGTACATAATTTATTTCCTTGTGTGAGGACATTTGAAATTCATCAAACAGTTTTCTTTGTTATGTGATGCAAGCAAATTCTTAAAGAGAAATAAACAATGTATCAGACATATTTCGATAACAATGTAAAACTTTGCTAGGTTAAAATCTAATGGCTTTTACTCAATAATAGAATACCTTTCGCTAGACTTTGGCAAAATTAATATCCTGCAGATAAAGAGCCAAGTTCTCCAAAATGGAGCAGAAATAATATAAATGTTTATTATTTTGCGTTGAATTTTACAGAAATACAATGCAAGGATAAATTTTATTTTAAAAATCAAGAATATCCGGTTTTTAAATAGAACTAATTATTTAAAGGATTTATTGTGCGACAGAAAATTGTTAAAAAGAACAAAACGGCTTTCATTTTATTTTCTTGTATGCAGAGGTATAAGAAATATAGGGGAATTGTATATTTCCCTATACTTCGTATACAAGAAATATAGAGAAATTGTATATTACAATATTTAACTCATCAATCAATAAATAAAAACAGATTTTGACGATTTCTACGTTTCAGATCTTATTGAGTGTAAAATGCACAGTTTTGGCATATCTGCCTATGAATACGATAAAAAAAGCCTTGACCTACACAAGTGAAATTTGGTATATGGATTTAACATCCTATTTGTAGTTTTTTTTTTAAATCAAATTTTGAACAAAATCCATACCCAGGAAGTCTATCTGGCTTGCCGTTCGATTGCAAGTGAACTCGATAACTACAAAGCTTAAAATGATTGATAAGTAAAATTTGGTGCACAGATTTAGAATTTAAAATGTAGATTGTTTATCAAATTTTGACAAATTTCAAATCTGTCTGAGGGTTGGCTACCTATCGGTCTGTACTCTCGCATATGTTTAAATGCAATAATTCATAAACTCACTGACTTAAATCAACGAAATTCGGTATGTATCTACAACCGTGCCCGTGGATCTGTGTCAAATTTTGGTTTCAATCGTTCCGAAAAAAGCGGCAAAAATTATCTCATTAGATTCAATTGATTCATTGGATTCAATGAATATTTAATATACAATTGATGAACTCAATATTAGATAGGAAATAAAACTGGAGAATCAAATTAATAAAATTCTCGGTTTCCATATCCAACAAATCTCCCATAACCCATTGCATTCATCTTAATATTAATTTGTACAACTCTAATTTCCATCAGTTCCAGTAAATTTCGGTATAGTTAATCATTTTATTTGAATACATTCACAGATAGACATATGATTTTTATATCAAAACAATTACCCTTAAACAGAAAATTTCGCATTATATTTTATTCCACAAAATACTGTTTTTGGATAGTTGCTGCATATATTGAGGCTAGGTTTAGCATATTGGATTCGGAGTGACTCATCTAATAGTTTTACGATAATGTTTGATACAGATTGTTTTGATATATGTTTCAATTTTTACAGATACCCATGTTTAGCTACTTTTACAACATCGCTGTTTACTTAAAAAACTAAAATTGTTCATGATTCAATTAATTATTATACTGGATGTATAACAAATACCATTTTCAGAAAATCAACATATAGTACTCATTAGTTCTAGTTCATACTAATAGGCAGTTATAGTTTTATTGGTTAATTGGTTACAGATCGCTGTACGAAACTCTCTCGCTATAAAAACAAAGCCAAACAATAAACTTGTGCACATGAATAATAATTTTAATTTTTAGAATCAAAATTTTAAAAGAAATGATATAATAGCATTTAAAGTGTATTGAAAATTCTTTTGAAGGTAGTTTTCAAGAGTCTTTTTAAAATAGCTATTAATTCTATAAATAGCCGCTCTTTTATATATACAGTTTACGTAAAACTTTTATTTTTAAAATTAATGAATGAAATATTATGAAAGATGAAAATTTTATGGGCTATTATACTTTGGTAAAAGCTATAAGAAAAGTAACGCATTTTGATTCGATGGTAAAAATAACTATGTAAGGCTTATTAAAATATTTTATTAAACTAATTTCTATAAAGAGAAGCAACGGCAGTGTTCAGGAAGCTAACTGTTAAAAAAAGTATTTCTATTAAAATGACGCAATCTTAAGATAAAATGTAAACAGTTTCAAGAATGGGTAATTTTAAAAGTAAACAAAATGTGCAAACATGTGCTAAATTGAAAATCTTTTCATACATGGACATTGTTAGAGAAATGAAAAGGAAATGTAAACACCCCAATACAATAAATTTTTTGGAATATTTTATTTTCTTAAACTAATGTGATCTTGTAAATTACAATTAAGCATATATTTAATTTATTTCTTTATGGTCTTTTCCTTTATTACATTAGGTTTCATTAAGTTAAAAGTTTTTTCATACATAGGATACGTTAGCTTTAATAATTAAATTCGAATTAAGAAAAGCAATTTAAGGTGTCCTTTCAAAATACCAATAACCAAATCAGACGAAAAGATAATACCATGAAAGGAAAAATGTGATAAATTGTCCTTTGGTTTTCAGAAATAATACTGCATGTTGTTAGTGGAAGTAATCGATATTTTAATATAATTGCTAATTTGATATAATTAATATGGCATAAAGTTTCTGTATTTTGCGCTACTTAAAAATGGGGAAATTGGTTTATTGAATAAATAAAATTGATAAAATGTTTATTAAAATCCTATGATGACCATGTATATATATACTATATTGATTGCATTATGAGGTCCATTACAAAACAGACTTAGTGTTATTTTTAAACGAGACATTTATATGATTTAAAAGATTGTTGTACAGTGTCATGCTCCTATAATTATTATCAATTTTTATACATTTGGGTAAATGTCAAAAGTGAATTTTTTAAATAATAAAAGAAGTTTCGAATATCCCGATATATTTTCATACCTTGCTCTTTCGGGGATATTTTTATTCACTTTTATTTAGTACTTGTTGTTTTATTAGTTTTTAATGTTTATCTAAGTGGAAATTCATATTCGATTTTTCACAAGGTTCAAGTTGAGTTATAATTCTTAAATTTTGTATGTATTGTATCTTGAAAAAAAATAATTCAAAATCTTAATACGTTCAGAATTAATAATAACTCTTAATAATTAGTGATTCTTAATAATAACTCTTAATAATTAATAATTCTTAATAATAAATAATTCTTAATAATAAATAATTCTTAATTAATTAATCAATTAATTGATTGCATATTCATTGGAGACATTTGATGATATATTTAAGAAATTTTTTTCCTCGAAACTTCCTAATATGATAAAAAAACTGAATAAAAAACAGGAATAAAAAAAAACAGTAAATTATTAAAGTAAAAAAATTTACATTTTGTGGAATGGTAATAAGATTTCTCTTTTTCAAAAACATGCTTTTATAAAAACGTTTCAAAAAATGGTATATTTAAGTTAGTCAACAGGCATAGAAGATACATATCTAATTTTTTTTTATGTGTTGGTTATTGATGATGACGGAGGAAAGTTTTTAGAAATGAAACACCTTTCGATGAAACTAAAATTTTATTATTATTCGTAAAGCGGAAAGTATATCCTAATATAATTTAAAATAAATATAGCTTTATCTTTATTATCATAATTAATTTAAATTGATATATGACAAATCAATTTTATAAAAATTAATTCAGATAGTATGCATTTTATTATATCTCTAAAAATGCTAAAACCACTAACAAATGCTAAACACATTAAAATTTTATTACAAAATTATCACATTTTCTTATACATTTTTATTTGTTTCAAAAGAGAAAGTGCAATTGCTTTTTTCATTTAATTAAACAATTGTTTTTGAAATCAAATCTAAAGAAATTGTCAGATTTCAATTTATAATTAAATGCACTACGAAATGCATTTTATCGTGACATTTATAAATTTTCCTTTCAACAGAATTAAAATTTTCTAATTCATAGATAACGAATCCGAATGAATTAAATACGTTAAAGATTGCAAATGAATATTAAAGAGGTAAATATTGGACATTAGTTACTATTTGGAACGGTGTTACTAGGAATCAAATCTAAGAATTAAAAGCTTACTTAGTAATGGAAATAAGAAAACTAAATTCCAAAATTCCTTAAATTAACATGAGGTGATTGCTACATCAGCATAAATTCTCAATTGAAACATCAGCAGAAACCTCCGATTTGAAAGTATGAAGCTAATTTTTACTTTTCCAATGATTATCAAGTAGAATAAACTGACTCAAAAGAATAGCTTCGCTATTTTCGCGAGAAAGAAAGTTCTCTAAATTAAATATTCTAATGCATTTGTAAAATGTCTGAGTAAATTATGTAACATAATTAGCTATAAATTAATGGTTTAAAGTTCAATGGCCTTTATCAAATTTTCTTCACTTTCCAGAAATGAACATAACACAAGATGCAGCATAATGGATTTGAGAATTACATTTTTAATGCTATTAATTTAAGGGTTTCATTTGGATTGAAATTTAACATAAGAGCATGAATTGAAGTGAATTTTCATAACTTTACTGCTAATGAAAATAATTTACCGCGTATGACATACAAAAGCGTATTTGTTAACAAAATGTAAATAAAAATAACTTCACAAAATACTTCGCAAAAGTGTTAAGATTTATTGAAATAAGTATTAATCAATATTAATGGGTGAAAATCGGAATACACAATTTTTATTTGGTCAAGTTCATTAGGTGGCTGCTTCCCAGAATCAAGAGTCTCTAAAAAAGGAACAAAAACATGGTTTCACTGGTGGAATGTGCTCTATAAGGTATATCACATCCTTCTGTTTTGTTTATGTCATGGGTTTTCGTCATGGATACAATTTCTTGATGAATGTTCTCTTGGCCTCTTGCTGGTCATAAATTAAGCACAAAAAATGCATTCATCAGTCAATGCTTCTTTATGCAGAATAGTCTGAGAACAACTTTTCAAAATTCTAATTCATTGGATCATTAATCAGTTAACGGCACTTTACCAATGTTCAGTTTCAGTTATGTTATTCTCATTTTTCTTTCTATGTCTGATGCTGTGTTTCGTATAATAAATAGATATGAAGTCGTCTAATCCTTTTTTTTGTCAACAGGAAGTTTTTCCACTTGCATTAAGTATTTCCGTAACATACACCAAAAGTATAAAACAGCATTTTTTGAAGGTATAATTCAATCCATCCAGATTCTATGCGATATGAAAGGCAAGAGTGGTAAATTACCGTAAGCTTATGATGAATGATCCAGCAGTTATTGAATAAACTTACTTTCGGCTTCTGATGATTTTCTTCCATTTTAGGCTTCCATTCATCATTGGTCACACGTAATGGATATTGAATACTTTTTTTAAAATCCATTGTTTTGGATAGAAATCCTATGCAGAAGTCCCAAATCTGTAGACGCTCGGGAAATGAAACAAGTTAGCGTAAATCTGACTCGCACCACTTTGTTGATAAACAAAAGGTTTTTCTTCTTCTTTATAATCAGAACTTCCACTGTTGTCTGTTAACAGTTAAATGAAGTTCTGGCATCTTCTGTTAACAAAATGATTTATCTCGATCTGTTTTCTTTGTCTAAACCTTTTTTTTAGGAAAATAAATTGAAATTATTAAAAATTATTAAAAAATAAATTAAACCACAGCAATTCTAACTTATTCAAATAAATAAAAACTAAAGGGAAGTGGAAATAAATTCTTTATTCTTATCAATAAAGGTTTCATCGATAGAAGCAAGAAATATGATAGTGTAAAAGGAAAAATTGTGCTTCCAACAATATATTTTAAAATAAACATACTTTGTTGTATCATTCGTCATTTTATGCGAAATTACTTTGATATAATGTAATATTTCATAATGCATCGAACGAAAAAACAAATCCGTACCCAGAAACTTGTTTGCTCAGATTCCAAATTAAATTCGTTCTAAAAAATATTTTCATCTCACACGCTGAAAAATAGAAACGCATCAATTATTTATGAGAATTAAATATGGAGGATTTAAAAAGATTTAAAATTCACTGAGAAAATAAAGCTGTTGTTTTGAATGCTTTACTCAATATGAGATATTTGTATCTTGTAATGAAGGAATTACCACAGTAGAATATTACATAAGATTTCTTTAAGAATTAAAAAAAATGCATACATATCTTAAATTTGTTTGCTATTTATTGTCAAGCATTAAAAGGAGCATTTTTTCATTTACCCACAACAGAAGGAAAATATGCTTTGAAAGTTGAAAAAAGATTTGTTTCCTTAAAATAAAATGGGTATATAAGAAACGATTTACACTAAAGAGCGTATAAAAAGTAGAGAAAATGTTATTTATCTATTCATTAAGCAATAGCAGTTATTAAATATTTGTATTTCCATTCAATGTTTTCATCATTACTTTTATATTCGATTCTTGTTTAACTGATGATTAGAATGTAATCAAAAAATTTAAGTACTTTAAATGCTAATAGAATTTTATATTTTTATAAATATGTATAGAACATTTAAATGGCTTAACGGATTTTTATAAATGGATATTGTTATAAGGAACTCAGCTTTCACTTAGATCATGAAAGTACCACAAAATCTGTCAATTTCGTTGAACAAGTAGAATATGTTAATAACAATAAAGATTTATTAAAAGACCGAGAAAATATTGACGTCCGTCTCTTGACCGAAAAATTCCTCATAAAAAAAACACTGATTTGGAAAATGAAGCACATTGTGTTTGGAGCAAAATCAGCCACGAACAAGGTAATAATAACCAACGTGATAGTTAAATTTATCACTTTACTGGCCTTTATATTCTTCGGAATTCTGACTATTAATATGAATATGTTGTTAGCTAAAACGAATACAAAATAAATTAACCCGAGGTCATTCTGTATGATAACGAATCAAGTTTCATCTTAATCATTTCTCCTGAAGGAAAAACTGACGACCTTGGAGAACTCATAAATTTTGATTAATTTTTATGTAACAGATCATAAATTTTTTTAATAAAAGCAATTAATAAAAAATTATAAGCGAAAATTTTTGCATAACGCTTTTATTATCATTCAGGCTCTTGCTTTTAGTGATTCAAATTTCCTTTAATTTAATCCGCGTCTGAGCTAGCCGAAGGCTATTTCGAAGGTGGTATAAAAGCCAACGAAGGAAATTCTTTTGTAAACGCTATTATTTTACTGCAACTTTGAAAACTGAATTTAATGTATGTATTTATTTGTTCTTCTAAGCTATTTTCGAAGAGTTGCAACCCACTCTTGCTTAGAATCTCATTATATACCTTTAAAGGTAATAAGTATACATCTGTAGTTTTTCAGCATTCGAAGAATGCAAAACAAAGATTTAACAATTTTGTTTTACTGATTTCTCTCCTCCATTTATGCCGTTAGTGTAGTAATTTTATAATGATGATTGGGACGGTTTCGAGTGATCAGATACTTATCATTTAGAGCCATTCCATTGTCATGGATTAAACTAAGTACTTAGCATTGATGATGATTTCTAGTTCGACTGCATTTATTAGGCTTACTTATTCTTATATGAAAAAACACATATTTAATCTAAGCACAAATATAATATCCAACAATATTACAAATTCCCCTTTTATTGTTAAAAATAGAAATTTATTGTATAGATGAGGAAGAAAAATTTTAATTCGCTTAGTGACACTTTAACAGGGAGTTTTAAGCCTGAATTAAAATATTTTTCTAAAGTATAAAATTCTGTCTTAATAATTAGGAGGAGACTAGGTTACAGGCAGAATGCCATTTGTAATTATTGTATGTGCAATTATATGAACACTTACAGAGTGTTATAATTTCAAAGTTATATAAAACTTATTACAATAAGCGCAATGTCAGTTAATAGTAAGTGACTCTGTACTTTTCGTTAGAACTGGGCCAGACAGTGGTGAATAACTATATATTTTTAACTCATACATCGTTAGTCCCTAGAAACTGATTTTGTACTTTTTGCTTAGGTCACATCAGTCACTGTTTAAAGAAAATATAATTTTCATTCAGGCTGCGTTATTTATTGCTGATTGAAGATATGCATTTAAGAAAATTATATTCTCTTAATAAATTTTAATATGAAGATCACAAAATAATACACTTCAAAGAATATTAAAGAAATTGGATATTGTATATAAGACGGAAAGGATACCTAAATAGGCTTGAAGCTTAACGTTTTAATGTTATATAATCAGGCATAAAGAATCCCCTTACCCCACTAGGTGGGGATGAGAAACTGCAGTACGAGTAAACAGGTCCTCGCTTTTCTGGTTGGTACAATAATGATGTGAAATCCAGTTATCTGCACTCCAATGACGGAACATAACTCTCAAGTGAGGGCTGCATGAATGATATGCATCATTATTGGGGTTAAATTATGTTCATTTCAGTGTACTGTTAATTGCGACCAGTCATTCAAATTACCCTGCAAGTCGCGGGGAGGTCGCTCATTGTGGTAAACAGTAAAAAAGAATGACATGTGCAGGTCCAGATATAATACTAATTTGATATAACTATTAGATATAATATTATAATACTAGATATAATGATAGATACAATACTAATTTGAATTCGCTATTTCTGCCAACTTTACACCTTAAATTTAGGCTTAATTTTGTAGAGAACAGGCTCACAAATTACCATTAAATTTCCCAACTGTAAAAATGCCTCACATTTCGCCTAGACAATGCACATGCGTTTATGGATATTATGAAATTGCAAGCTATATAGAAATACAGATATTTTAAAACACTTGTTACTTGTTTCATGTTCATAAAGATAGAATGTCAAATTGTATCTTCCTTTCTTATGACCTGGGCTTCTGAGAATTTTGAATGAATTTTGAATTTTGTATAGATATAAATATACAATTTTAATATCTTCAGTTCATAACAATCATTCAAATAATTAATTTAAATTTTGATTTTATAAGAGTGGTGCCACCTAGTAATAAACTTGAAAAAAAAAAGACAATATCAAGACATTATAATAATGAATTTGAAATTAAAAGCGAGACTGCACAAATTACTTAAAATAAAAACATATTCTACTTTTAATACACTTTCAAAAGTGTATTTTTAAGTTACTGTAATCAGTGACTTAGATATCGTAGTCGTCATCTGACCACGATTCAAAATTATTAGTTTCGCCTCAAGATAGCCCACGGGTTGCTTCTAAATGAGACAAATATAATAGTAACACTTAGCACTGATTAATAATATATAATTCATAAATCTCATTCACCAATCTAAATCGAGTTACAATACTTTAATCCAGAGAAAATAATTAATCATATGATTAGCTTTGATCTGTATTTTAAGAAATGTACCAATGAAGTTTCAGATTTTAAATATTGTAATAAAATTGCAACAATAGATCTGATGATCTCATCTATATATATCGCTGAGTCGCTACCACTCTATTCCTGATAACGCATAGGTCGGCAAGGTCGTTTATAGAAACATCGATTCAGACCATAATTATACCTCCACGAAATCGGACACTTTCATGCACAAAAACAGGATCATTCTCTCACAAAAACAGCAGTACCATATTCCCTCTAGATTCGTCTATTTTCAGATTGCTCAGTGAAGCGTGACTCGTCCGTGAAGAGCACGCTCCTCCACTCATCACATCCCCATCCGAGATTCTCTGGTGACCACCTGCTGCGGGTGATACGTGGCCCCGTGCCAACGAAGCACAAGCCATTGAAATGTGAGCATACAAACCCACGTGGCGGAGTCTATTTCAAGCAATTTGATTGTTAACTCTACCAGTAGACCTTTGAAAGTGTTGCACGTGGCGTTTACTGTGCGGTTTCTTCTGACCATTAGTGTTAAATATCGATCCCCATTTTGGTTGTTGCAGGAATATGACCTGGTCCCTATTTGTGGCAATGAAGATATAGGAGAAGATTCCTTAATTTGCAAATGACACTTTGGGGAACTTTCTAATGGTTTCGCTAAAACAAATTGCATTTGATCCGTTTTTAAACGATAGATGACCCTCCAGGATACTAATTCAACTACGTCAAGTTGTTGAGACATCGTATTCACTGTTAAACATTGAACGCGTGTAAGTTATTTTTAATCTACTCCAACAGAAGGAACGTTGTTGCTCATTTTTCTCTCTTTATCGAAAACGTGTAGTTTTGTACGTCACAGACAAAATATACACATCCAATAGTTTTCCTATTTAACTTCTATTTAATTTTTGTTTAAAAAGTTGTCAATTATATTCCTGTTTCCTAACGAACTCACAATATTTCCTAATTGTTTTGAACAATTTATTTTTTCATCCGATTAATTCAGAGTTTCCTCATAATTAATATATTTCTAACATTAAAATTATTTGATAACAATAATATTTGAAAATCTCTTCGTAGAAGCGTTAATATTACTTTCATTTGCTGAATTTCTGTAGAAATCTTATAAAGAGTAGATTTAAAAATTTTAAATCTATAATAGCGGCAAAACGTACAAACAAAGATTTGAAATAATTGAGATATTTTTTGTATCTTAGTGTAAAAGGAGAAGAAAATGGTTAGTTATTTCATCAAAAATCTAACAAATTTTCTACAGATTCTCCAGGATTTATGTAGTATATACTAACCACAGGATAAATTTAATTTTGGTTTCAAAGACTTAGCTTTCAAATAAAAACTTACCAAATAACGTTTTAAATACCAAGAAATAAGATTAATATCATTAGCAATTCGTATCAAACGAAAAATTTTCTTTAATAAGGCAATCACTACCTATTAAATTCAAGAAAAATAAATGAAATTTTATTTCGTAACTCATTGCAACTCAAAGAACTATTTTAATGGAATATTTAACAAACAGAATACATTTATTTAATCCAATTAAATTTGTTTTTATTTCAAATTCAAGCCAGATTTTTCTAAAATATTCATGCAATGTAATGTTTTTTTAAAGAACATACTGTTAGACTTTTTCTCAAATTTGTACAATGTTACCATTTGAAGACATGCAGCTAATAACTGTTATAAAAAATAATATTTATTTTAATGTTATTGAAATAACTTTTGCAAATTCCCTGGACCATTTTTGGAGGGATCAACTTTAGAATATGTTTTTGTATTTCATCATGCACAGCCGCAAGAGATTCTTATTTTCCCTCTAAAGTTAATAATAAAAGTCTCAAATAACTATAAATTCTTATCACGTAAAGTAAGAATAATATTGGTATTCGATTACTTCTTACAAAGAAAGAAAACTTGAAATCTTTGTAAGCATAGTGTTTTAAATATGTAATATAAGTAATGAAGAAATTTTTCGTTGAAACTTTTGAAACATGGTAGATTTTCCTTTTACTCTAATTATCCTTAACAAAATTACAAAAACACAAAGAAAGCTTTAATAATAATGTAAAAGAAAATAATTTAGCTTAATTTGTGCTAATGCAAGCAGAAAATGGGGGATATAATATTTCAAATTCAGTTGTTTCCAACAATCCGTAATTTCTTTTATCACTGCTAGAGCTTTATGGATGTTGAAAACAAAGAAGCTTTAGATGACGCTTAAAATTTGCAAAATGAGTTAGTTCATTAATGGATAACATTTCCTTCAGGAGTTATATTTGATATTGGTCTTTTCATCGAATTCTTTTTTCAAAATATTATTAAGATATCTGAATACTCATATTAAAAGATAAAACAAAGCACATCAATATGATTTTTATAAGAATAATAATCCTTTAAAAGCAAATATTAAATCTTTTACTATCTAATATGTGCTAAAAATATTACAATATTGACATTGAGATTATTTATAGAATTGTTTTGCTTGGTATTAAATGGCATATTGGGTTATTAATATTATTTAGCTGATTAAAATAAATATTTAAAAGATTAGTTTGCAAAAGCAAACAAAACAATATCAACGAATTTCACAAATATAAATAAACTGAAATGTTTTCAATCATTAACGAAAGGTTCTCTTCCCAGAACATTACGTACTTTTGCTTTATTATTTTGTTATTTCATGCTAGAGTTTAGTTTCCAAAGAGCAAAATTAATAAGAATAAATATTGCATAAACAAACATAGTAGCAAAAAAAAAAAAGTTACATTTTTAGATAGGGGGAAGTCCGGTTGTTTCACCTATGTTAAGATAGGTCATTTTACACTGTAATTGACTTATTTGTAATTGTAAGCTTCGTTTTTGCAATGTTGGAATTTCATAATAAATTTCCGTCGCCTAAAATTATGTATTATCGAGGGCAGTTTAGTTATATATTAACGTTCCGTTTTAGAGCAACACTACGGCTATTTAGGGATGGACCTCGTAATTTTGAATACGGTCAGAAGACGGGACGACATTTGAGCTGGCATCCTACTCTCCACACCACACCACACCACACCACACCGGCGGGAGGATGTTTGACACTGACGGATTTAACGTATACCAGACCGTGACCTCCGAGAGACAAGGCCTGCTGGCTGTACCTGTCGCTGCTACATGAGTCATCGCTGCTAGTCGATCGAGAAGCCGTTTAACAATTGTGACTCTGCACGTTTTCTGCGCGAAGTGAACGACGGCTGACGTTTATAAGCCTTCATTTTTTTTCTATTTTTCTATTTATTTCGTGATCCAAGATGGTGTTATATTGAAATAGATGAAACGTAAAAGAAAGTTTAGGATACAAATTAGTGAAGTTAAGTGTATTTCTTTTATAATCCTCAATATAAACTTAAAGTGTTATTGAATCTGTTCATCACGTTCTGTTTTAACAACAGATTATAATTACGATTTAGTTTTTCAATATTATTTGTTCTCTCAATGATGTAGCGTTGATTAAGAATGAACTTAATGAAATAAGAATAAATACCTGTAATCTATTTATACAAACTCTGTATTTCTTTATGTCAAAAATCGAATCAATTTTTAGACTATCATTTGTTTATCTATGATAGTCCTGTCAGGGTTCTTACTTATTCGATTCTTATTCATAATTTTGGTATAAAAATTCTGTTTAAATAAGCTCTTTATTAAATTTTTTCATCGATTAATCTCAAGCTTATCTTTTATTTACTATTTAGTTACTTACAATTTATAAAGTTGCATCCATTATCTCTTAAGTATTTTTAATCATGACAGTGAGTTTTATTTTTAAAGTTACAATGTATATTAATATCACTATGAATATCTATAAACAAAGAAATTTATATTACTTTATTTGAACTTTTATTTTTTGGTAAATAAAACTTTACTTTTTCTTTAAAAAGAGAGAGAGAGAGAGAGAGAGAGAGAGAGAGAGAGAGAGAGAGAGA
>JAPMOR010105483.1:2117369-2129295 GCA_026543865.1 Argiope aurantia | reverse complement strand
AGAGAGAGAGAGAGAGAGAGAGAGAGAGAGAGAGAGAGAGAGAGAGAAATTGCTGTATGCAATTCCAAAAAATTTTACCATTACAAAGAATTCTAAGGTTAGCAAAAATTAGCATTGATAATTAATACGTTTTAATATTTTGAAATAGTTTCAATTAGTTTTGGGTGTAAAATATTATAATTTGTGTTAGTTACAGCCTTAATTTTTGTAAAAAAATTAATGTCATTCTGATTTAATTAAAATCTATTTAAGATGCATTAATTTTAGTTCAATCCTAGCTTTACTATTTTGTTAATGTAAAATATAGGCCACTCAGATTTATTTTTAAAAAAATAAAGCATGAAAATAACTGATTTTTAAGCAGTAGTTTAAAACATTTTTAGAACTTAAAAAAATTTCCTCTTGATTTGTAGGTTTATAAATATAAAAAGTTATTCTACATGATAGCGAATTTTTTTTCTTTTTCTTTCAGGTATGTGAAAGACATTTTAAAGATGGTGAAGTTCTTTACAGAACTACTTTCTACAATGAAAGTACTGGGAAAACATTATCTGCTCCTCTGAAAAAGCCCAGGTTTAAAGAAAATGGTGTGCCAAGTAATTTTCCTGGCTGCCCAACATATTTGTCATCATCAACATCCTCAATTCGAGAGAGTCCTTCAAAAAAGAGGCAACGATTAGAACAAGTCCAAATTGAACGTTCCATTATTGAAAACTTAAATTCCAAATAGAACTATGACAGCAAGACTGCTTTTACTAATTTTAATGAATTAAAAAATGTATCAAAGACCATACCTTTTCTTCCTTTTGGACTATTATTGAAAAGAATGAAAATATGTTATTCATCCACCTATCTGTTAATGATGGCATTCCTACCATAACATATGCTGTAAGTATTAACATTGATCTATTTTTAAATGCATCATTTATGGGAGAAAGGATTTTGAAACACGAGCAATTCCCATTACCAATTAAAGTTAATAATATAAATGAAATATTTGATATTCTTGATTATTATGATCCCTGTGATAGATTGTCAAGTTCATTGAATGTCAAAATTAATATTATTGAATCTATCATCAAAAATTCAGAAGATGTATTTACTGACAAATGTAAATTTTTCTTTGAATTTTTTCTTGAGTAATTCATCTGCTGAAGTGTAAACCTGAACTCCTTTTTTATATAGTATCTTTAATGAACCTTTTTTTACATAGTACCTATTTCAGATAGTAATGAACCTTTTTTTATATAGTACTTATTTCATATAGTAATGAACCTTTTTTATATAGTACATAAAAATAATTGTTTATTAATCACATTTTAATAGTATTTCTATTTTGTATATGCATGAGTTCTGAATAATTGTATTTTTTTCCCTAGCTATTATGTTGAAATAAATTTTTACTAATATGTGTCTTCATCTGGTTTATATTTTCTAATTTCTTAATTCATTCATATTTATTAATTAAAATATGTTATTTCTTTATACAAGTAAAGCTCATAGATTTGTTATATATTTTTTAAATAAACATTTCTAGTAAAAAAATTTAAATCCAATATTTATATAAAGCATTAAAAAAATGAATGAATAATCTCATTATGTTACCAATCAAATTTTTTGTTTACAGAAATTTTATTTCCTACATATAAATCTTTTACTAGTTAATTAGCTTCCTTTTTTTAAAAATAAAATTCCTGAGAACTAAAAAGTTTCCATTTCAAAGAAAATTTAATGTAAACATCTATTTTACACAAACGCATAATAAATAATTCGTAAATAAGAAATTATTATACACCTATTTAATAATTCGGTGAATGTGTTTTTAATAACGAAAGTTGTCAAGAAAATGTGATATTCAATATCGGAAATTCTCAAACCGCGATTGTAAATATTTAAATGTAAATTTTTTAAATACAAAGTAATATTTTTTAATTAGTATCTATGCAATTATTTGATAATTTAGAGATTTGACGAAAACTGTCGAGGAAGCATAACGCTATACATCGAAAGTTACGCGTTATGTTAATCTCCGCCCTTCTCGGAGCATCCGCCTAGCCGTGATGACTCATTACAACAGCCAGCAGGCCTTTTCTTTCGGAGGTCACCACCAGACCCGCTTACACGACGGTTCTTCGGTGGAATCGGGTTACGAACCTGAAACCTCCGATCTTAATTATTAAGTAAGCAATTAATTCCTAAATAAAATGTTATTCCTTGTGAGAATATCTATCTAGTAAGGAATTTGAAAAAAATCACTTCTAGATAGAAGCTTTATAGGTCTTCATTAAATTCATAATTATGAACTATAAAATACAAATAATAAGAAGCAGTAAATGGTTTAATAATTGTGTCTTTTTTTTTCTTCCCAGAATAAATCATGAGTATGATAAAAATTCCATTTATTTGAAGTATTTTCATGAGACTCTTCACCATTTTTTTTATGTTGTTTTAACCTCCAACTTTTTGATTAATTCTTTTAAGTTGTTTTTTTTAATTTATGTTAATATTTTATTTAAAACAAATGATTCTCCTTTTTTTTAACTATTGCAAAGGAACCACAGAGCATGTTAGAGTTAATAAATGAGATCCTCTTTTTTTTGTATTATTAGCTATCAATAATGTAATTACTACATTTACCGATAAAGGCATTCCTGCATTTTATAGTTTGTAAATGCAAAGCCGTAACCAAGGTTTTCAATGAAAAGAGAAATAAAGATATGCAGGATAATGCATTTAAATATGGAAGCCGTACGTATATGCATTATGATTTTATATATTATAAATTATATATGTTATACACAAACAAAAGGATTTTCCTGAAAATGGGAAAGAATACAAATTTCATCAAGCTGTTTCTAAAAATTATTGCATTTCATGATTACACAGTAATTTATTTGATAGTAAAGATTGTTGCCTGGGTGAAATGACTTGAAGACACAGGTTGTCCTTTATGGGGTTTATTGGTAGCGTCAACAACAAAAGGCACATGATTACGCCATAGTGTAGTAGGCTTAGAGAATTGCACATAAAATTTCTCGGGAGAGGGAGAGTCAAGATCACACTCCCCCTAGTACAGGAGTCAAGTTCGCTTCTGCTAGAAAAAAATATGTATATATATATATATATACTAACAGCAACACATGAGACCACTTGATATTTACTTGATTGGCAGCTAGATCCGCCCAGGAAGATCACATGGTTAACTGAATTCTTAACAGTCTCCCTTTAAGATGCAACGAAAGACTCATAAAACGATGTTTTTGTAAACACTTAATATTCCGATTTCTTTTAATTTTCATCTATTTGGAATTTCCCCTGCCTCAAATTTTAGTTAAACAAATAATTTTGAAGAAATGTTTTTCTATAACTATCCGAAATCAAAAGACATATTCGTTCATTAAATACGATATCTTCCAAAGGCAGTGGAAAATTTTTTGAAGCAAAAGGGTATTTTTTTTTTTTAACAAAGCGTGCTTGTCTTAATGCTAATATTTAAAGAATCACTTCAGATAAACTATCATTTAACCAAAAAAAAAACCCTAGTATAAATTATTTGGAAAATTCAACGTTAAAATTGGATATAAAATATTTGTTTTTGCCTAACTCAATGCAATTATTAATAATCTTTTCCTGATAATCGGATTTATATATTATTATTATAAAATCAAAATTATTGTTTAAAATAAAAATATTATTTGAATCATACAAAGAATTTTTTTAAGTTTTAATTTTTTTATTTGATTTATTTATTTAAAAAACATAGCGCAGATGTTTTGAAAAGAGAATGGCGTTGGCTAAAGTGGCCGTCTCTTAATTCGGTTAATTAAATCCAAAAAGCTACAAAATTTACTGAAATTCAAAAGAAATTTTCTGCAATAATAAATTTTTTGTGTGTATTGTACTGGGTATAAATAAAAAAATCATGTATGTATGTTTTATAATAATACTTTTGTTACAAAAGTTTTTGCACGCATACCACTTCTTGATATATGAACAACATTTATGATATTCATCGACAAGACTAAGTTATTACATAAAATTAAGAACATATGACGAATAAAAACAATAGAATATAAAACACAAATCAATTTCCGATTAGAACTAGAATGATACTGTTACGATATATATCTTTATTGAAAAAATAATAGCATTAAAAATAAAATTTCTGGCTTTAACTAAAACTTTATTCGTCTTGTTTTCTAAGAGCAAAGTCTTTTATAGCACTATCAATGTTTATAGCATCACATACTTCTTGCTCAGTAGACCAGATAGCCAAATCGATTAACCTTAAGGTATTTATAGTTGATCTTAAGAAGTTTTTGATCAACTTCAATTCGGAGAAGTTTTTTCACACCTGGCATTGATTATGGGAGTTGTGAGGAATACTCGGAGCGTTTTTATAATATTGGGCAGAGTACTAGGGGTATTCAGGAATTAAGTTCCGTTAATGAATTTAAAAAGCGATTAATAGAAGAACATTTTTATTGCATAGTAAAATACAATACTTAGGCTAAATTTCAACTTATTTGCCACTATTTTTGAAGCCTTTATCTTAAGTCCACCTTCTTTAGTATAACCTTATGGTAGAAAGATGCCTCCTATGATTACGAAATTAATAGAAAATATGAGAAAAATGCATTGGATATAATACAATAGAATGGTGAATCTCTGATTCTCCTTAATTTTCTGTTCAATTTCTGTTCACAAATCATCATCAATCAGATACCCACGCCTACTTTTGTCTTTATCGTGAACATTTCAACATTTTTCATTGAAACTTCTCATCCACCTTCTTACTATCGAGTGATTTATCGCTTCTTGTCCATTAACACTAAAGCTACCACGAGCGGGTCATTTGACCCGCTTCCAATGGCAATTCCAATGTATCGGTGAAATGCCGGTAGGTTTAGTGTTAACTTCACAAATTTGTCTGTGAATTTCAATTGGTTTTGTGTTCCAAGCATTAAGAAAGCGGATGAAAAAATGTAAGTCACATGCGGTTCGATATTAAATTTTTACAAAATTGTAATTCTCAACATGCAGTTGACGCGATACTGGGAGATCTAAAATTTATTTCTACTGTCTGCCAATGAATTAGCAAAGAGCATGTGCATATGCAAAATCATGAAAGCAACGGAAAAAGTTGAAAACGAAATTTAGTTTCTGAATTCCTTGCATTTTCCAATTTGGATTTCACGATAAATTGTAATAATTCTAGTGGGTCCATATTAAATAATTTATTTTCGTTGCCTGTGGTAGCCATGTCAACTCGTAGTCGAACTCATTTGAGTTTGAAATCCTGTTCTTCAATTTTGGCAGATGCGAAGATTAGATGCTAGAGTGCAGAAGATCGTTTGAATTTAACTGTACAGCCGGCGTTAGAATTCAAACTTATCTGCAAATACCGTAGTTTCTGAAACCTCTCAGGGATTTATATAATTATTCTATATAACGAAGAAAGCAATTTTCGTCTCAATTTATTTAATGGAACAAATTGGCATCGCTACTGTGGTTTTCAAAAATGCCTCTGAGGTTCCATGAAAATGCCAATATATATATTTTTTGCATAATGTATAAAGCCTGCCTGCTATTTACTCACATTTCTCTATCAGTACCGCCGGCAAAGCACTTATTTTCTGAGTGCAGTTTTATGCCGAATCTCTTTGCAAATATTTTTGTGTATTGTTCACTCACTGATAATTCTTCATGAACAATAGTAATAGAATGGTTTATATGTGAAAAAAACATGACAAGAAATATTTCACACTTTTAGTTTAGGTTAAAACATATTATTATTATTTACTGTAACATTTTTCGGCTACGAAAAATGTTGGAGGCGAAATTTGCCCCTATCTAGCTAACATTCTTTTTCTGAAAATCATGCATACATTTTAGCTTGATCGATGATTTTAAAGGAAGTATTTTAAAACTGCCTCATTTTAGATTATTTGGTTGAATATTTAATCATTATTTAATTCAAATAATTCAACTTATAAAAAATAATTGCCAATTATAAAGAGAAACAACTTTTTATAATCCAAAATTTTTCTATACTTTTAATACAAAATGTTAAAAATCTATTATTATTTTTGATGAAATTTTCTTGTCTTTCAACATATTTAAAGATGTCAATGCACTTTAACAACAACGATTAATTATATTTATTTTTCAAAGAAAAGCTCAAGAAAAAAATTTCAAAATATTTTGAAAGTTTAATTTTCTTTTATTTCAAATAATAGTGTTTAATTTTTTGTCATAAATAACTTTAAAGAACATGGTGCTTTTTGGTATTCATGGAAACACATTTCATATTAAATTTAATCAGTCAAGTGTAGTATTTTTTCTCTTTAATTTACTTTTCATGATTCTATTAAAAGTGTATATTTAATCAAAATTACCTATCTTACATCTAAAAAAACACGGTAATTTCATTCTACGAAATATTTTTTTTGTGTATGAATAAATTTGAACCATTATGATGGGAATTTTATTCACGTCATTGACGTTTTTTAGAATATAAAAAGATATCTTAATAAGAAATAAAAATTAATAATAGGCAATGATAGGGACTTTACTGTCAAGTTTTATATTATTACACATGTCTTATTACATATATATTTTATGATTATTTAAAAAGTGTGAAGTTTTTTTTTCTTTTTCAAAAAGGTAGCAGGAAATGCGTTATAAATTGAATAGTATTTTTATGATTATGTAATATTCTCTCGTTGATTTTTTTTCTGTTAGATTTTTTTTCTTGTTTGCCAATTTTAGTTCGCAAATGCTTAATGACGTATTTCTAAGGATATTAACCGAAAAAATTTCATGAATATATTCTTGTCTTCAGAATGGGGAGGTAGGAAAATTCGTTTTGAATTTTAAAATCATTCGAAGATAAAGTTTCTCCTTCTGACCTTGAGGGCATCGATTCTTTTCACCCATTAAGAATAAATATTATCAAAACGTGGAAAAATACTGGGTGGCCATAAAATATCCCCCCCCCCGGAAAAAAAGAAAGAGAAAAAAAAGAGTTTAATTAAAATTAATAAATGAATGAAATAAAATTTCATAAGCTAACTGTCGAAAGCTCGGGGAAATTATTTCCAAACAAATAAACCACCAAAAAACGCTAATGCAATATTGTTTATACAAGAAAGTCAACACTTTGAAAATATAAAGTTGAGCCGAGGGCCTCTAATGTTTTTAATTAAAGATTATTTTACGTGGGTTTCATACTTTCTGCTATTCATTTCTATACGTAAATTTTTTTACAACTTGAACTTTAATAAAAGTTTGCATAATTCTTTTTCCATGCATTCATTGTAATTATTAATCCAGTTATGGTTGCAACATGGCCAAAAATATCTTATATCGGTGAATTTTGTGACCTTTTTGCAGAATTCATTTTCTATGCCTTCTACAGTATGCATAAAAAATTTGGCTTCATTCCATTCATTAGTTTTAGCTGCACATGTTTGACAGGGAAATTTATTTCATGCCCAGCTTTTATAATAAGGCAAGACAATAAAATTTTGTGCCGGGTAATTTGAGAACTGATGATTAGTC
Source organism: Argiope aurantia (assembly GCA_026543865.1). Classification (NCBI taxonomy): domain Eukaryota; kingdom Metazoa; phylum Arthropoda; class Arachnida; order Araneae; family Araneidae; genus Argiope; species Argiope aurantia. Next base: position 2,121,732 of record JAPMOR010105483.1, on the reverse strand, counting down.
CTGTAAGGGCAATTAAATATCATTGGTATTTGGGCAAAAGAAACTGTGTCAGCTTATTTATATATATATATATATATTCATTTTAGCATAGTTATCAAGCAAATGAATTAAAGACTGATGATGAAGATAAATTGCGGTATATTTTGTAAATCAAAGTGGAGGAAACTTTTGGTTGTTTCTGAGCTAGAATTAGCTCCGACAGTTTATCGGGAGAGTTCCTTTCATGGAAGAAGTTTTAGGGAAATTTATGACAATTTTTGCATTACAAAATTCATATTTGTGTTTGATTCGGAAAAAAAAATATAAAACAAGAAACAAGCAACTCGACTGCATTTAGCAATTCGTTCTTAAGGTGAATCACTTTTTGAATATTGTTGCTTAAAAGCACAATAAAAAAAGTAGAAACGTAACATTCAGCCTGCGATTTAGATTATTCAGCCTAACATCTTATGCCTTAAAATCTTTGGTCTCTAGTGGTAATATAAAATATTTTATGATAGTTTGGGAATAGTTTTAATTTCGAATTCTGAAGAATTTGTTTACCATTTCAAATTGAGCATGCATTTTATAAGATTTGTTTAGATATTGGCACACTCATCATTGTTAGAAAAGAAAATTGAGCATTTTTACTGAACAAAACTGCAATATTTCGGAAAGGATTGAAATTTCCGTCTCGAACAGAGCTATTCTAGTGTGATTTTTTGATAAAGATTGGCGGATATTACTTTTTCACCCTTCTCTATCCTTGCTATTTTATCATTAGCATTCAAAGTTTAAGTTCTCCTACTTTAAGGACAGGTTTCAAAATTTCATTGATACATCATTATTTCAAATTTGAAAATATTAAATATGAGCCGGGGAAATGTTTTGCTAATGTTTTTAAAATTTATTTACATATATAAATTAAGTGTACTACTAGCTTTTTCTGTCAAATTGTGCAGTCTTAAATGGCGTTCCATAGTTTTTGAATAAAATGTTAACCAAAATTTCAAAATTATATGCAACGAAATTTCAATAGAAATAACAGTTTCATTATAACGTGATAACTTTTCAGCAATATACATACTATGTGATTGATTTTACTAAAGCCTTAAATCATATTTTATTCTAGGTATTCTGGTTCTTTCTGAATTTTAAAACAAAAAACAAATGTTTGCAATTGAAAGGAAAGTGTCTCTAAAAATAATCTTAAATATTTACTCAGTGTGTTTTCAATAGTAATCTGCATTTTTAGTACAAAGTAATCAAAATGGGCATTTTCTTTCTAGTTGCCTTCATGTTTCTCCTAACAAAATGATAGACAGGAAAGAGAAAGCAGCCAATCTATATACTTTTTTTAAGAATCAGCAATGCCTTTTTTCTAATGGGATAAATAAGAAATGTTTCTCTTTTTTGCATTAGTCGTTTTTTTTGGACTTTTCAGTAATATTTCTACTACTTTGTTGAATATGATTTAGGATTATCCATATTTTGTGAAAACGAGTTTATTCTTATAATAATTATTTATACAGAAACAAACTTATAAGATACATATGATATATGTATGATATTGCTTAAAAAAATGTAAGTTTTTATCATGCCATTTAAAAGAATCTTTTAGATAAAAACAACACGTACATTCTTGATAAATCGGATACTGGGAAGCGATTTCTCATTGAATACTAAAATTTCATTCGATTACCAGTATTTTACGCAGGATTAAGACTAAACAATTATAGCAATTTTTATTACTGAATTGAGACATCAGTGATACAAACCTAACCATTATTTTTGCTTTATATACTAACGTCGTATTCATATTTTGCAATAATAATCTTTTAATTATTATTGCATATTAAGAGATAATAATAGGAAATAAAATTACCAAGTCATCGAAACCTTTCAAAATGAAAAAAAAGAAATGAATAATAGATGTCTTAATTCATCTTGTATTTTTATTCATTTTAAAGATGAAAGCAAAAAAAAATTATAATTAAAGAAAATTATCAAGGAATACCTCTGACATTCAAAACCATGAGACTGTTTGCATTAAACAAATTTGTTTCTTTTATACGTCTTAAACATATATAGTACGATGGAAGTATAATCTTCTGGCGGATAAATTGACTGACTGATTGACAGAGTTAATTAACTTCAAAGCATGACTTCGTATTTCTGAAAGTCTGGATCCAATTATAATTTATTAGTACAACGTATCTCGAGAAAAGACTTACAATTTTGCAAGAAGATTTTATGATAAATAATAATTTTTTTCTAAAAATTTGTTCCATAGTGTAATTAAATATATTCCTGTGCACCAAGTTGTCCTAAATCATTTTAGAAATATTTCAAGAAATATTTTCTAGTACACAAAAACTGATATTTAAAGATAATTTTTATTTTTACGAGCCATTTACTTATGTCTGCGAATCTATCCTATTATCAATGCCTATAACAAAGACCATCGTTTCTAAATTAGTAATTTTCTCTGAAGATAAACGTAGTTGAAATCATTTAGGAATGCACATATATATTTTTTAAAATTTGAATGCAATGTCACTTGAAAAAGTACAGAAAATAGAGATTTAAAATGTATAAGAAACTATAGAATTTTACTACGTTGAATTGCAATATTCTACTTGTAATTGTATGCTCAAAAATATTTCTTTCAATATATTTCTTAAAATGTATATTTGAGGTAAACTGGGAATTTAAGGATGCGAAAATATCAGCGAATATAAAATTTTCTGTTTTCTGTTTCGTACTTGAATTTATCAACTGAAATGAACAATTACAGTGCATCTTTTAAAATTGAAAAATGTGTTATTTCGCATTTTTCTACCAGAAACTTTTTTGAAGAGGCTTAGAGTTCATGAGATAAATAATGTGTACAATTAACATTTTTTTTTGTAATTCAGTAATCATTTTGCTCTTTTTCTTTTTACTTTTATATATAAAAATTTTAAAAGTCATAATCATCAAAAAATTCTATTTCAGTATTTTGTGGAAACTCAATTTTTGAAATCTTCCCGAGTCAAAATAAATAAATAAATAAAAAAAATCAGGAATTATGTCTACGAGTCTGTGAACACGACATTTCAGCAACAGAAAAAGCTAGATGAATAAAACTTACCTTATGTATTTATCATAAACACTGTAGAGACATAAAAGTTTAGACGAAGAACCTTAAATAGAATATTATATATTTGCCTTTCTATTCTTATACATGTGCACACAGTTACTGAAAAACACAAGAGGGGCAACAAAAACATGATTGATAAAAACTTGCCATGAAATCCTAATATCCATATTGTCGATTATTATCAAATTTCGAACCGTATCCTTCAAAGAGTAGGCTATCTGTCTATATGTGTGAATGAGAATATGATAACTCAAAAATAAAATGAGCGAGAAAGATTGAACTTATCAGCGTTGATTAGTTACAAATTTTGTTATCAAAAGGAAGATTGTATCTCTATTTCTTAAGAGAAAGTAAGCAAGAAAGTAGGCCTGGGAGTTTTCCTGATTTTTTTAAGAAAATTCTTAGAATGATTTTATTTTCTCTATTTAAAAGCTAGCTTAAGGAAACTGAGAACATCTGCATCTTCAAAAATCGATTTTTCAATTTTAATATCACATCAGATCAACTGTACTGAAAACAAAAAGTACAAAGAATTTTTTTTTGTCTTTTTCTTAAAACAGGTTTTATTTTCAAATTTCGATACGCATAGAAAGATTCCTTTCATTGCAATTGTATGAACTACGTACTAGAATATTTATAATTAGTAATTTTTAAAATCTACTTTTATTTATATTTGCATAATAACATATTTTTAAGACTATTTATAATGAAATATATATATTTTTAGACTTTCACGTTACATAACATTCAAGATTTTATTATTTTTTTATTGTAAATATATTAAAATGAAAATAAGATTACTATAATTACTGAAATTACATTAACACATTATATTAATTTTAGAATTTTTTTTCTGAGTGTATTGATTCGTAGTTATGAACTGATCATCATCGCACCACAACATAAACTCAACTCGATTTTCTATTAAGAAAAAATGATGCTTTCAGGAACAAATATTTTTCTGCTGTTTTGTAATGAAATCAGCTTATTTTTTCTAGAAATACTATATTTTCCATCAGATATAAAATTTATTCGCAACCACTCCCTCCCCAATATTTACAAAGACATTTCGACGAGTTTTGGAGCCGAGAATGTGCGAGTTCTCTTATATTGGTTTCCGCATAAGTAATTTGTAATTGTTTAAACAAGAATATGTAGGAACTTCTTTAATTATTCTTAACTCGTTTTCTCATTAGCTTTTGAAAAAACTTTCTTCGTTAACCAAAGCGAACTCCCCTATGT
>JAPMOR010105483.1:2044825-2117359 GCA_026543865.1 Argiope aurantia | reverse complement strand
TTTTTTTAAAAAAAATGAATTTATATATAGATTATATTATAAAAGCGAAAACAGAAATTACAATTTTTACTTGACTCTTTAATTATTTGATTTGAACTTATAATTGTCTAAATCATGTTTCTTAATACAGCTATAATAGTTGGAAATGAAATAATGTTAATACTAACATCAAACTGATAATTTGTAGGAGAGAATAGCATTAAAAATATTGGCAAAAGAAATTTAAATTATATATTCATGAAAAAATAATTTATGAATAATCTTTTAGGAACAAAAGTTAAGTCTTTTTATTATTTTCTATTACTTTATGAATGAATCAAATTGTAAGAATATTTTTCAGTTCTCTTTTTGTTAACCTAAAAAATAAAAAAGCTATTATTCGATACACCGAGAGACAAAGAAAGCAAAATCAGTATCCATGCAGAGCACTTACGATAAATTCTAATTCATTTTCATAAATTTATAATCAACCTAGCGGGAGTGGTCTCTTCTAAACTTTCTCGCATACTCTTTAATAAAAGTGTTCATCTCTTCCCAATATATAAAATTGTGGACCTAGGGCACCGTGCGAATACTAACACTGCTCGAATTTTTACTTTCCAGCCAATTCATACGATTCTTCCTAATACAAAAATACTAAAAAAACTGTATATTTATTTTGGACTTCTTTTCCTCACCGATTGAAAACACAATTTGACATAAAAGTACATTTATAGTTACAAGATAACAAACCAAATATCATTTATTTAACTTATTTCGTTTGTGAGTAATAAAACTGAAATACAGATTCAAGAACATACAACCTTTTAGATCGAATTCTTATGTTTTTTTAGAGCTACCCCCTTTTAACTAAAATGTCAGCTGAAAAATATATTAGATCAATATACAAAGTTTTAAAAATTTTAGGTAAGGAAATAAAATTTAACTATTTAATCTACTAAACTATAAAGATAAAAATTGAATTCTGAAGTTTTAGTGTAAAGATTTACTTTAAAAAGCATTTTTTCGTACTGTTCTCAAATTTTCAGACTTACGTATTTCTAAGTTTGTCATGGAGATATTAAAGAGATCTTGAGAGAAAATTAATATTTCTGAGTCAGTTTTATAAATATTTACAGGAAAGAAAATTAAACCTTTATCATCTCAGACTTTTCTTCTTATTTTTCCATAAAGTATAATTGATTCCATTAGACGGGTTAAAAAAGTTATAAAAATGTATGAATAAGGAATTAAAAACACACAAGAAATATACTTAACAATGGAAATTACTTTTAAGTTATAAGATTTCATATAGATGAGCTAAGAAAAGGAATTATAATATTGAACCAAAAATTGCGGCGACTCTTCAATTTTTATTGATTTCCAAAGCATTTTACTCATTTGGATGATAAGATGATACTTCACTGTATTTGAAAGATTTTTTGAATGTTTGCTTATAACATCTCTTTTAAACTCTACCTTTTTGTATAATAGTAATAATATTAAATGAAATAAAATGAATTGGAATTTAATTTTGGCTTACATTTATTGTAATTTTGTTTTTTCAACAAAGAAAATATGTATATTGAAATTTATGCTTTGAATTAACTAGAGAGATAAGTACTGAAATTTATGCTTTGAATTAACTAGGGAGATAAGTACATTCTCAATTATTATAAAAATTAAATTGTGAGATAATTTAAGAAAATCAACTATTTCATGCAAAAAAATTATTAGTTTCATATTCATATTTTATGACTGTCTAAGGTTAAACATTTATTAACAACACGAGAGGCATAAAGTGCGCATATATAAGTAAGTGGAGTCTTGCTTCTGTTGAGGATAAAACAAAGGTTTGGAGTTGAGCTGCTTCCATTTCAATGAAAGAGCATACTTCCTGGCGGAGGACTTGGACTGTGACAAGTGATGGCCCAGAAGACTCCATTACCTTCATTTCATGTGTTATTGTCGCAAAGATTATCATTCACTCCTACCGCCAAGGAAGAAAGACGATAATTACCAAATTCGTCAATATTTAAGTTTCCATTGTAAGTTAATTCTGCATTGAGAAATTATTTCTTACTAGCTTTAGGAACCAGAGAAATAAACACAAAGAAAAATGAAACCAATAATCAATTAAAAACTATTATTTTGAGATAGACAATTCATATTTCTGAAAAAAAAGCTAATGAAAGTTCGATCCAAATATTTTTAAAGAAGGAAAGAGCGCACGCGCGCACACACACACACATACACACACTTTCATATTACAAAACATAAAGGCATTTCTTAATAAAATAAAATTGAATTTATTTTTATATAAATAAATTTACTTTTATTCAATAATTTAAATGTCTTTCTATCAATTTCAACCCAAAAAATATTTTAATATGCCATTACAAAAAATTGCTCTTTTGATTAGTTAATGTAACCTTGTGGATTTTTAAGAATTTATTAGCAATAATTATTTCGTTTTTTCTTTCTTTTATTATACTAGTATTTTTAGGACGACTTTTTTTGCATTTCGCTTCTTTGAAATTTATATTTAAAACTTCTGAATAAGATGAATTTTTTTCATAGATTTTTTCACTTCTTTCCCATATCCGTAATAGCAAGAGATTAATGTATTGTAATTAAGCTAATTTTTTCTTAGTTTCCTTTTCTCTTCTTTTCCTTATCGGTAATATTAAGAGATAATTGAATTGTAATTAAACTTTAAGGCTTAGGATAATTTCCAAATAAATTATACGTTTATATATTTTAAACAAAAATGCTTGTTTTAAAAGGAAACAATATATATATTTTTCAATTTTCACTAGCTAAGGTTTACAAATCAATTAATCTTATAAATGTTTCTTTGCATTTCTTTTTTTCCTTTTTTTTGAAGTAAAAATATTTTTAGGATCTTTCGTTTTCTTTTAAATTACAGCGAGAACAAACATGGTAGAGGCGAGAAAAAAATGCTAAACCTTTGTGTATATATAATGAGTGTATTGGGTATTTACAATTTTTATTCAAGTTTCTTTTTCGACATTTGAAATAGATTTAACGAATTTGAAATTCACTTTTTTTGCATGAGATCTGGTCTCGATTTATTTTTTTCCTTGAAATATCGTTCGTATATATGGATATTCTATACGATTTATTTCTTATTTGTCGATTTCAAATAAAGCTTTTAATGTTATAAAATTTCTTGACCCTCAAAGAGTATTCCAAGTTATGTTTGCTAAATGAAATGCTTGATAGAAACATAGAGTTTGAATTCATTGAGGTTTTTCCTTAGAAAGATATACGAACCAAGAGTTAAAATTTCATCTGGAGAATAATAATCGAAGTTTTGAGAAAACGTTTCAAATTCTTGTTTTCGAATGTCTTTTTTCGTTTCCGTTCACTACTGATTTGTTTTTTTTTGCACCTACGCTGTTTACAAAACCATATAAGTTTATAATTTTTAGAAAGCTCTTGAATATCCAGCCATAAGAAATAGCTGGAAAGCGTTCAGAGCGTATTTGTGTAATGTGTTTAAAGAATATAGAGTTTAGAAATTGGATACTTTTTAAACTAAATACTTTTGGTTTATCATTTCTTAATAGTAAAAGAATTCAAAGTTCCAGAAAGAAAAATATTTTATACGAATAGTTTTGAAATAGGGCTGCTATGTAAATATCAAAACAACATTGATAAAACTGGAGAAATGTTAAAGAATAGCTGAAATGTAAGAAACCAAAAATATTATTTCTATTTAAAAGTGGAATGGAACATGGTAAATAACTACTGATTGTTAAGTGCATAATATTATTTTGAGATAATTATCATTCGAAATATTTATTCAATCGTTTATGCTTAAACTGATAAGGTTGAAAGAAAAAGTAAGTTTATTAAAAAAGTTAGCTAAATATATTTGTGATCTGCAACATTTAAATTCAACAAACTGATGTATGAATGTTATTATATGAGTGCAGAGAAGCATGCAACCCCTAATGATAGAATATTGAAATTAGTAAGCGGTGAAGCTAAGATATTTTTCGTTGTTTTAACACATAAATAATAAAACAGATTTTTTTTGTGCATTATTTAGGTTTTCAATAATAAGTGCGATTCCATTTTAAATGTAGGCTTAAAAAACATGTTTCGCGTTTTGAATTAATAAATCACAAGAAATTATTATTTATTAAGTAGCAGATATGTTGGATATTATTTATTATTTATTTTAAATTTGAGTATTTAATTTTTCAAATCTTGTTAAAAGAAAGGTAAATAAAATTGCCAGTAAACTAAAATTATTAATTTTTTTTATTTGCCAACTAAATTAGAATTTAATTTATAATTTAAGACTCTACTGTTAAAGAAAATTAATTTTTCTCCAGGAAAACCAACGCCAAATTAAAATATTGTTTGTTAAAAAATATGCGTTTAAAAAATTATTCGTACAATACAAATGTTTGTTAAAAATATGCGTTTAAAAAATTGTTAGTAAAACAAACAAGTAAAATAACCAGGAGTCAATTTGGTAGCTTGTAAAATAAAATAGAATTAATTTAATTCATAACTTTTTAACTCTTTGAAAGCTATCTAATTTTTAAAAAAATAATACGTAAATATGCCTGGTTTGTTTACTCTGTCTTTATCCAATGTGATAATCATTTCAAAAAATTCTTGTTTTTGGAGTGTCATCGAAGTATTTTCAATCAATCAGAAATAGAATTTTAGGCAGAAGAATCCCTTTCTGACAATTTAAATTCATTCCAATATCAAAATTGTCAAAAAATACCGCAAGATAATAAATTTCAGCATTCGTATAAAAGTAACATTTGAAACTCCTTTATAATGTTCATTTTTAATTTTGGAGAAAAATTTGAATACAGAATTCAAAGGTAATCTCCCTACCTGTAAAAAAAAGTTTGGGTGGAGCTTTATTCATCAATCTTAGAGGGCTTAATTTCAGAAAATATTTCTGGAAGCTGGGTGTCAGGGAAATTAACTTTTTACCTGCTCAAAAGAGCAGATTTAAAGAATGCTTTTAGAATTATTATCGCAATGAAGAGTTTAAGGCTCTTTCATTTTTAGGAGCATTCCTACATTCATAAATTGCGTACAGTAATTTAAATATGCATATGATTGATTTTTTTCTGATTTTCATTTGGCTAAATATCGCGAGATTTTCAAACTTTAAAGTAACGCTTTCTATGTTTTTGTAAATAATTTAAATATGATGTAATTAAATTAAAACTTAATGGTATTTAAACCTTGTTATTGACTGAAATATTGTTGTTGATATCGACTTTTCCTTCCTTTAAATGTTAGTATTTCCATAACTGAAATCTAAATTAAAACAAATATATATGACTGCCTTTCATTTTCTAAATAAAATTCAACATAAAGTGTTTATGCCTCCTATTTTGCCAAGGAATTTTTGAGGCACTTTTGGCGAAATTAAACAATAAAGGATATTTGACTTAGTAAAGACAGTTTAGAAGTAGAGGGGAGTTAAAACATTATACTAAATACCAATTAAATAATTGTTTTATGACATGCATCAGTTTGCTTATTGCGAATAATTAATATCAGATACAAAAAATTAATAAGATATACTCGCAAAATAATTTATTTTGAAGCTAGCTGTAGCCTATGAAACAATGAAGTAAATTCAGTGTAAAATAATTTTTTTTAAATAAACAATTTTTGGAAATATTTTATTTTCGCACAAGATTTCCAAATAGAAATTGAATACTTAACTTTTCTCATCTTTGAATTTTTTGGCATAAATACATAATTCTTTTTAACGTGTATAAGATTTTTTTGATCTCATCTGGCCATGAATATTACATAAAGGAAATTCTAATCTTATGTGCCTCTATTTTTGAAAGAACATAAAGAGGCTTATTATCTGTAAAAAATGCAATTAATTTAAGTTATGTGAACTGAATACTTAAGAATATTTCTATTATTCATATATTTGAAGATATTTCAAATTTATTCTGAATACTGATCAATCAATAAATAAAATATTCATTCAAATTACCTCCTCAGTGTAGTAAAATTTAAATGTAGCATAAGCTTTTCAGAATTTTTACATTGTCTTGAAAGATTGTGTGTGTGTGTGTGTTTATTTTTACAATTTAAATGAGTCCGAATAAGGAAAGTCTGAAAATGAGCCGAACTCAGAGGTAAATGTGTTTCAAAACCTTTGCATTTACTTTGTAAAAAAATATTTTAGCAGATGATGGTTTCAGATAATTCGATTAAAAATTACAAAGGAAATTTGAATAATGTATGTGGACATAAAATGAAACTTTTGACGTAAAAAATAAAATATTTTAAATTGTAATTTTGTGCACATAATTTTTGCCTCGAAATAATAGAAAACAACTTTTTGGGTAACAATATGACCATCAGCAACTTCTACTTAAAAGAAAGAATAATTTTTACATTCTAGTTATAATTAATAATTTAAATTATAACTAGAATTTATAAAAGCAATAAATAAGTGATGAATTTGTTCATTTTATTTACGTGTATTAATGAGAAGTCAAACAGAAAATAATAAAATCATAGAAAAACGAAGCAATATTAAAATTATACAAGATAAATATCAAACTATTGCACAAAATGTTCGAGAAGTTAACTTTCAATAGAGGAAATATTTTTACTTTCTTTCAATTCAAATTGCAAATAAATTTTTTTATGTAACAATTTCTTTTTTATACGTTATTGCTGTAATTTCAATTTGCCCAAATGTTTTATTGGTGCAAAACATTTGATTACATCTGCTCTAAACTATTATGTGAAATTGGGCGTGTGAATCCTAAGAGTTCTCATGTTGTCAAATATTTATCGTTAGGGGCTCCAGCTGTTTACTATAAAAAATTTCATATGTTGATGTATGAGGGTTTTAGCATAAAACAATTGATATAACTACAAGGATAATTCATTTATCGCATTTCGTTGCGCTTTTCTTTCATATTTAGAATTTTTCCTGATATTATTTTCAGTGGTGCATGTGGAGATTATTCATATTTTTCTTTCTTCGTTTGAGTGTGGACGAAATAGTTTGTTTTTACTATAAATCTGATTCTATACTAGATTATTTTTACCGTCTTCTGTTTTATTTTCTAAACCACCAAATTTTACTGAGTTTTATTGAAAGACATTTGGTCTCAACTGGGAGATTGACGGATAATTTTTGGCATGAATTTCTCATATTAAGATCTGTTGACGATTACGTGCTTGAACAATTCCAAATAAAATGATCGGTTAATGAATTCTCTGTTTATAGGAAGGAAACGAGATAGCTAGAGTCTTGTCCTGTATATATTAGGTAAATTACGGCCAGTGAAGTGGAAGATAAAAAAAATCCAGAATACTTAGATGATCCAATAACATTGATTAAAGATGATGCAAAATTTCCGCTTTTTGAATTTCGTGAGGGTTTTATTTAAATTTGATTTTTAAGTGGATTGCTTAATTTGTTAATGATAGCTGTTTATTAATCAACTCAAAATTAAATAAAAATCTGAAATAGAGTTATTTTAGTTGAAAAACTTTAAATTTATAGATTATACTTTTAAGAGTTGAATCAGCCTGAGATGCAATATTATTTAACTTCAACCATATAACTAAATTTTCTCCATTTTTCTAGTGTAAAATGAATTATTTTTCAATTTATTTTTGTTCAGCACAGAATTAAAATTTATTACAATATTATGCACGAGAATAATTATCTTTGTTTTTATAGTCAATATACTGTAGTTTAAAGAAGAGTTCTTTAATTTAATTCAAACGTTTGAATAGCTTAAGAAATGACCTAGAACAATTTTTTTAAACCATAAATTATAATTTAGACAGTTAAATAATATTTTAACACATATCATAAGATCTTGGGAACTTTTTGTTTCTGAAATTTGTTGAAAAAGAAGGAACAGAGACCAAAACTGCTTTATAGTACTTTGAAATAAAAATTTAGTCTCCAAAATTTCAAAATCAAGAAAGTTAAATGCAAATTTTCAAACTGATAATTGAAATTCTTACTAATTAGTAAAAGTTAGATATTGTGAGCTTTAAATTAATTAATTCTAATTAATTAGAAAAATTAATTAATTCCTGTGAAAAATTGCATTTATATAGTTCATATCTTTTTGATGCCCCGAATTAAGCTATTGTAGGTATTGAGGCATCATGATTTGCAATGAAATAAATTTAGAATTATTTCCATAAAAAGAATTTTTACCTGTTCATAATTTGTTTTATCAATGATATGAATAATAAAAACATTTCAGTTAAATTTAAAAATGAATATTAAATTAAATAAAATTAATCACTTGAACTACAGATTCTATCAAAAAATGCAATTCAGAAATTTTAATTCAAACTGAAATTTTAACTGTCGCTAAGGAATATTGAATTATTAAAAAATATGATTCTCAAAATGAAATAGCAATTCGTAGTTTTACAAGTAAAAAATCAGATAGGATGCTCATTTTATTCTCGTGCAATTTAAAATAATTTCTTTTATATACATTTCAGAAAAAACCGTAAAAGGGATTAGAAAAATTCGTGCATTTTATTTTTCCATTTTTAATTTTTAAAATATTCAAAACTTATTCATGTTTTAAAATTGTAATAGACTCATTGTTTTACTAGAAAGTACTAGCTTGTTTAAAGGGCTTATAGGAATATATCGCTGATGCATAAAGAGAATTTAGAAACTAATATAAAGACTGATCCACGAACTTTTCGTTTGAATTGAAGCTAATGTTAATAAATTTTTATTTTTGACTGTTTTAAAAGGTAATAGTATGAAAAGTTCGACAAATTTTGGCAAACGGGTATTTTCTAAAAATGAATTTTAAGCAGTTTTGATTATCTATTTAATTTACAGCAAATATATTTATATAAAGTAATGCAGAGTTTAAAAACAATAGTATGTATCAATTATAAATCACGGGAGAAACGAAAAAGAAAAGAAACGCTGCTTTCAAATCCTGTTTGATTTGAAAGGCGAATAAATACTACCTTATATTAAACTTTTAATTCAATTTTCTGCCTTTTAAATTTCATTTATATTGAGATGGGATAGGAATGTAATTTTGGAAAATTAATTTTATCAGTTTGATAATTTAAACAATGTTTATATTATGACACATGCTAACAAAATATTATCATCTAAAAATTTATAGGAAACATGTAAACAGCTCAACTTAGTACGATTTGAAATCAATAATGTTTGTTCATAAATTAAGCGAAAATTATGTTTTTATTCTTTTAAGACCGTTTTACAGGAATATTTAGTCGTTCAACAGATTAATTTCGTATTAATAATCTTTTTTCCTATTGCTACAAAGCATATTTCCGCATTGAAGACCAGAAGGCATTGAATTTACGTTAAAAAAATTCTTTTTCATAAAATATTTTTTTTTATTTAATTTTAGTTACAAAAAACTACTTTTCTATAAATAGTGTTTTATTTACGAATGAAGAACTGTATTAAAATAGGAATCATAAAAACAGGTATGCAACCATACGGTGAAATCTGAAAGATCGATCTCGGTGAATAATAATATTTTGGACTCTGTGACAGGCGCAAAATAGTCCCGATTATGAACGAATCAAGTGCTTGTCTCTCATATAAAGGTAATACCCATTATCGTCGATGGTTCCAGAGAGCATACACTTACTGTTTTCATATCATAACTAGAATATGAAAAGTATCCATCATACTGAAAGTCTCTCATCCCCAAATTTGAAATGCCCTCCATGGTAAAATAATAAAGGGTGATATATGAATTAATAAATGAAGTAATAAAGGATGAAGCAATAAATGTTTAAGAATTAAAATATTATAGGATTGAAATAATTTTCCTCTATGAAGATGTTTTTCTATAATTTTTCGTTGCACGGATTGACTTTGGTAAAAATTCGTGAAAAATGGAATCCACTGACTAACAAAACAAGTTTAATATTCTGTAATTCTTTTCCGTTTAAAGATTTTGAACAATTTCAGAAAAGCGTAGATATTTTATTGGAGTTATTCTAAAGGCTTTCTCATAATTTACCATTCAAGATGACTGGTTTTTATAAATTCCGCATTTTTCTCAAGGATAATGAGAATGATGGCAATAAAAATGCGATAAATTAAGTTGTCAGAATATATGCAGCTTGCTCTTAGAAATGGATTTACTTTTTACAGTTCGGGAAATTCAAATCTGTCCCACATTTTAATACGAGTGTGTTAGTAAAGCTTTCAAAACGGCTGTTTATGTAAATGTACTGAATATAATTAGCAATATGAAGAGTATGACTTAATTGAGAAAAGGATGGTTTACTAGACATTTGAAGTGACCTTAAGGTTCAATGCCGGACGTTTCCGTTGTAGGGAGGCGGAAATGAATCAGCATATAAACATGTCTCCAATAAAGGCTTTGCGTTCCTGTTAATTATCTTCCAACTAAATATTGATTACCACAGGGATGTCAAATTCTTTAACGAAATATTTTACAAAATTTGTATCAAATGGTTAATAATCGAAATGTTGGATATTGGATTCATATTTTCTACTTTTCGAATTATTTGCTTTTATTAATTTGTTTCTTCGTTTTAAATGCCTTATTCATTGGATAAATATCAGAAGACATGATTTTCTAATTTTGTTAATAAAATGCTTTTCAAGAATTTTTACCAATTCCTTCGAGGCTATTTAAAAAAAAAACATTTTTAGCTATCATAAAGATAAAAATATTATACAATCCCGCTTATTTTGTGGTATTTACATTTTTAAATAAAGAGAATTTTGTTTTCCTATTTTCAGTCGATCAATTAAAAGTTCTGCGATTCGTTGGTGTCATTAGGATAAAAGAAGTTGAGGCCTCTGTAAGATATCCTCAATTATCTTTTTTACAGTTGCGAACTCTAGAAATATATTATTCTCAAATTCCGTGCAACGAAAATACCTTATAAACTTGTTTTGGAGAAACTGATTAAACAATCATTATAAAACTCAATTTAAAGTGATCGTGTTTTTGAAAGCCGCATTCACATTAAGAAAATTTCTTATCCTTTCCCTTACTTATTTTATATCTTTTTTATAAGTGAAATCAAATTTTCATCCTACTACTTTTCTTCCTAATCAGTGACGCATTTATGATAAAAAAGTTTCGATAGTCGAAAAACTATCCGAATCAATATAATGAGAATGATTATATGAACATTGATTTAAATACTCTATTTTAACAATATATTTCTGTGTATGATTTGATTATTGAATCTAACTTTTCATTTTCCACAAAGAATAAAGAGTCCCAAAATTTGTAAGTTTTATTATAATTCATTAAATGAAATTCTCCATATTAATGTGACGGGGAATAAATAGACGCTGTTTTTCATGCAAAACATTGGAATTTAATATGGGTATTAATTATTCGAGTTTGCTGATCTTTAAATTCTTTACATCAGGGCCATTTACACGAGGGAAGACATTTCTTCTTCATGCGGTATCATTAATAAAAATAAATAAATAATTGAAGCCGGAAAAGCAGGCAACAGAGAAATTGCATACACATGCTTTATTATTTTCTTTTGTCTTGTCCAAGAGAAATTCTTAATTTGAAAGTGTTGTTGTTGTTACTTATGGCACTTGACAAGCCCGATGACGAACTGTCAGTGATCAAGCCGAGTGTGCAGTAGCTTCTCAGGGCAAAACCCTTGAGCATGTGAGGGCAGAAATCTGACTTCTATCTCATATGAAGACAACCCCTTTTTACAGGGGGACACAAACCTCACAGATAGAATACCGGGTAAAGAACAACCATGTACGGACCAGGACTCGAACCCGGGACGCCCAGATCACAGGGAAGACGCGCTACCCCTAGGACAGGTCGCCTGCTTAATTTGAAAGAGTTTGGGTTTTAAGTGAAAAAATGTGGAATATTTAATAAAGTGGATTTCACCTTATATAAATCATAAGAAAAGAAATGAGTAGGAAGAAAATAAACTGGATAATTGTAATAAAAATAAATGAGATTTAGTAGTAATATATTAAGCAATTTTCAATAAGTGATGGATTAAAAAAAGTAGTATTTCAATGAAATGTTGAGAATAGTTTGAATATATATAAAGTAAATGTTTAGTTTTACGCTTTTCATTAATAGAGTATGTTTTATTTGTTTTAAAATTTCGATTATTATCTCGGAAAATTCAAAGTAAATACAGTTTTATGATTTCGTTAAGTCTTTATTTCCAGAAACTTTTACAATAGAATAAAAAAAAAATGTCATTGTTATGAAGCAAATTTTCTAATACTTTTTTGAAATAATTTAGTAGTTTTATCCTTATTTAAAAATATTTCATGAAAAGCATTTTGCTTAATTCTAAATTTTCTAAAAATACCACTAATATTTATTCCGAGAAATTTACTATTTCTGAGTTGGATTAATATTTAAACCTCCTATAAGTAAAGAAAACCTCCTATAAGTAAACTAAACATTTCTCTGAAACAAAATTAAAAACAAATTAAATTTTTTAAAAACATGACATATAATGTGTATAAAATCTAAATTGCAATTTATTAACTTATAATTCATGGTACTGTTCCTAAAAATATTTGACAACTAAAATTTCTGTTGATAGTTTTTATTTTAATCTTATGATTTAATTATTCCTTCTATAGAATTGAAAACCTATTTTTATACCTAGTTTTGAAATTCATGATTTTTACACTCCGAAAAAGAATGCAATAAAAGGGAAATAAATACGTTGATCTGAGTCGCATGGATATTTTTGGAGTATACTGTTGATTAAACAAACATTGAAGGGGGTTTTTTTATATACAGATGCAAAAAGAAAGCATTATTGATATATTTTTTGCATTACGGTAAATTAAAATAGGCACTGAAGTAAATGCTTTATAACCTCTGTTAGAAGCGTCTCATGCGCTTAGTCTTTATTCAGAAGTACGACCTATTATCAAAATGAGGATGAACTCAACTCATAATATTACTGTATTTTTCCAAGGAAGGAGAACAAACTATCACGTCGGAAGCTCCTAATCCCAATATGTAAAAAGTCAGAGAAACAGACTTTCTTAAAGGTAACCGAAAATGGTTATTCCAAATTACTCGATAGCATAGGCGGAAACTGTTTCAATCATTAGGTCATTACCTAACACGGTATAATAAATATTGAAGGCAGCACATCCCGTCATCGGTAGGAGGTAACCGATCTCGAATCGTTTCTGCACCCACCATGGCAGCGAGAACCAACCACCGTATCGGAAGCTTCTTATCCCCATATCTGAGGTGACACAAGGGGATAATTCTTGAGGTAAGTATAACAAATTGCAAATTAATACAAATGAAATATAAATACTTCCGCTAGGATGGAATGATAGGGCAGAAATACAACGGATGCCTTTGCAAGCTTTTTAATTTAATTAGAATTAATGAAGAATGGAAGTGTGATTTGTAGGAAAACTGGTTGAATTCTTAAGCCCTTCAACTTATTCTATAGATTGTATGAGGTCACTATGATACGGCAATAATTTAGACGATTGTATGCACACACTGAAAAAAAAAAGGCGTATGCACAGTTTCCGTTCGATAGCTTTTCTTTAGCTCTGCTCCAAGACAGTTGTTGTATTTTACTGATTTTTTTTGTCTTATGACTGCAGTGGTGAAAAAATGAAAACAACCATTTGATTAATTAGCTTTTTAACAGACAACTAAGCAGTCAAACGATTAAAAATCTCAAATGTGGAGAATCTAAAATATTTTTTGAATTTCGCCTAAGAGCACACATAAAATAAAACTATAGAAATAAGAGAATAATAAAGAATTTTTCTTAAATTATATTTGGCTTCATGATAGCATAAAGAAGAAATATTTACAGTATTTTGCTTGATACTATAAAATTAAAATCATAACATTAGTAATGTGATAAGATATTCTGTATTCTGCAGTTTAATGTGAGCAACTAAGTTTAATTTAAATGTAAGAATAATCTTTTTACTCCAGATTAACACTTCATTTACTTTTTTTTTATCTTTATATGAATGAACGAATGTTAAAGGAGAAATGAGTTTTTTCAAAAAAAAAAATGACAAGGAAAAAAAAAATATTTGACTTAAAATGAACTGAGAGTAAAAAAGTATGTAGAAAAGTTTTCTAAAAATGTTCTCTATATTATTGTCTAGTCATTATAAATTACTTAAAAAGCTACTGTTAGGCTCAATGTACAAGCATTTTGTTTACTTTATATAGTGCTGATGCGGGCTAACTTCATCATTTGAATTTGTCAAAAAACGCATAAGCAATATAAATAAGTGCTTGAAGCATCTTATTAAAAAGAAAATTGCTTCCAGTATTCAATTATGCTTGTTTTTCATTAGCGTTTTCTAAAAATAACCCAACGCTTCCCTGTGAATTTTCAATAGTGCACTTAAATTTTGTTTTCCTGGAAGTTTTGAATATTACTAATGAATTTCATTTAAACGAAATAAAAGTGAATGTTTTAGTTATTGCTTTTAATTCTTATCATGAGAGTGATTATTAATTATGCATTATGGTAATTATTTCAATAAAAATCATTTAAACGATTATTCGAAATATATTTTGAGAGGTAATTGAGATGCAATTTATTTTTTAAAAACTCAATTGAAATTGATTTCTAATACAAAAATATTCCAACTTTGTATTTCATAATGCAAAACTATTCCAAGCTATTTATATTTTCTCAAACTGCATCTATTATAAATTTTAGGTGAATGTTTTAGAAAACGAATGAATGAATGAAGCATATCACATAATTGCTTCCGGCATTCAAATATAGCGTTGAATGATTGCAGGAAGAATAGTTTAAAAGAAAAATATTCAATATTCATTATCAAGCTGTACAATTTTCTAAATGAATAGTTAACAACAAGAATGGCGTATAAGAAAAATTAAGTAATAATGTTTAATACATTTAGAATACATTTTTCAAAACCTAACAGCACATTTGATTTTAAATTTTTAAATTAAAACTGAAATTAAAGCAAGTGTTCAATTTATTTGACGCACTTCATTGTTTTCTTTTATTTTAATTCAATTTTAGATTTTAATGCTAGATTATTAAATAATCTTTTCTTTCATTTCCATGGGAAAGGAATTTGATACAGCAGTGTAAAGTACAATTTCAATTAAATTTGAATGCATTTGAAAATGCTTTTCTTGTTTTTAGATTAAATTTAGAAGATAAGTTACAGCAGTAATAAAAGGAAAACATATGTAGATTAATAAATAAAATTTTCATCTAGACGTCGGATTCGCCTGCAAATTTGTTTATCAATATTTTTTTAATATAAAATAAAAATTTAATGACTATCTCTTATACTTGAAAAAACACCAAAGGTAATTTTGAGTGTATTTGGTATTAGGATTCACGTTGAAGTTAAAAAAAGGAAATGCTCTTCTTTTAGTTGCTTTAATAATAGACAATTTATTTTGTAAGGAACTACTCTGTGTGTTTCTTTCGGATTGCTTAGATCAGCGTCTTGACGTGATTTTCAGCATGAACAAACTTTGGCGTATAAAAATAATGATGAAAGTGTTAGAGGTATATTACACGAAAATCCCTGAAGTGATTTATCTTTCCAGTTAGGACAGAAAAATCCAGAAAGTCAAGGAAGGATAAAGAAGAGGAAGATCGAAATGATGAAAGCCTTACGAAGAGAAAAAACTATCTCTCAAGACTTTAAAAGCTGAGCGACATCTGATCGTTTCAATTTCTTGAACTCGCTCAAGATTTGCTTACGGATCAATGCAAACATTTTACACTATTTTTAAAAAAACAAAATGCTACCTTTTAAAAAAGCAAATGCATGACCGAAAGTAGTCAGAAACACACACACACTGCTTTGGGCAAAATAACTCATGCCATAAACAATCAAATGTATTAGTATCAAATTAGCGGATAAAAAATTAATCAGTTTAGATGGTTACTAATCATATTTGCATTATCTAAAGCAGTGATTTCCATTCCGTAGAAGTTTACAGACCATTAAGTTATAAGTTGAACTATGTGCGGACTACTACCTTTACCTGACTTGGAAGGGCGAATATTCCGAGGGTATGGAATAACTCACAGGTAAAGGCGGAGTCTGGAGAAACGTCCATATAAATTTTTTAAAATCAATATGCTAAAATGTGCATTTAGTGACATTTTTATAGTGTATTTACCTGTTAAAAATCAACCTCACGAGAGGTAATCAAGACTTCCTTTATATGAGCTGCTGGACACTCAAATGTACCTCCGAGGCTCTGACAGACTACTTGTTGGGAAACCAATGGTCTAAAGAATGGAGAAGAAATTTTTTCAACTATGTAAGTGGGAGGCACAAACTTAACAGAATTGTTTTGGAGGTATTGAATGGCAGGCTGATTATGGAGGAAGAACGGGTCTAGACTTTCTGAAGATAATGTTAAAGAATACAACCTAAGAATAGACGGAAAAGATCGAATGTTTCAACAAGATGCAAAATTATGAATGTATTATTTTGAAGCATTCATTCTAACGATGAATTTAAAAATTGGTTCTTAGTAACTAATTTACGAGTTTTAAGTTGAGAATCTAAAAGGTAAGATCTAATTATAATGGAACATTGCTGGTTCATTGAGCATATACAGCGGAAAACAATTTCAATTCGTCATTGAATTTAGAGAAGCACATAGCGTATATGATATTACCTACATAATTCCCTGTCAAATAAAGTTTACAAAGCAATATATTCGAATGAGAAGAAATATCCTCACTGATATATTTTTACTTTTATTTGATATGTAACCATCTTCCTACTTTCTTTTACATAGTTTAAAACAGTTGAAATTAATATTTTATTTTTGAAATTTTCACTTTTCCAACGATAATATTGTCTCTCAAATAAATTTTAAATGCTTGTCATAAAAACAATGAGTAAAAATAAAGTCAGTGTTTTTGAAATAAAAGTATGATATTTTTTATATTTTCCCACAGTGTTTATACATACTACTTCATCACTAAATTTTGTTCTATTGCAGTTTTTGAAATACTCTAACATATTTAGTTTAGAGACAAGAGTACAATGAAGGCAAATCCAGAATTTGGGAGTTTTAATCTTAATTTTTTAAAGACAGTTTATCTTCCTTTCTTGTTTAGATCTACATGTATTATTAAGCTTACATTGGGTGAGTGTTATCCAATTAGAAACTTCATTTGAGTTATTCGTGCTCATAATACATTATCAAATATATACAGAAATGAATCTAGAAGAATCTTTTTTAAAAGTTCTAAATGTATTTAAATATTCTAAAAGCAACCTGATAATGTTCACTTGCATAATTCAATAAACCTGACTCAGCGATAATAAAATGAAAGAATAAAAATTATAAAATGAAAATAAAGTACCGAGTAATGATTATATTAAAGATAAAAAAATGAATGGTTATGATAATTTTTTTCGATAAAATTAAGCAGTAGATTATAAAGAGTATTTATGTAAATAATATGAACTGCTTATAAAGTAAAAATATAAATATAAGAACAAATGAATTCTGAAGTAAATACAACAATACACAACTTCCACAAAAATGAGTATTTTATAACAATGAAGTTCTGTTATATTTTAAAAGATTAAAAACAAAATTAAATTTCGAATACAAAATATAAAGCTGATATATTCAAAAAAGCATCTTAAGCAGTAAAAGCATTGATTAAAGGATGAGTGGACGAAAAATGGATAAAACCAAAATGTAAACAATATAAGTGAAAAAAATTATATCAAAATTTATTTACAAACAATGTTAAAATAAATTTACACACATATAGTGAGATCCGATTTATTTCTTTAAAGCAATGATTGTTGCTTCGATAAATGGGAAACAATGTAACCAAATCTTTAAAAAAGAAGCACACAACAAACAATTTCAGTAGGAAGTAAAATAATGAAGAGTCACATAAAAATAGCACAATGATCAGAGACAATATTGAAAATAGAAAAAATAAATTAATCTGATATGACGGTTCGTCGAGCCACTCGCATAAGCTGTAACAGCTAACAAGGCAAAATAGCAATATACGAGAAACAATGTGTTTTATTCAGTCTGCATTCAAATTACATTTTTTCATTAATGCAATGAAGCTCCCTCGCAATAGCGATATAGAAGTAACTGTTCCGTTATTTTCGAGATAGCTTTCAGCTAAGTTTTATGAATGGGCGACATATTTCTTTACGATTAGTAAATGCATTTTTCGAGTATATACGAATGTTTCTTGATTGTGTTCAACTTCTTCGAGTTAATTATTTCGTATTTCCTTCATATACTTCATATTTTGAAATTCAAGAATAAGGATGCAATTTGAATTTCTAGTAAGCTCTCGCTTCTCTTGACAACAGCATTTTTCTGGAAATTAATTCATTTAAAAGTAAATGCTGATATTCATGCGAGCATTTCGCTCTGTTATTGATTTTATAAAATTGTTAAATGAGCATGTATATTTGTGAATACTTGCTCATTAATATTTAAAATAAATATTAGCAATACTTTTAAAAGTATATGAATTATTTAATAGTTCATTAACTTTTTTCTCATGAAATTGTGAAAGCTTTTTTTTCTTAGTATGAAGTATGCAGCTACTGTAAGATTTTAATAATGTACTTTCAAATGAATAGGAAAAAAGCATTCTATTTATACAATTGATATTCTAAGTAAGCTTATATTTGATAGAAAGTTTTGGAGAGCACTGGTAGAATTTTATAAACATTTTTCTGTTTTTGTAACTACTGAACTGAAATGAAATGTATACAAACCATCTAGTAAATATATTTAAACTATTTAAACGAAAAAAAAAAAGACGACAAGAGTAGAAAAATTCAATAATTCGTTTTACGAAGAGAGTAAATCTCAAATTTTTTTCCAATGAAGAGAAAAAAAAAACACCTAAAAGAAGCAAAATAACATTTTGCCATCGGATGCTTTTAAATTTTTACTTTTTTTTAAAAAAAAAAGTAAAAAAAAAAACTTTAAAAAAATCGGATGCTTTTCTAAAAAAAATTAAATAACCATTTTACATTTTGAATGTTCAAAAATTTAAAAATAATGGAATCATCAACAATTTCTTGTGATACTTTCTTATAGTTATGTAATTGCAGGCAAATCATTAAAAATATTTTGTTTTGACAAATAAAACTTTACCAAGATTTTGATATGCTAAATAACCTAATCGTTTTATTTTAATCAAACTTTGGAAATATTTCAGAATGTTAAATGAAGCGTTTGTCTACTGTGCTGCTTTTTCAAACGGAGAGCAAATTAATTCCAAAGAAAATGGTTGTAAATACTATTATTATTCTTTTTTGAGTAAAAATGTTATAGAAAGTTTTCAGATATTATTTTCACAATGATCGGATTTATTCTTCTTAAGTTTTTTATTTGTATATTTTAAATAATATTTAGTATAAAGAATTTGAAGTAGTTATTAATGATAAGCATTTTGCAAAGAGTGGAAAGACGCATGTTTTTAAAGTTTCAATACTCTAAAGTTCATAACAATTTCCAAAATATTAAAGCTACATAGAAGTGAATGCATGATAACATGGCTTATTGCCTTGAATGTAATATAATTCACATTATTTTGCATAAAAATAAAGAGAATAACTCTAGCATTTACTTTCATGAACATGTTAAATCTTCTTATACAATAATGACAAATGAAAATGGACCACTTACACTTTCAAGAATGTGGCAACAAATATAAATTGTACAAATACTACTAATAAAAAGGTAATTTTAACAAATGAAAAGTATGATAGCATCATTTTTTCTGGTATTGTTGTATTGCTTTGCCCTGTGAATGATTGCGTTACTTTCATGTATTCGTATGAGAACATTTTGGATGATTTGTTTCATTGATCGCTCCAGTAAGTTAATCGAAAAATATTATATCAGACATTAAAGCATATCGATATATGTACTGTAATGATTTAATAAACTAAATTATTAGAAGATACAGTATCATCTAATATCCTCTGATTTTTTTTTATATAGCTTCGACTTTAATCTTTATATATTATATTAAACGGGGGATTTTACAAGTTCTCCAGAAACTCTTTCGGCAAACCGTTAACTTGGGATATTAAAAATGGGCGAATGATAAGAGTATAACAAGACAAAAATTATGACTAAAAACTCTTTTTAAGGTATAAAATCCCTGGATAGTCTACAAACTTTGATCGTCCATTAATCATGTCATTTGGTATAAAAAATATTGGTGTCGGAAATTTTTTCACTGGTTGCGGTTTATTAGGAAAAATTATCGGCTTTTTTTTAAAAAATATAAACGTATATTACATCTTTTACATTCAAAATTTTATCGGGCTGGAATTTTCACTGCGATATCAAGACTCCACATACGTGGATATACTTTTCTTCCACAAGTGAGAACAAAATTAAGAGTGCAATCTGAACAGTTTACAGATGTTTCTATGTTTTTAGACATTAGGATTAAAACAAGTTTTCGTCATATTCAAAAGAAAAAAAACAAACACTACCCTGATGCAGTTCTCATTTCCAAAGGCAACTTCTTAGATTGATTTCTCGATGCTCAGTGAAAATCTGAAAGGGAAAAAATTGAAACATGGAGTATCTAAAAATACTGAGCACATATAAAAATATTTAAAAAATTTCAGATAAAGTCTATGCTTAAAATATGTTATTTAAATGCATTTTAATATAATTAAGTATACTTAGAACATAACAATGAAAAAAATAAGTGGAAAATATTTGTAAGGGCGAAAAAAGTAAGAAAATAAATGCTAAATAAAAATAAGTGATAAATATTGGTTTCTAAGAAATGCTTCTTTTCATTTACTTTTTCTTTAATCTTCGTTTTGTTTTTTCTTTAATCTTTACAAAATGTTTTTTCATATGTTACTAGATTGCTAATAGGAATAAGCATATTATAAATAACTTTTAATCTAAATACCTAAATAAACTCTTTCAGATACTCTTTTTAAACATTCACAAAGTTATAATACTCAGAAGGGTAACAAAATTGTATTTATTTCCATTTTGGGGCAGTTTTTATTTTAAAAAGGGATTACGGTTTCAAAATATGTCTCATTTTAAAGTAAAACGCTTTTTTAAACTATTCGTTACTTCTTTAAATTAAAAATTACAATTTTATTCAATGTTCAGAAACTTAATTTACATTACATACAATTGCTGATATATTTATATTTCTAGTAATAATTTTTAATTTACAGTTTTACAACCTTAATCTATTTTGTTGGTATCTGAAGTTGACAGCGATAATACATTTAAATATAAAATACTAGAAAGTCGTGTATTTGATGGCGAGACAAAAATAGAAATCATAATAAAACTTTTGTTTTTATACTTTTGAAATATATGCAGAATGACAAACCAATTGTAAGAAACCAAATGTAATTAATTCAAAAGAAGTAGTGTTCATGAAAAAGACTAATTGTGTTCCAACAGCGTTATATGCCAAAACAAATATGGAAAGATTCTCAACTATAAATATTAATTTTTACAGTAATTTAAAAAAAGCTAATGCAATACAAATTTTCCTCACATGAGCGATTTTTTTAAAAAATCATAAAATATCTCTTGATAGGTTTCTTGTTAAATGGTTTATAAAAGAGATCAGTTCAAAGCCATTTAATTCTAGGTTATCGTAAATGCCATCCGATATTTCACTTAAATATGGATAAATTCTAGTCTAGAAAAGGAGAAATTGCTTTTTTTGATATTACTATTGAAGACTTCCACTAAAGTTTATCCATTTTACTTTTCATTTTTCTCTGTAGAATGAATAAAAAGCAATAACCGGTGCTTTTTTATGTACTTGTAGTATTCTTGGAAGCACTAAGCAGCATTTCGAAATTAAATAATTCTTTGGTTTTGTATGATGGTTTTCTTTGTATTCCATCACATAGCATATATTTTTCTTCTTGAATATTAAAGTCTCTGATAGTTGTGGAATAAGATTCTCGGAATATTGTTAAAATGATCTTCGTTGAAACAGCAACCAATTCTGAGAACCATACATAACTACGCAATGCTATTTGAAATCCATTTATTGAATAAGATTTCTCCACTAAATGCCAATAAATGTTGCTCGAGTAATTATCTTTATATAGAAAGCGTATGAAAAGTAAAAGTGTTAAAAAAATAACGACCAAGTCTCATTTATGAGTTATAACTCTAAACCAAATTTGTAGAATTTCAGATATTTTGATACTCTGACAGGGTGGAAAAAGATTTTGTAGCAAATATAAAACAGCCATTTATTTGTAAAAAAAAATGTAGCAAAAGCAATTGTAGCAAAGTAGTCATTCCATTAAAACTGCATAATGTTATCATAACAAACATGTAGAAAAGTGTAAATTGTGTCCATTAAAAAGTTTGATTTTTCTGTTTCACTTGCAATATTTGAATTGAAAATAAAAATTAATGCACCAATATTTTGTATTAAAACGCATATCAAAATCAGTACTTGGGTATAAGCACCCGCTTGATATCTATATGAAATAAGATTGTAAATTATATAAAATTTATAAAATAGAATAGTGAATGAAGTTTTTTAATATTTTAAACTGGCGCAAATTAGTTGAATATGGCTCTTGCGCCATAATACCTAAAACAACATACGGGGCGACTTTTTTTATTATTGGCATTTTTGTTTGTGCATGGAGGTGCGTTAATATTTCTGCTGATTAAAAAATTTAGAGAGCCTTTTTTCTCTTTTTAATATTTTGAGCTTCAACACGAAGTCTAAATGCAGTCAAGAAATTCTGGAAATTCTGTATTTATGTTCTGTCTTCTCATTTATAAACTAGATAATTTTAATTTTAGAAATAAGAATTGATCTTCAACTCGATAAAATAAATTTTTATAATTTCAACATCTCAATACTTGTTTAGACAGTATAAAAGAAAAGGGATTTTTTTTCTTCCAAATTCTAGGAAAGTAATGATATTTTAAAGCAGAAATAATACTTTAAATTGGAATTCAGATAATAAAATAGTTGGAACAAATTCTATCATTTAGGAATTTCCATAATATAAAAAAATGATTGATTGTAAAGAAAGTGGAAGTTCAATATCAAATGCCACAAATACAAAAGAAATACATGCATGCTATTTCATAAATTTACAATATCATGAAAACTTATCACACCATGAAAGAAGAAATTCTGAGAAACTTATTCCTTCTGACGAAAAGAAATAAGAAGTTAATACTGACTTTCAAACTAAAAGAATTCTTCATAAATTTGTGAAAGATTTTATTACAGCTAATAAATTCTACTCACTGCTCTTTAACGGCTGCTTTGATTGATTCCAAAAATAAATGCCAATACATGGCATCAATTTAATCGATTTAGAAAAATCTAACTCCTGAGCATGTCTATTAGACAAATTTGTCTAGTGAACAAAGAATTCATATTTTTATCTTCATATGTAGTAACATGAGGAATTTATTACATCTCTGAAAATAATTTCTAGTTTCGTTTTTAATTTTGTTTCGGTTGCTTTTATTAAGATTTTTTTGAATGTATGCTCAAAAGATCTATTCCAAGATTGATTTTAGAAAGCAGTCTTGTTTAATATTTCAATACTCCTATTACTGGTTAGCTTAAAGAATTATTCGAGGTTTTAATTACAGAAAGAGTAATTATTTCCGCAATAACTCACTTATTACCTTCAATAACTCGCTTAATAGTTCTTCATAAACTTATTAGATTGAATGAGCATTTAAACAATGTTTCAGACTCTTTCCCAAAATTAATTTTTTTCGAATTCATTAATAATTTTGTTTGGAGACTATTACACTTAACTTTCTCAAAAACTATCAATTTATGAATTAATTATTTAATGACATTTAATTTATAAATAAATGTGTTCACACTATAATTATTGTTCTAACATCATTTCTAATAAATTGAGTCGATGAACCATTTTTTTTCTATTTGTATGAAACAGCATTATTTTTTTACTCACACTTATAAATTTTTCTAAACGAATTTTCTAGAAAATAATTCTACAAACTGAACAGGATGCTACTAATTCAAACCATAATGAAATTAAAAACAAGAATTATACATTACGGCAATTTAACGAATAAATCTTTCTCATAAATCCGTACATTAATTTCAAAATCTGATTTTAAATGAACTATCTTTTGAATGCATTACTCTTAATTTTATCTTGCTAAACATTACCCATGCTTTAACGATGAAAAAAAATCACCAGAAACAACCAGAATAAACAGCCGATGGGAAAATGACACATGGAGTAGTACATATCTTTCATATTATTCGTTATAATTTTCTTTTCATTGAATCCGCTTGCATTCGATTCAGAGAAAAAAAAATTAAATTGCTTATACGGATTAAATGCTTCTAGAAACAATTTTTTCTTCTGAATCGTATTTAATTTTCCCTTTCGAAATAAATAACAGTCTAAAAATTTAATCATCAGTAACAGCTTAGTTATCAGTTCAGTTTTTTATTTTACTTATATTTAATTAAATATTATATTACATTAGTTCCCAGAATAGATGCTTTATGCTAATTTTATTCCTTAGTGCAAATATTTTGTCAGCAATTACTTTTCTACAAATAGTGGGATATGTAGCACGAAACCATTTTCTTCGAAACGATAAGAAATCCTTAAACAGAAGTATTTTCCAAATGTTACTATTCGAGCTAATACATGAAATGACATTAATCATAAACAAATATTTAGAATAACAGCTAACCTTTTAAAACCAAAGCATTTATTCTATAAATTATCAATAAAAAGTTTCGAAAACTTGGAAAAGCAAACATTTCATTAAAGAATAAATAATGTGCCGTAAAAAATACGTTCGTATTGACCCCCCCAAAAAAATTTGTTCATTTCGTTGCAAACTGTTAGAACATTTCTTTTTGAAACCCTAGGGAAATAATACAAAATGCTACTTCAAATGAAGAGAAATAAATGAATGTAAAGGCAAAAAAGTTTTAAACTGAAGAGTTTCTGATCTTTTTTCTTCTTCCTTAGGATATTTATGGTGTACAGTGATGCTATTTAGGTAAATAATTGTATAAATTTATAATTGTATAAAAAATAATTGTAAAAAACAAACCATTTTATTCCGGACAGTTTGTTTATCGTTAATTTCCATTTTTATGTATACATACATCAATCAAATTTGAATACTGAAGAAGTTTTCCGTTTACATTTCATTTGATGCAAGCAGAAATTCGCATTTTTTTATTTAAACATTTAAAAAATTAAAATCTCTAATAGTAGATGTCACATTTCATTAACCAGATGATTCTCGGTACCTATTTTATATACGATTGCTTATATAAGGACAAAACGTTTTATAGAGCGACAAAATAGTAATGCAAAGTTTGTGAACATTTCCGTATAAAAGTACTTGTCAGCAATGATAAAAAAAAAGCAATTTTTTTTGGAGTATTTTGAAATATATTATAAATTGTTTTATTTTAATGTACAGGGAATGAAGTTTTTAAAAAGTCTAACAAATATAGAATTAATAGTACTTTAAATAAATATGCTCAATACAAAAAGGTGAATTGGTTTTTCGATAAAAGTTTTATTTAAGGCATTGGATAAAAAACAATTTAATACAAATCATTCTAAGATCTTAGCAATTATTTTAGAATCAAATATTTGCTAAGCAAAGAAAAAGACAGTTATTATAATTTTAATTATTCTCTTTAGTCTATCCTCACGAAATAGATTGATTTTGAAAATATATTCAATTTTTCTATGCTTCAGTATCAGTTATGTAATAGTATTTTTAGGCTATTTTTCTGTCTGACATTTCATGTCTTACTTACTGAAAGTTTATTTTAAAACGTTGTTTTGCATTGTATGTCATACCGCTTTCAGATGACGTATAACGAGGCGTACTAATGAAGACTAAAATAAAATATTATAGATACTAATAATGAAATTTTCAGTAATACTTGACTGGAAATGAGTTAAAAATTAACATTGATTGCTTGTGATTCAAGACATTTTTAAAGCCATTAAAAATTCTTCTTTTAATCCTGTCACCATAACGCTTTAAAATGTCAGAAAGATTGCATTTCCTCAAATTTACTATGTCTCTACGAACTCTTTAAATTTATAGTTGATTCTTTGGTTTTAAACTATCTTCACTAAGTAGTTCTTTATCCTGGAATAAAGAACTATTTTATTTCAGGATACATTTTTTAAAAAGAGAAAATATATTTTATTCCAGGAAAATGCAGACATTTCTCACGTTGAAGGAGATAAGACTGGATATTTATTTCAAATCCACTTTCAAAAAGTTTATTGTAAACTGGCATCAAATGGATAAGAAAGCAATACATCTTACTTTGAGAGAGGATGCATTTCGTTAAACAGATTTGCAATAAACATGAAGTCCTCTTCGAATGCCAAAATATAACGAGACGATAGAAATTTGCAATGGAAACATTTTTCTCAAAATAACTAATGATTATACAGCTTTTTGGGTACAGTTAATACAAAACATTTACAAATTTCATCGCACGTAATTTTAATATATACCACAAGTCTAATGTGTACGAATTATGTATATTTATGGGCAACATAATATTTGTGTGAACCTATTAAGCTTATTTACAGATTTTAAATAATTTGTACAATATTCTATCTAAAAGTGAATAAACTATTAATTGTTTTATTGTACTCGTTGTTTGTATAATTAAGATTCAAATTATTGAAGATGATTCTCAGCGAAAACCAATGAAAAAATAAAATTACTTCATCAAACGTCATCCCTTCCTTGGTGAATCAACATCGAATTGTATATCAAACCTTCGTTGCCAATCGTCTTGTTAAAATTAAGTTTAACCGAAAAATTCGTAAATCTGAGTTGAGGTACATTAACTCTTTCTAGGGCCGCGGGAAGTATGCTTCCCACCAAATTTATCATTGTATGAAATTATGTAGGTTGGCGTATAAGTTCTGACAAATTTTTTTAGCAAGTCAGAAACTTACATGCTTCAGTTCTTTATCTCAGACAAAATGATGCGTCTTGATTTGTTAATTATTAATTAACCAAATTAATTAATCAAATTAAATTCATCTAATAAGCTAAATGAATCCCTTTTCTTATTCTTATTTCAAGCTTATATTTTAACAATATGTCTAGAAAAAAATGGCCCTTTAAAGGCTTAAGTCAAAAAAAGCATATGTATCTTATTGACCACTCTAACTACGTTAAAATCGAGCAAAATCTGTCATTTGATTTATATATATATATATTATTTATTTATAAGGATTTAGATGTTTATCTCATTATTATAGAATAGGTAATTTTTTATAACCCTTATCTTTACTCTTTACGTTTCATTAATCGATTCAGAAACTTTTCTTGTGCCTTTTAGCTTTCAGGACAGCAAACTTCAGCTCAAGTGACACGGAAGACAGTGAAGGGATCAACAGCGACTTAAGAGAAAAAGAATAAATTTATGGCTGAATTTCTAGCCATAACACTTCTGAAGTTAAGTTCTTATGACATTACAAAAACCTCGTGTATCAAGATGTTCAATTTTTTCGTTTCCAGATTCTTCCCATTAAATATTTTTTGATCTAATATCTTAATAGTAACATTAAAAATACTATCTAACATTTATTAGTAATTGATGGCACGATGGGTTAAGGCGCACACATTCACAAAACCTTGAAGATTGATATTTATTGAAAATGACTTTATATTTTGTCTTCTGTTTTATCAAAATAAAATTTAAACCACTTAAAAAGAATGCTGTGTAAGAGTAAATGTTATTTTTATCTATCTCTTATTTTAACTATTTTCTGTTATGCGAAATTTGTACATTATCATTTGAAAATATTTAATCACGACATAGAAAAAAAAAAGGAAATAAACTTCATATTCAACTCCAATTCCTCGGATATAACGTAATATATGATATTTTCCAAATACCAATTTAAGATAAGATAATGTGTTATACATTAATTTTGCTCATTTAAACGAGACGAGAACACACAGTCACTTTATGAATCAAAGGTAAGTTAATTAAAAATTGAAACTGACAGATTATTATTAAAATCTGTTTCTTAGGGAATTTAATGCGTAAGCTGAATAAAAGCATATGAATTTGAGAAGTGTAAAAATTCTTCTAACTTGCAAAAATGAAAGGGTAAAAATCCAAGACAAAACAGTAATAATGATTGATGGAGAAAAGGTTTTCTTTTCCGACAAAATCTTTTGAAAATGCTTGACTTTTTTTTTTTGCTTTCATCCTTATTCAAAGATTTACGTTGTATAAATTGACTGATGTAGTCAAACGCAAAGAGAAACAATTGCATTTACAACGGATTTTCCATCTTTGAATCCTTATATCGTTTAAAGAAGGCAAGTTTACAAATCATTCAGAATTTGCATTTAAAACTGGGAACACACAATTATAAAAGAAAAACCTAGACAATAATTTGTTTAAGACATTTGCAACTTGATTTGTCTTTGCGGAACTAGATAAATAATATGTTTACGTTGGATGGAAAAGTATGACGCAAATCAGATACTTAAAGCTTGGTTATTCGAGCACCGAATCTTCTATAATGAGTATATATTTTCTTGATTTCTTAATGGGTCATTATACAAAATTCAAAATGTCATTTTAGAGCTAATACCATGCTAAAAATGTGAAGTATGGTAATTTTAATCTCATATGTCAGATAACCTTTGTAGTGGTATAATCTCATTTTTTCAGAAAGAGCATATTTTCAGAAAAATGATATACGTATGTTTTTGAAATCATAATCAGATTGCATACACTATAAGGATTTTTTTGAGACTAAACTACTCGGCAAAATTAAAGGTTATCTTAAAGAAAAATTACGCCCAAATTAAAATTTACAATTTAACGTCCAATGACGCAATTACTGAGCTAAATTATTTGCAACCTTTTAGCAAAATTAGAATTTTGCAAAAAAAAAAAAGGAAAAAACGATGGACGTATATTGAATTTAGCTGTATAATTTTGTTTGAAATTAATGTGGTTTCAGAGAAATTTCTATTCAATAGTCATGAATTAACCCGTTGTTAGTCCCTGCCATTTTATGGTTCATATCAGGTTCAGCGTCAAATCTTCATTAATCATCAGCCCTCAAAAGTTTTAAAATATTTCAAATGGCACGAAACTACTGCCAAAATATTTTAAAAATAAACGCAAGATATACCGATAATCAGAGCTTAAAGGAGAGTTAAAGCTATAATTTAAATAATTGTAAAAATTAAGGGAAAATATAAAGGAGATCGCTCCAGATATCATATTCCAAGTACAATATAAACAGTTTAGAACTACTTCACAAGCATTGAATTTGTTAATATACAGCCTATTCAAAGATGACAAGAACAACTGCTTTTGATGTTCATTTTCTGTAGACTTCGATAAATGCCTGGTTAAAATTCAGTGATAAAAGTATAGATAAGTAAATAAAGTAGGCTAGGCATACGTTTGTAAATAATAAGTGAATATATGAAACTTATATTGAATGTTAAAAAATTATAAATGAAATTTCTTACAAAATTTAAGAGATTAATTAAAAAAATTTGAAGTGGTATGAATTTTTCAAGTTCATGAGATTAATAAGTTTAACTTGAATCTGTTATTAATATTTGTATAAAGAAGCCGTTTGAAAATACGCTGAAAGTCTATGGAAAAGGTGAAATTATAGATAATTGTTCTGATAGTTTAAGAATAAATGTATATAAAAAATGACTATGTTTAGTAATTATCTATGCTATTCGAAAAAAAAACTTTACTTACTTAAGTTCTTTCTTAGTTAAGTTGTACTACATTACAAAAAAAGATTAAAAAAAAAAGGTATCCATGTTTTCAAAAGATAATCAAAAGATTTAAAAAATACAATTTATCGGAAAGAAATAATTTTAAATATTTAAAACTGACAAATTTTTATTTTAATCCTTTTTAAAAAAAACTTAAATATCGTTGTGTAAAAGTTTCTTCCTTAAGTTAGCGCTTTTTTATATAACATCCTTTCAAAAGTTCACTGCTATCGCAGCTCCCCCAGACAATGACTTTGTAACATTTCAATTTTTTGAAAGTTTTAGATTCACTTAAAATATAATTTCTTTTCTGTAGTTAAGTATTCTACCCTCGAGGAAAGAAAGATTTCCATTATCGCTTGTCTGGAAACTTTTCGTTATGGGGAATAATGGCATTAAAGTACCTGCAACTATTTTCAAAACAAGTTAGTAATAGATTCAGAAGAATACGAGAGAAAATTCAGTATCAAATTATAAAATTCCATCTACTTTTACCAAAGTTGTGAGAAAAGAATAGCTATCAGTAATGCTTTGTCATAATAAGATTCTTCATAAGATTCTGGGACACAAAGGCCTCTCCGACAATAGAATAGCTTATTTAAGTTTTCATTATTTGTTATAATATTACCAGACATGGTTAGAACAGAAAGAATAATTTAATAAGGATATATTTTATCGCATTTCTTTCAAAAATTTGTATCATTTTTCGGTATTCGGTATCAATATATTTTAATAAAAAGTGATTAGGAAAAGAGAAAGGCAATATTTTTTTTTCTTGCACCAAATATTTGAATAGTCAGATGATAAATGAAAAGTCCTTTTTTGGATGTCTTTTAGTAGATATGCACAATGTAGAGGTGCACTGTGATGGTATTTAATTTATGCCGAGCATGATACCGGCTGTATACTCTTTAGCCATTGACCTCAAATTCAGGTATAAATCTGTTTAGTTTTAGTTTAGCCATTTTTATATTTACCAAAGCAACACAAGGACTATTTGGGGACGCCTCGTAGTTTTGAATCATTGCCAGATAACAAGATGGGCACTTGAGTCCAGCCAATTTGAAGTTTCCCTTCCACACAGGAGGATGGCACTAGACCCCGGCGGATTTAATTTGCATAAACCTCTTTTTAGCGGCTTTAAGTTTTGAGCCTGGAACCCTCCGGTTTCGAAGCCAAACCCTTGCAATTAGCCTAAAGCGGCGAATTTTACAAGTAGTTTTTAGCTGGTATATTTAAATGAAGAATGAAATAGCTTGAGGTACTCCGGGCTCAACTCTAAAAAATCTTTTAATATTTGAAACTAAATTCAGTCTACATTAGATTTCAGTTATGGAATTTCCATTTATGCAAAAGTCTCTAACCGCTCTCTTATTTTTACCCCAAGTTGCAATATAGCTCTGTGCACGCAACTGGTCAAGTCAGTTTATAGCCAGCAAGTATTCAAAATCAGTATTATGGAAATCTAAATTTCTATTACATACTTTATTTCGTACCATTGATGTTTGTGGTTCAATACATTTCTATTACTATCCCTTGTTATGTTTATAACATGTTATAAAAATGTACATTCTTAATAAAGCGATCAGAATTGCAATAATTTTATGTAACATTTCGAAAGTATCGGATAATTAATTAGCTGTGTATTTCCTTGCAGATGATCGCCACATTCCGAATATCATTCCTTGTAATTTTGGAACGTGAAGTCATATGAAAAGCGTGGTTTACAAAGGGAAAAGATAGTTAGGAAATGCTAGATTATCATCCAGCCATCTTGAAATAGCTTATGCAGCTGCTAATCAGCGTTTATCTGATACACACTGGGGTAAAACCTATAGTTCAAGTAATACATCTCTTGTAGACGAATGACAAATCAACTCATTAAAACCACATATATCAACATTGCCTAAATGAAATTTGTATCGGAAATTATTTTTTATATATTTCTTTCGGCTAACTGATTAAATCAACTGCGTGTTCAGCGCCATTATGACTTTTTTTTTTAATTTCATCATCATCATTATTATTATTTTTTGTGCAAATAGAGTCCTGTGATTGGAATAGCATATGGATGGTTATATTACTGATTTTTAAAAAAATTATTTTTATGTTTTTATCTATTTCATTTTACAGTCGAGTTCCAAATGCCTCAATTTTATGATTGCTTTGTAGCTAAATGAAAGATATATAACATATGTCTTCTGATAAGAATATTCATATGCTATCAAATTTTCAGTGTTCGAAACATAATTTTT
The DNA here is from genome assembly GCA_026543865.1 of Argiope aurantia. NCBI lineage: Eukaryota > Metazoa > Arthropoda > Arachnida > Araneae > Araneidae > Argiope > Argiope aurantia. Next base: position 2,085,258 of record JAPMOR010105483.1, on the reverse strand, counting down.
GAATTAAAATCCCCCATTTGAATGCTCGATCTCATTTTATTTTCATTATTTCCAAGTCAGTGTATCGTCTACTTGCTTTAAAAATTTATTTATTTTTTATTTATTCAAATTCTAATTATCCTCAATTTTTTGCGTTATTTTCCTTCCTATTTCCTAAGGATTGTAACAAGTCAATCTATATATGTTGCTTATTTTTGTTGCCTTTAATAAAAGTGAATATTTTGTATGGACCCATCCAACATCTCAGTTGCTCCAGTGATTACATAAACTTATGAATTAAACATCGTTTCTGCCTATTTTTCTTTAAGCGCTTTGTTCTAATATAAAGAAAGCAGAATGACAGAAAATGGTTTCATAAAAGGCTATTAGAAGCTTGAAATTGTTATTTAAATAGCACAGTATATATCCCTTAAATGTATGTCGTTTGGATGAAAGCCATAAAAAAAATCCAGTTATTCAAAATCTAAAATGTATCCTTCAAATTACGATTCTGATCTGAGGTTTAAAAACGAATAAAATAATTCGATGTTATTAACAGCAAGAAAGTTTACAAAATGGTGAAATTAGTGGCGAAAAAAATAAATACAACAATCCTATATTAGCTGATTAATTAAATTCCTAGTATCTGTTCTGTATCCCTCTGAAGAAAAATATATAAATAAATGACAATAGAAAGTGAAATATATAAAATTCCTCTATTAAATATCTTCAAGATCTCATTTTCATTAAAAAAATATAGATTATTATGAACTAATTTAAGTAGATGGGTGCTTTAAACTAGCCCATCTCTTTAAATACCAGTAAGCAGTTAACGTACACGTGCAAATTTATGGTAAGGAAAATTAAGCTAGCATATATAATGCAGTTAATTATGGGAAAAATTTCAAAAATTGTTATGTTTGATAATGTATTACGAAACATTCAGCTTTCTAATTAAATAAAATGATTTGTTTATGCATAAATTAATAAAGTGATTTGTTTATGCAACTACGATGGTTCTTTCTTGTGATTAGATGGGACTTTTTATAGAAGAGCCTTAATGATATCTCTTGAAACTCAAAAAATGTTATAGACATTAAAACAGCGGAAGAGATCTAATATTATACAGATTCTAATATTATATAGATTCTAATATTCTATAGATCTAATATTATATATATAGATTGACAAAAACAAAGGTCTTTTAGAAATTAAGAAAATTATCTACAATAACGTTTAAAAAAATCTCAAAACAATCTTTCTACCAAAAGAAGAGACTAATGGCACAGAAATAAGGTTATATTTAAATTAATAAACTGTTTTATACCAATTTTAAAACATTATGTATTTGCATTTAGCTTTCGGTGATTACTTTAAAGCAGAAGATTTAATTAAAAGTCGTATTTTAAAGGCAGTGAATAATTAAAATAAATTTTGAACTGGGTACTGCAACAACACTTTAGTACTTCAATAAAATGGTAAAATTTCTAATCATTCAAATGTATTCTACTATTCAGATGCATTCATTGCATGCTTAACTACTTACAGTTAAAACTATCCAAGAATGGCGTTGAATCTTTAATAAGATTTAAAAGAACGATTAAATCAAAAGTAAAATTCCTACTTTCGTTTCTGCCATCTGAGCTGAGAGTTTAAAGCCGTCGAATTAATTTATTTGGCCCCTTAATTGTTTCCGTTAGACAAAAGTAAATCTTACTATCCTTTATTTTAAAACTCAGCAGCTCTGTGCCACAAGGGTGTCTTCTCACCATCTTTTGTATTTGAAATCGCAGCATTTTTCTGACGAAATGATTTATTTGCAATCGTTTAAATTTATGAAATCTGACGATTAAAGGTAATTGAAAGAAGAAAATTAGTTGCAATTTGAAGCGAGTTTTTAGATAATAAAAGTTTAAGAAGATCGAAATTCTTTATTTATATTCAAGTTATGAGAACTGCATGTTTTTCATTTCCATCGAAGGAACTATAAGTTACATTCAAATGCATTTTATTGTATCGTTTTAAGAATCGTTCACAGTATATATCAATGAGTATTTTATAAAATTTTTATAAATTATATTTTATAGATATATTACATACATTTATTTTTTAAACTCCTATGCTTTATTCACTTCATGGATGGTTTTGATTATTAATTTTCATGGCGGAAAAAGTTTGAATACCTTTAAGGGCAAAACACGAATCCGTTTTACAAAAAGGACAATATGCTTTATTTAAAAAAGTTTTGCAATTTATAAATAATTTAATTACCTTCTTTTAAAGCTAAAATGTAATCGTAATTTACTTTCCATTGGCTCATTAAACAAAAATTTTTGAAAATGTTTTTTTAAAAATACACTTTTATCGTTGTACTAAATTCAAAATGTTTTTAAATAAAACTACCTTTTATTTTTAAGCCTTCAATTTAAGATTCTTTATTATAAATATTATGGAACCTTCAAATCAATTTTTTTTTATCAAATTTATTACTATATCGCGCCTATAGTATAGAATCAAAATTTAACTGAATTAACCAATTAAAAAATGATAAAATTTTGTAAATATTAAAAATAAAGTATTATGACAACTTGATCTACTACGCTTATTTAAAACATTCAATATCTTTTCCTTCCTGAAATAAGTGAAAATCTATTACTATTCTATTTTTACGTACAAACATATAACAATTTAAATAAAAGTATATATAAGGGGGAAATATGTTTTTTTTTTTCTGTTTGGAAAGTAGTTGGTCTTAGACGTTTGGGGAGCAGTGGACTTGTCAAGTCATTCTTCATCGTAATGAAAGAAAATATACTTAATTACTTACAACGTAAGATTATATGCAAAGTAGGATCTCCATTGATGGAAAGAATAATCATACAATGAACTCTGGATATTCTTACTTAAAGACCTACTTTTTTAAACCCATTCTTAGAAAAAGAAAAGACCTGAATAGAAAAAAAGAATTTCACAATTCTTACCTTCGAAAAAGCAAGACTATTCCTTTTTCATTGATATTTATCGACGAATTACTGATATTTTATTTTATGAGTATTATACTATTTATAATTTTATTAACACCGAATTGGAATCTAAATTATCTAGCTCAGTTCAAAGTCCTCATTGCTCCCAGGTGACAGTGGATTGAAATTTGTCTACAATCGTCTTAAATTGAAAACAATACATCTTTTGGAAACAGTATGACCGCAACATAAGAAATTCTGCTAAAATATATAGTCGGTATACCAGTTTTTGCGTTGAAGAATTTAAGAAGATGGAACCCACAACTTTCTTATCCAAACAATGCTGGAGATAATTCCTTTCTAAATTAAGTTACTGAAAGAGATTTTTTTTTCTTTTAACTGAAGAATTTTATTTGTGAAAAACGCATAATCTTCAAAAGGTAAAATCATAATCTTTAAATAATCTTTGAAAAGGTTAAAAAATATAAATTTTATTAATATTAAAATTAAAAAAAATTATAAAAGAGTATGTAACAAAAATTAAAAATGAAATCTTTTAATTAAATTCATATACTTTCAAATTATACTTATTAAAATTATCTCTATTGAAAAAAACTCCATTTTTACTGTTAAAAGATTGAAGTCAAAAGATTTTTTAGGGGTTACATTTTCAGGTACGTAAGACGTCTACCTTTTACAGATGTTGATAACAGCATTTCATTTTTTAAATATATTTTTTAAAATATTACAAGTGATAATCAACATGTTTCAATCAATTACTTCTTGATACATGCCAAGCTTTAGTAAGTTATAATTTTCTGGAAAAAGATGGTTCTTTTTTTTAAAAAAAGAATTCAAGAACATTGCAAGTTTTGTCTAAAGTGCAACTGGAGCTTGAATCGCTAAAGCGCTAAAATTTAAAATAGGTTTCATTACATGAACAAAAAAAATTAAATAAATTGATATTTTATTGTTCTGAGGAAATTGTGTTTCAACATGAAGGCTAAACATTATAGTTTACTGAAAGGTAAATAAAATGTATATATTTTTATTTCTGAATTCCTTTAGCAATATGTATTATTTCCATTATAAATTCTTAGAACTCTTTTCAGAATGAAATTATGAAACTGAATTAATATTTTTCAGTAGAAAATTACAAATAATGAGTTATGGGTTCATTCACCTGGAAATTTAATCAGTTTACATTCATGATTTATTGGCAGCTTAGCATTTTATAGAATGTTTCCTGATTGAGAAATTTTTTCGTTACGCGAAGATTCAGATCCAGAATATATCCCTTACTACAAACGTGGAATGCATTCACTTCAAATGTTCTTCATTTATTCTATAAATCTTTAATCTGCAGTATTGTAATAATTTTTCTTCGTTTTAGTTAGCGATTCATTATATATTTCATTGTTTCAGATATAAAAAGAAATTTGAAATAATGTAGTTATTCCATAAAATGTCTTTAAAAGTCTTAAAAAGCTTAACTTAAGCTTAAAAGATAAATTGGATCTATTCTGAATAATCTTAAAAAATGGTTTGAATGAAAACTGCATAGCAAAAAGAAATACTAAATGGAGTAATAAAATTAATAGGAATTATAATTTTAAAAATCTTTTTTTATGTAATTTAACAACAGGAACAATAAAGACATATTTAAAAGTTAAAGAATAGATACATTATTAATTTTTGCTTTCGTTTAAAAACTTTGTGCTCATTTATCAAAAATATAAGTGCAGAAATTTAATTAGTATAATAATTATTTGACAAATAGGGATTTTTCGTTTAAATGGGGTCAAATGAAAAGTGACAAATATTTTAAATTAAAAGTCAATTATAATTTTTCATTTTCTCTGAGTAGCGCACGTTTAACGTTTTAAAAAATAATTTGAAAATGTATAATGTTTTAAAGTTGTGAATTACTTTGTAATAAAATATGTTTGCACGGTTCATTAAAACTTCTGCAGCACATTAAAACTTCATACAATCTCCTTCACCAAGAAATGTGCTCGACTCGACATTCAGGTGGATTGGAGATTTTTTTTTTATAATTATATTCGATACGCTTTTGTTTCCCGTTCGAAATATAAAAGAAATACGTGAACTTTGTACTTGTAAAAACGGCAGTTATCAAAAATGTAAATTAATGCAACGACATTCAATAAAAATATTTTAAATATGTTCGTTTTTTCCCATTGAATCAATAACAAATTTATTTTTCAGTTAAAAAAAATTGATAAATGCATAATACAATGATATTTTTTTAAGTTAGAAATTTATTTAGTTTATGATTATATATAATGTTAATTACAATTAAAGCAGAGTTATTTTAAAGTACTTGAAGCTTTTGCAAGAAATCTTGAATACATAAAACAAACATCAAAAAGTATTAAACTAACAGAAACGACCCGATAGGGAAGGGCGAATAATGAAGTTTATAATGCAAAAATAATAAATAGAATTTAATCTGCATATGCTCGTAGTCGTTCGATTTCATAACTGAAAGCCTATGAAATATTTAGTAAGTCGTATAATTCTCATTTCTCAATGACTTCATGAATTTTATGAGTAGACGAGTAAAAATTCAAACTTCCCACAAGGACAGTCTCTGCTCTAGATTTAATAGCAATTATTAATAACTCATAATCCATTAGTATGTAGAATACTCTCATTATTTTAACATTAAATTGTGACACAATTTCTTTAAAGAATCTCAATGGAATTTAATACACGCATTTCAATCAACTGCAACCTTTTTTATTAAAAACGCAAATTATACATGTAATGTATTATGATTGCAGATTGAATAAATTGTCATATACGTGAAATTTTGTGTGAAAGGTCAAAGCTTATTTGCAAAATATTGCAAATTAAAACATATAACATTGACATTTAACTATTTCCAACTGCAGATATTTTAAACTTAACAAGCTTACGGATTGTCCGATTAGATATCTGGTTTTTTTAAAATTTTTATTGAAATTATTTTCTTTTTTTGTTTACAAGCAATGCAGTTTTGAGAGAAAGAAATGAGGCCGCCCTTGCAGTTAACACACTTTTTAGCAGTACAATCAGTACTGCCGTGATCACCTTCTGCACAACGGTCTCAAGTCAAAGACCCGCGGGGAGAAATTTAAGAAAACCCGAAACATTGTCATTTAAAAAGCATAATGGATTCGGAATATAGGTTCTAACAGAAAGCCATATATATCCTGCTTTTATGCGCTCAGGAACTGAATGTCAGTATTAAGCGTTTTCGTGATAAGGAGTCAACCATCTTGCCGGATGGAAATAAGCCTAACATGGGCCATTCCCTGATTTTTCAATTCTTTGGTAATTTCAGCTGAAGTATTTAGTAGTTCTAGAAAGGATATAACTCTTTTAGATGAGTTTGATATTGGTTTGAGGCTACCTTAAATGCGAACTGTAAACAATGATTTAAGGTTCACATTTTACTTGGACTGTTAAGGATATCCAGCTTCTGCCAGCAAATCACCAGATAGAAATTTATTGACCTCAGCTCGCTTATACTTCTTATACTTTGCAGGGCGATTATAAAAAAAATTGCTCATTACATGACTCCCTGGCGAGTATGTCGTTGAAGTGAAAGGAATATAATTTGAATGCAAGTATTATTCGGTATGAGTTCAAAAGTAATATGAAAAGCAATAATCCAGTTCTTACAGTTAAGGTTATAGTTACGAAATTGGGGGATTTTCAAACAACGTAAAATACTTTTCTTCCACAAAAACGTAATCTTCACAGCAAAAATAAATAAACTGGAATTGAAGCAATAATTTTAATGCGGAAAATACGGCGTTAGGTGAAGGCGAAAAAAAAACCCCGTGAAACAAAGAAAAGATAGAGAAACAATATATACATATTTATATTTCACAGATTTTCGATATAGGATACTCATAATAATATTGTGAACATTATGATGGTCTTCATAAATCCTGTCTCAAAAAATTGACAAAAGTATTTCCTTGAAAACTACCAAAATTGAGGAAATCTTTCGGAGATGGAAAGGCCAATATTTATATTCATACTAAATTCTAATGTTAGCCAAGCTTCTTTTAATGCAAGGTTAATAAATTTATCATATGGCCTTTCGGGATCTCCGTAGATTTGGCTTATGTTCTCCTGATCATTGAGTTTGCGCAGACAAAAATGTTTCAAAATTATATATTAATGTCTGTCGTATAACGAAAAAATTTCTATTTCATCAAACTCAGCCTAGGAAACTTACCAAACCGAATGCCAAAATATTCCTTAAGATAAAATATCTATGGCACGAATTATTAACCAAGGCATGATACCATCACAGACTAAGAATGACATTAAATGCCTTCAATAGCCACTAAGACATTTATTGCAGAATGTTAAATTCTTTTTACTTAAATTTTTCCTTCTTACAGATTAGATTCCTCTTTACACTGAGAGGGTAACGTTTGACCGTGAACCTTATCGGGTCGGTTTCCTAAAGATGTATGGGGACTTGATAAAATTTCGATGCGCCTGCTTTCATATACGAAGACATTCTACATATATCAGGTAGTGAGTGCATATTGTTGTGGTACGTACCATGTAAAGAGGAATCTGAACAGTAGAATGTCTTCGGGTGTCATTGGGTGGCATCTTTCCGATCATACATATTTTTCGGATTTAATATGTACATTTTCGATCTCGGATATCTGCATGGCCAAAGATCCAATAAGAATGAGATCGATTAACCTTGGTGGCCACGGAAACAGTAAATCACGGGGGATAAATCACTGGGGATATTTACTGTCGTTATTTACAACAGCACCATCTTCCATTAATGTGAAACCATATAGATCATTTCGTTTTAGCAAAACAGGATTGTTGCGATTGGTCAACATTAACTCTTGTTGTTTGTTGTTTTAAATGGCTCTTGCCATGGGCAAGCCCCGCTGTCGGAGACAGCCGATTTAAGCCTCAGGGGAGCGCCTCTTGTTTTCAATAGTAGCGCCATCTAGGCCCAAGAGAACGACTTAGCTACATGCACACATGTCACAACCCTTTTTACGGGGCGGACTTCATTCACGCATTTCATTCACTGATCGTAATTTAGACCTGAATCAGAGAACGACCACCCCTGATCCAGTACCCCCAGTGGTATTCTTAATGATATGATGAGTGTACACGTTCTGGACAACAATCCGTTTAAAATAATCAAATATGGGAGTACTTGTTATCCTGTACTATGCAGTTCCTTTGGCCGCGTGCAACAGAAGTGCAACCATATAATAGAAATTTGAATCTGCACAATGTATAAAGTTTTTTCTAATTATGTTGCCAGTCAACGAGAATCTGATTCGCTTGTCTACAGAATGCATAACGAGCTATCAGTAGCATACGGATAAGGAATTTATTAACTAATACCAGTCATAATTAGCTATTAGTCGCTTGAAGTATTTGAACTCGCAGAAACTTTTACGTAACATTCAGAACAGAGCTCAGAAATTTCGGGATGGCTTGAATTCTGTATATCCAGCTTCCAAAAACCACACAAGCGTTTGCAACGCAATTTTTCTCCATTACTTGGTGCTCTTCTGTTACAACCTCAACAGAGATGGAAGGTCTTTCATGGCGATATAGATATTTGTGAAAAAGCTTTAAATTTACAACTTGTACTGATCACAGACATACGTGATTTCTACAGTAAATCTGCAATGCATCTGACGCATTTTGTTAATAAATTGCAATCCTGTTTATTTCATTTTAAGAGGCATGTTAATTAAGCCAAAGGACAAGAAATCAAGACGTTCCACTCTATTTACTATGTATTTTTCTTTACGCAAGTGATGTCAGATATAGTATCCCATGACAGATCTGAAATTTTGTAAACATTCGTATCTTCAAATTTGGAGAGTTTCAAAAAGCTAGATTCAGAGCAGAAACCTAAATCAACCTTTAAAATATTAATAATTAATTTTGTTTTTATTCGGGAAAACAAATTGGAAATTCATAAAATCAAGAGATATAGATTGTGACATCAATAAAAAAAAAGCAATTCGCGTTTTAGTAAACGCCATGAATGCTTTCATTGTTTTACCTTTGCCTAACACTGCCAATTTTCCCCTAAAAAAAGTCGTCTGAACTACTTTTTATTTTTTAATGCTTCGCGAAAAAAGTAAATTGACTTTTGAATTTATTTTTTTGCTGTAACCGTAAATGTGAGAACCATACTACTTTTTTTAACATTATTTTCGAGCGCATATTGCATTTGAAATTTTATTCCGTTCCTTTCAACGGTATGCACTTTTTAGGTATAATATATCTTTTTTTTTCTGGAGAAGTTATTTCTCTTAAAAGGATTCCAAAAGAAAAAGAAAGAATTCGAATGCTAGTTCCGATTTTACAGAAAAGCCTGCAGTCTTGAAAATGTTTCAGAAGCTTTATGAATTAAAATATTTAAAATAAATCAGCTATGAAAATGTTAAATATTAATCTTGTTTTTATTCAGGAAAACAATCTGGAAATTTATATAAAACACTCAATATACAGTTTTTATAAAAAGATCATAATTGCTTTTTAATAAGCTCCTGGTTGAAATTTTTAACTGTTTCTTTAATCGTTTCATATTTTAAACAGAAATTGGATTCAAATATACTTTGAAAAATAAATATTTTATCCAAACTAATTGTTTTTAAATGTTGATAAATAATTTTTTAAAAATGAATTTTGTGCTATCTGACAAACTGCGTTTGAAACAAATATAAAACGAAACCCATAGTTTTAAGTACAGGGTGTGTTTTTTTTTAAACTGACGGTACTCAGAGACCTCTGTAGCTTGAACTATCAGCCGCAAAGCCACCAAATTTTGTACTGGATAGCTGAAGACATGGGAAAAAGGAATTCATGAAAAAAAATTAGTTCCAAAAGTTACTGATAGCGGAAAATGCGGCTCCAGCTCCAATATTTTGAATTATTAAAAAGAAGCGGGGAATTGAAAATCATTTCAAGTATCAGTTGATGTGTAAAATGCGTTTCACTTTAGCACAGCGTGCATTACTTGTGAAGTTCTTTTATCTTAATCCAATACAGCGGCCGCTCTTCACGAATTTAGAAGTCGAAACAATTGACATAAAGGACCTCTATCAATTAATGCAGTGAAAGCAATAATTAAAAAATTTGAAAAAAAAAAAACAGTTTCTCTCGCAACTCGGCCTGATAGAGGTCGGAACCGATATCGTAGGATACAATCACTGATGTTGAGACTGCAATCGTTGAAAGAAATCAGACGAGCATTGCTGGTAATAGTGGCACACGTGGAGTTGCCCGACAACTGGATGTTAGTGCTTCAACACTATGGAACGTTTTAATAAAAATTCTCCAATTCTCTCCATATAAATACTTCAATTTTATCTATTTTGCATGAATTAAAACCTACAGATTATGATCTTCGATTAACCTTTGTTTTGGCATTTTTTGCTAGGATGGAGGTCGATGAGGCCTGTCCTTGGATAATTTTCTGAAGTGATGAGGCCTATTTTTATATGAATGGGACTATTAACACTCAAAATTCTAGAATTTGGTCTTCTGAAAAATCCCATGCATTTCAAGAAATCCCACTACATTCTCAAGAAGTAACTGTTTGGTATGGTTTTACAGCAGATTTTATCATCGGACCATACTTAGAGATTATTACCCAAGCAGGACCGCAGACCTGTTCAACAAACGCTCAAAGATATCATGATATTCTGAGTAGTGTTTTTATCACTCAGCTTCAACAAAGGCAATGCTTAGATAAAATTGCCTTTATGCAGGATGGAGCACCACCATATATTGGTACATCCGTACAGCAACTGTTGCGCCATCACTTTAAAGAAGAAAGTGTTTAGTCGCTGTTCATATCGCTCCCCGGATCTAACCCTGTGTGATTTTTCTGTGGGGTTATTTAAAATCGAAGGTTTATCTTGGTGGAGTCTCGAACTTATCAGTTTTAAAGGAAAGCATAACACGGACTGTTATGAACATGCCTCCTGAAATGTTGCACTCAGCTGTAGAGAGTACGGTGTACAGAATGAAATTCTTAGTCCAAGAAAATGGCGATATTGAAAACTGCCGATGTTTTTCCCGGGAAAGCGATTCTACTGAATCAAAACAAAAGAACAAAGAATAAAAAGAAAGTCGAATAGAATCTTTTTAAATTTATAACCATTTACAGAAGTTATTTTTTGAATAAAGCACATTTGGGGAGAAATTAATTCTTGGTTATTCATTTGCTTACTGTAGCTTTTTAAAAATTTTTCGTGCAGTTAAATTTAAAATTAATTAAACTTAAAATTAAAAAATTAGATCAAAAGTGCCAAATTCCCCATATCAGCAACTTTTTGAACTAAAAATTTGTTTTTGCGGGTCTCTCTTTCCAATTTCGTCAATAGTCCCCAATCAAAATTTGGTGGTTTTGCGGCTGATAGTTCGAGCTACAGAGGTCTCTCAGTATCGTCAGTTAAAAAGAAACACTGTATTTTAAGCTTTGAAACCCGATGTTTATTTTTACATTTTTCTTATTAAAAATTTTAAAATAACTAGGAAGATGAAATGTTTCCTACTAATTAGTTGCTTTTTCAGTCATTGTTTATTTTGTTTTTTTGAGGGAAACTTTACTGCTCACCTGTTTCAGGACCTCGTTCCTACCGAAATCAACTTATTAGTATTATATATCGAAACAGAATAATGCAAGAAAAATAAAATTTTCTGATATGTCATTAAAATTCGTAAAACCAATAAGCATATTTTATTCATATTTTTTTAAAAAATGTTTTTGCATTATTTTATAAACTTTGGCCTAAATCAATTTCTTACGCAGTTTCATTCGAGAATTAAAAGCATTTGGTATTTTCCATATAAAGGACTAATTATTAAATGTTTTGAATATTAGCAAGGCTTCAAAAATAGCTCTGCATTTTCAGTTTTCCAGTTTTTGAATAAAATTTATATAACGAGTTTCCAACAGCTAATTAATTTCATTAATGGAAATTATTTTGTATGAGAGAGATCAAAAGTTTTGTAAAAAAAAAAAAAGGTTATTTTCCTTTTCTTTTGATAGTTTTAAAAGAATTTTGATATAAAGAAAAAAAATAAAATAAATTACTAATGCAGGGAGCGGAAAATTTACAATTAAAATAAGATACATTTCTGAATCATCATCAGACATACAAAATATATTTAAGAATGGAGTATGTCTGAATACAATAGACAGGAAATTCAACTCTAATTAAAATCTTACTGAATTCAAAATTATTAAACTTCAACCGAAGTTTTAAATTCCCATTAAAGGGTAAAAATCCATTAATTAATGCATTTTATTATTTGAATGTATCTGTTGAAAAGCTTTAGTATCACGCTGAGATAAAATAGTCTCCTTTTCTTATTTTTGTTTTTGTAATTTATAGTGATTTAATTTTTGTGAAATTGATGGTTTAGTATAATTTTGCATATAATGTGTATTGATAGCAATGGATTTACTTACAATGCATTCGAAAGAAGCTGAAATGCGCTTTAATTTTTATCTATTGGATATAAGTAATCACTATAAATAACAAAGTACTCAAATTAAGGTAAGATGCAAGATAATGGCATGAAATAGTACTGCTAAAAACTTTTTAAAAGTTTGCTTTTTCAATTTTTATTTATCCTAGATAAAACCTATCAGTTATTTTTTTTTCCTTTTGAAACAACTAAATCTTCATTCAAAAAACTACATACTAGTTTTTTCAAAACTGATTGATATGAGTTTAATTGAACTTGATCATTAAAATTAGACCCCCCCCCACACACACACACATTATATAATGCATTTAGTGATTTTATATACTTTTCACGGGGAGAAATGCTATTTTACTATTTGAAAGCAACATTAGCAACGCGTTTTTTTTCGTTTTATCTGTGAAATGCTCTCTACTTAAAATAAATTAATTCTTGAAGAACTTAATCTACTAAATGTTTTTTTTTCTCTCTTTTAAAGGCGATGGCGTTAACTTTAAGTTAACCAATAAACGATTAGTCATTTCAGATATCCTATAAGCGTTACTTTTTACAAATCGACTTTTGTGCACGAATCGATATTTTAGAGATGCACAGCATTTTTAATTTATGTTAATGAGACGTTTTTCTGTGTAAACTAGTTGTTGAAAAAAGTGTTTTATTCTTTTTCAGAAACTCAACTGGTCATGCCCTGCAAACTTCCAGGAGTTTTTTTTCTCTTTCAAATAAGAAGTTCCTCTGAAAACTAACGGTTAAAAGTTGAACGGTTCAAACGTACGGCATAAAATACTTCAAGATATGATAGCTCTAACATTATATAGAGTATAATGAATACTGAAGACCTAAGACCAAAAATTTGAGCTAGCTCTTTTTGTTGCTGAATAAAAAAATCAAATTAGGGGCCGTACATTTTACTTGACAAATGTAAAACGACTTAATGGATACAAGGAGAGTATTTAGTGTAATCATGTCTGGAATAAGCTTTTCCTTTCTCAAAGCAGAAAATCTGCCCTAATGTGACCAGTATCAACATTTTAGTGATTACTTCAACTTCAGAGCGTTTATACTATTTCCATCGCTTTTCTTTGCAACTTGATTTTAATTACCAAATATAAATTCTGCAATGTTATATTTACTACCTCAAATGCATTGACAAGGGGGGAGGGATAAGTCCTCTGTAATCTGTATGCTCGATATAGAAATGAAATATTATATATTTCTTGTTCAAATTTAATCTTTTACATAAATATTAAAAAAGATTATCAATTACCATGAGAATTTCTTAAATCGTTTTTGATGTTGAAATTTAGAACATACATTGAACGGTCGGATATCCAACTAAACATTCGCCAACAAAGCCACTAGATGGGTAGATAATCTCATTTCGGAAGATCTATTTTTTGAGCTATTTTGTATTTAATATAATGCAACTAAAATCTCTGCCAAATTTATGTCGTAAGCTATGCTCTGTTAAGAAAATCGATATCTTGAAAAGCATTCTTATTGGCTGAACAAGTCTTAATAAAGTTTAATACTTACCTAAATATATATATATTTTTGAAAAAGCCACATTTTATATTATGCAGCTGTAATTTTTAAATAAGGTGTTAAAATCTGAAGCCTCTTTAATTAAATGTTTACGAATTGAAACTAATTATTGCTACAATGCCAAAAATTTTATTTTCTTGTCTTCGTAAAAAATTGGCATCATGTACTGCTATAAAAACAATTGGAATAAACAATCTAATTTAATTTGTTCGTAAAAATTACCGAACATGTTTTTTTCATCTAGCAAACAAATTGTAAAATGAACATATGTACTAATAATTCATATAACATTTAACTTTATAACAGGAAAATCCTTTAAAATCAATTTTAAAGGAAATTTCTCAAATTAATCTATCATTTATTCGTTTATGTCATCCAAATGAATCCAAAATAATAAACTTTGGAATTAAAATTATGGTAGAAGGACTGTCTGGAAAATCATCTTATCGTCCAAAATTCAGCTAAATTTTATAGAAAATAAAGTATTTAAAGATCGATAGAGAAATAATTGTAAATCTATTGTTAAAAATATTACAATTTATATAACTTTATATTCTTCCGATATCTAGAGTTTCCACTCTAATATACTATGTTACTATGCATTTTTTGTTGCTTGTATTGCTTGAAATCGAAATCTTTATACGGAAGTCCAATTTAAGCTGCCATCGTCCATCCTCTTTCCCCAGTTGGATTTAATATTTATCCTTTTACGATATTCTTTTTTCAAATACTACAGAGACCATTTCTTAAAGCCAAATGATCCTTGACTGATATTCTTGATTCGGAAATTGATATCTGAGACCATCTAGATAAGCTCTTAAATTCTCCGAGGAAAACTTGTACACATAAAACCACACTTTTAAAAAAAATCGATTTCTTCAAAAGTCTTTTGCAGTTATTATTGAAAAGACACCATTGATTAAACAAAAGAAGCAATATTTCCATTTCATGGTTTATTGAAAGTACAGTAAAGTCAAAAGAATTCAAGTCCTTTTCTATCAACAATTAAAACTATTAATTGTTTTTGTTTTTTAAAATTGCGAATTTGTCTGATAAAGATTTTTATATAAAATAACGAATAAGTTCTTGTAAGTATTTTTTTATTTTTATTTTCTTGCAATACAAAGTGTTGTAGTCATAAAAAAAAATTCGAACTCGAGATTTTGGTGAATATTTGCGTTTTAGATTTGTATCCGAAAAACACGTTTGGAATTATGTCACTGTGTTTGTCTGTGAATATAACTCAAAAACGCTTTAAGCTAAATTTAGGAAATTTGGCACGTAGTCTTACCACCAAATTCTTAGATTTCTACCAAATTTTTAACTAATCGTTTTAGAGGAAGTTGGCCTATCTGACTGCTCCGAATTGATAGCTGGTGAATTGATAGAGGTGAATTTGATAGCTATGAAAATATAAAGAGCTAGATTTATAAAATTTGGTACACAGATTTAACATCTAATGTATTGATGTATATCAAATTTTGATACAAATCTTAGGGTCATACATATGATTTCATGATACATGCATATAAACGCGATAGCTCCAAAATCAATTGTTTAAATAAATGAATATAATTTAACCAAGAATTTTAAAAATAATTTTTATACTTGGTATTTGTATTTAAAGAGCAGTTATAAAGAAAAAGGAAACATAGAAATAATGACATAAACATTCTCACTTATGGTAGTTAATACTTAGTTGATTAATCTTTATATCAATTACAGCCTTACAAAGTCTTCTAATGGAGTTCCTCAATACTTTTTGTTCCTCCGCTATTATAATGTGATACCATGATTGAATAATAGTTTCATTTAATTAGGTTTTACTGATCCTTATGTAACAAGTTCCTTTATTTTGCTCCATAGATTTTCGATTGGTTTAAGGTCTGGGCTATTCCTATAACATTCTAATAGTGAAATACGATTGTCTTGAAGCCAGTTTTTATGCAGAACCTGATGAATGAAATTATTCACTATATGGAAAAAGATCACAAGTGGATGGCAGCAGTTTAGGAATGGTATTACTTTTATGTATGTTGAGTATTTAAATTCTCATTAATTACCTTAATTCTATCCATGGATTTTCTATTATACAACCTCATATCGTATCTCAGTGTTTTCTAGAGGTGTAATGCAATGATAAGTGGAAATTTTTTCTAGACTTTCCTCATCTGTTTTATGCTATTATTACCAAATTTAAAAAAAAATAAAATTGGTCCCATTTTTCCAAATTACATTGTCTTGTTCTTTTGTTCAATTAAAATATAATTTTGCCGTTTAATCCTTTCAACTTTTGAGTCTAATTTCAATTTTTTTTTCGAGCTCTTGCAGTTAAATCAGATTCCTGTAATCTGAATCTAATGGCTCTCGCACTCATCATTACATTACATTAAGCCATTCCACTTATATATATATTCCCAAAGGATTTTTTTCTTTCTATCATTTTCAAAATTTTTCGTCAGATTAAACTGAAGTTAAAACAAAACTTTACAAACCATACAATTCGAGTAGATACCAGCAAATGAAATAATATTTTCATCATGTTAACTTGAATATAGATTTTAACAAGATTTAGATTAAAGATCAACTTCTAATAAAATATAAGCATTGAATAAATTCTTTTAAGTTTAAATTTCCAGCTTTTCTTTTTGAATTCTTTAGGAATAATATCTGAACTGATTATTTAAATTCTCTTCTATTTATGAAGCTGTTAGAATATTATTCAGCTGAACATATAAAATTGGTAATATTGATCTTTAGTAGTATTTTATATGAAAAAAATGTCCAAGAAATTTTATTTTAAATCAACTAAATATGACGAGAAGCTTTAAAGCAATTAAAATATAATGGATTTCTCCTATATTGGGATGTCGAGGATTGGGGCGACACCCGTCTAGAATTTTTTCCCTTGTTGATTAAATTTCGTCATTAGGCGGCACTATTTAAAGAAATAATCGAACGTGATCTTTTATTCTGCACATCGACGACATGCTTATAAATACAATAACTGTATTAAAAAAAGATGGAAATTTTAACTTAAATTTAGTATTTATACAAAATATCTGTTGGAAATTTATCGAAATAATTTAGCTATCGATAGAAAAATTGTTTCTGTGAAATTGACAAAATTATGTTGAGCTGAAAATAAGACCGATTCTGCTTAGTGTTAGTACAATTCTTGTATAAACTGAAATCACCTTTTTAATAGTAGATCCAAAAATATTTTATATGGATGAACAATTAGTTCATATTGTTTTAAAAAAGATATCAATTATCTAGATTCACTATACAGCAAATCACAAAAATTGCCATTAACCTGCGAAGGATAAAGATGCTAAAATAATTAAAGGGGGTTGCATAAAATTCATTATCTCAGTGAGGAAATAAATGTCAGATGAAAAAAAGAAATCAGCTGAGATTTTTTAAAAATATATCATACTTAAGTTTCAAATAAGCTGTAAAAAATTTCGATTTATATATGCACAAACTAATTTATCAAAATTAGTAAATTGGACGGAATATGTTAATATTAGAAATGATCAGACTACACATATTCAATACAAGTCAAGAACACAATAAAAAGGTTCAATTGTCATAAACTTGAAAGGTTTAATTGTGAAAAAGTGGAATTAAGATAAAAGATGATATAGTGCTTTAGAAGTCAGTCTTAAAAAGGTGCCTTATTGGAAATTTAATTTTTTTTAATATCAAAAAGAAAAAGTATCTTTAACACTATCTTTCTCCGATTTTGAAAGCCAACCGTAGTATTTTTCGGTTCCTTTCAAAAGGATACAGATGTTATATTGTCCATAGTTCGAATATATTTTGACTATTTCAATTTATAAACTAAAATTTGTATTCACTTCTGCATTACTTTTATTATTTAAATATAACTGTACATTGAGTTTTCAACAATATGGATGAATTATTTTTAAATTTAACCCACTCGAAAGGAAGTTTTGAAACTAAGAGAGAACAAATTTTCAGTGATTGGGAAATCCAGTTTCAGTTAAATTTCAAAGCTTTGCTTTTACTACACTTTAATTTTTTCTGTCTATAAATTCTATTTTCAGCTTATTATATTAGAGAAAGAATTGTAAGATTGTTCGTACTCTGTGGGGACATTATACTTAATGCTACTCTCCTAAAAACTTAAGTACCTCTGTATTTTAATCCTTACTCTGACTTTTCCCTTTCGCATAAAAATTTGACTTCGGGAAGAGGCATGAGGGCAACAAATGCTCCGATTTTTATTTTTATAGCCCCGCCCACTGAGTTTTGTGCTTCGTAGTAAGGTCAAGTTAGCCGAATATTTATTTTGAACAGCTTCTTCCGACCGATTCAAATCAAAATTTCACACAAAACAATTTTAATAGCTATGTTTTATTTCAGATTCCATTTATCTAAGTTGCATTTTTTAGTTATTGCTTTTACATTCTAGCGAAAGTATAGATTGAAAGAAGGATTTGGTTTAAAATTGGATCTATACTTTAAGTGTTAAATATTTGTATTAAATTTCATTCATCTAATTAGTACGTTGTTATCGTGTGCACTGGCACTCATGCAACCAGACAAGTCTTTTGAATGCCTTCCGTTCAAAATTGGTAGAAATCTACAAATTTGGTCTTTGAACATATATAGCCATAAATTTCATCTCTAACTACAACTGATTCAGTTATCGCGTGTTTACAGGTAGATATTATTGTAAGTTTTTCTGATTCAGGGAGCATTTTGTCAAATCAATAAGTTCGAATTTTTTGCTGATGACAATCTTTGTATATTTCATATACAAGAAAGCAAAAATGCTTAAATTTTGTAAATATTCCAAAGATAACATTTAAATCATTGCAGGTTTTACCTTTCAAAATTGCTTTATCATTTTAACTTCCTCTTTATCTCCAGAGGTCTCTGAAAATTAATTTAGCACACTGAAGTGGTTTTTTAACCATATTAAAATGTACATAAATAACGAACGCATTGGTTGATTACTTAAAAGAAAGACATAATGGTGGAAGTATCATTCGTGATATTGTAAGCAAATGGTCTCAGTTAAAGGTCAGGGAAGTAAAGCTATAGACCAAAATGTATTTTAAATAAAATCTCTAAGATTATTATATGGTTGCAGGTTTCACTCTGTTTCGAATCCCTTAGATTTCAAAATGCTTTAAATATATCAAGAGATGGCAAGTTCAAAATAAAAAATATATATATTCATAGCTTATAGTTCAATATTCAGTTGAGCAATTCAGAAACAATTTAGTTGAAGATTCTTCTCTGGACTTTACCTACCAGATTCTTCAACCTCAGTATATGAAGACATGTTATCCTGTTCGTATATGAAAGATATGATGCCTTATTACGGTTAAAATCTATTTTTTGTTACTCTGACAAGCCCAAGGCTAGAGCCTTCACACTTTTTACAAAGACAAATAATTGCAAATATTTAAATTTAAAAGTATTAGCTTATATACTCATTTTGCATTTATTCTGTAACATAGCAATTTTGGTTTTATAATCATATACATATGCTACATATAATATAATCATACATATCATATAATCATATACATATGCTACATATTTGTCATTACAAAAACACGATAGAAGAGTTTTAAACTATAATACATGGTAAAAAAAAATGCTTTCCTTTTTCCTTATTTCCACATCTCATTAATTGAAAATAATTTCATTTATCCGTCTCTATCATTATGCTCTCTCTAAGATGTTTAAATAATTATTTTAAATTTCATGCCATTGATTCTTCCAAAAACATAACAAGTCTAGAAATAAAGTATTTAATATAGTTAAGGTTTTTCCCTCTAAGTGAATGCTGTTTTCATGAAATCGCGCATTTCATAAAAACTTAAACTAGTTTATTATGTCAAAATATGATGTTATTTAAAAAGAAACTGAAAAGTTTTTGGATTTTACTGATAAAAAATAAAATTTGTTCAAGGAAACTGCCGAAGTAAATTACAGATTTCTTCCTTCAAATACAACCGTACTTTACTTTTTAACTTTCTAAATATAGATTAAAAAATGCATATATAGTTATATTTTACTGCACTTTTCCAATATCTTGTTTTAGAGGGGAGGAAAGAATTTTAAAAGAAAAAGTGTGAAATACTAATCGATAAATGGTGTTTTCAATGTGTTGGGTCGAGTTTTAACCGAGAGGGAGACAAAGTTCCCCCTCAACCATACGTTTCATTTTCAAAATTCTTTCAGATAATGATGCTCTGCCAAATCCACCTAAGCCCTCATCTCTCATGTCCGTTATTAAGAATAGTTCTGGCGAAAATTTATTAAAACTATATATTTTGCTTTTTTAAGGTAATGAATACGTTTGAAGGAAGCATTTTACATAAAAGCTTTTATTATATTTAAATATTTATTCAAAAATACATTATCTTAAATTAGATTATGTATTAGTTTTCATTTAGGTACATTTTAAATACTTCTGAGAATTTGTGGAACACAATTTAAAGGAAATTTACATATTTGCTTGTTTATATGTCTAAATATATAAGGGACGACGCAATGAAAATAGTGGATTTAGAAATGCTTCATATATATGAAAAAAGTGTAAACATGAGGAGATTACATCATCTGTCTCTCTTGCAATATCACCAGTATTTTTAAAGCTAATTAGCCATAGTTTGAAACAAGTTGTATGGTAATATAACTGCCATTACTTTAGCAAAACTTTTTTTCCAGAATGAATAAAAACGTTTTATTTTTCAGAGGGAATCATTCTCGATTTTTTAATTCTAATATCTTTCCATGGCTGAAAATTCACAATTTTTTTGCTGTATTCAGAATGAAAAATAAGTATTTATAACAATAATTCATTTCTGAAGCCCTATTTCTTTTTTCATGATTAATAAAATTAAGCATTAAGAAATATTTATTATAATCATACAAAAAGCAACGTTTTTTTAAAAATATCGCCTTAAACGTGTTCATAATACTTTAAAATAAAATGCAATATTATAACAGTTTTACAGGATTGAAATGCCTCAAGCACTGAAATATCTTTACAATTATGGTTTGATAATTCATCTTTTGAATCAGTGTGAACTACTCGTAACTAAACTATTCTTAACTATAATAAAATTATTTGTAAAACATCCTTTTATCTCATAATTGCATTTTGAAGCGTATGTGATTCTACCATGGGAATAACCCCAAGCCCTCAATTGAAAATTATCATTATAATAAAAATTCTTTCATAATTCCCAAACTACTCTTTATATTTCCATATCTTATATTAGTCAATTTTTGAATTCATATAAAATTATAATAGTTATGAATTGTACACTTATATAAAGAAAATATTGATTTTCTCATATTCATTAATGGAATAATTTTGCTTCTTTAAGACAATTTTCCCGTCTTTGTTGGATCTGAATCATCTTGAATGATTTGAAAAAACAAACATGAGGTATTTTTTTTATTGTTGTATAAAATGTCATATGGCATCTCTAATTCCTATTAGGGTTTGACGGTTTTAAAAAACCAGTTTTTAAAGTAAATTTGACACATTTGAAAATCGGTTTTTAAATTAAGAAAGCCGGTTTTCCTGAACGTCTGGATATTCCTCGTCTTCACAAAAACAAACAAATATTTTGAATTTTATCTGTTGGGACCTATTCGTCTAACAGCTGAAGACTTAGGCGACGAGATACCGATTTATTAACAAGAAAATTTATATCTGAATTTCTGTTAAATGAACTAAAAAATTTAAACACTGAAATACGTTTGAAATTATTAGATGCTTTAGAACAACGAATTCAAGAAAGAATTGGAATTAGCAGCTCTTTTGCTGTATTTGTACAGTTTTAGTTCAGCGAAGAAATCTAGTGTACTTTCTTTAGCTTTAAAGACCGAAGTTATTGAGTTATCTGGAAAGATAATGTCTAGAATATTTCCGAATTCTTATGTGGAAACCAATTCTGATGAAGAGCAAATCGAAGATGCAACTCATCAGAGTAATGCTTTTTTAAAAGAAGACATGGAAAAATCAATTCAAAAGTTTCTTGAAGACCCTGAAGAAAAACTTAAAAATCCAAAGACACTGAAAGCTGAATTTTCATTATTTGAGTCAACGAATAAAAGAACAAAAAATTTAGATTTGTTATTTGATGCCAAGAAAACTATAAAACCAAGTCCAGTAGCTAGTGAACTAGTATTTTCAATTTCAGGCAATAAGAACCAAAATAAGAATAAGTCTTAGCCACCATTCAGGGGATATTTTATGTTTTTAAAAATCATATTTTTATAGGAGAAATTAAAATTAGTGAAAATAATATAAATATTATTTGAAATTTTTGTTTGAGTTTTCGTTATTTTGTGTAAGTAATATGTATAGGTAATTCTTAATTTTTTATATTTTGACTTTGATTTCGTTTTTTGTTATTTTATATAAATTAAACATTTTTCTCTATTCTATTTTTTTTTTTTTGACAAAAATTTGAAAACCCGCTAAAACCGGGTTTTTACAAATATTGAATTCGAAAACTGGTTTTTCAAAAAGTCGATTTTTGTATAAACCCTAATTCCTATTTTATTTTTTTCATTGAAAGCATAAATATACTGCAAAAAACAAATTTTATCTGCTATAATGTTTCATATTACAGCTAAATTAACATAAAATATACCACATATATACTCCAAAAAATGTACCACAAAATATTACCACAATGCGACTTCGAGAAAAAATTACCACAATGCGAGTCAGACAAATCTTTATAACCATAAAATTCCAGGGAGTAAGAAACATGAGCTAAAACTGTTATTTTGGTAGCGAGTAAGAGTTTGTAGAAAGAAAATCAAGTGAAAAAAATGAGGGGCTGATGCCTCTCGTGCGAAAAAGGAACGAATTTGTTTCTAAAATCTGCGCAAGAAAGAATGAAAAATTTAGATCATTTTGAATTTTGGAACAAATTAACGTGATTAAGGCATAAAAAATTGTGAATCATGGATAATTTTTGTCTTAATTTAAAGGCATAGGACGTTATCATATTTACTCAAAAAATATCAAGAATTCATTTTCTATTTATTATTATAATACGGTATTTACAGATTTTTACAACTGTATCCATAAAAGTTTCACTTCATTAACGTTATTGGAAAAAAACGAATGCCTTTTTAATCTATATTTTCTGATTTGATGTAAAATCTTATTTAAACTCTTATTTTACCTTCATTATTATTGATAAATTAATTAAAAAGTTTAATTAAACCATGCTTTGGTGAATTTTGATATTCCTCAATAGTGCTCGACATAATACAAGGTATCTACTCAATTATGTTCATATCAGTGGCCTAATTAGAATGGGGCAGGCAGAGCACATGCCCTGGGCGCAGTTGCCAGGGAGCGCAAAATGAAGGAATCAAATTATTGCGTTTAAAAGAAAATTAAGTTTTTAATAAGCTCTTCTTTTTAAGATTTAAAGAAATTAAAACTTTTAAAGATAATGAGAAAATTAAAAGTTTCTAAAGGCAATAGGCTGCCTAATTGGAAATTACAGTTTATTAGATTATTACAGAACGTTAGATTACTTTGGTATTTCCTTTTTCTTTCATGAAAATCAAGAAGTAGAGATTTTAAATCTTTCAGATTTATTTGAGAGGATATAACATTGATTTTCGATTCTTAAGAAAGCAACGGACATTCGAAAACAGCATCACGTAGGTATTGTAAAATTTCAAAATCTTTTAATGAGAATGAGGAATAAAAAGAAATGGAAAAGAAATTAGCATGTTAAAGCCGTGAGCATCTACGAGGAATGCACACCTTTGGACCGGTTCTCATCAAATTTCCTATAGAGTTCTAATTCAATTGATGGATTTTAGAAGAAAAAGGAAATAAATAGAAAAAAATACCGAATAGATGTGAAATGCAGGTCCAGTAATGATTTCTCTATTGAAAATTTCAAAACTCATACGCTGTGAAAACAATTTTAAACTCCGAAATTGTATTTCATATACTTCCCTCATTTTCAACTCAGAAAATCTTTTTAAAAATAGCATTTTTTTACTCCTTTATCCACTCACATCCATCCCAAACTTACGCTGTAGGAACGGGGATGTGACGTGCTGTAGTAGTATTGATAGAGAATTAAGTACCACTATTAGACTTGATCCTATTCCACTTTAAGCCAGATTCATACTGATGCTGCATCATAATGGATGGTGAGTGAATGGAAAGGAAAAAGTTAATGAGAGTGTGCTCTATGGAAGTATGGCCGTATACTGTCCAAGGGTAACTTGATCCAGATTCAATATCACCCAGAATTTCAGATATTTCCGAATCCTATTTAATACTGTGAGAAAGAAAAGGAAAAAGGCGTATCAGGGTTTGGATTAAAGGCAATGAGGGTATTTATCTGGGTATCTTCTAAAGTGAACAAATCCATATTTGTCGGGGTCACTTCCTCCCCCTAATGGTTTGAAACCTTTTAGTTTTTAGATGAGTGGTAAAAATAAGGCACACAGCTATAACAGGGATATGATAAACGGGTACCAAATAGGAGAAACTCACTTCAATTGCCAGGTTCCCAATTTCTCCTCCATTTAGGAATCGTTTCCTATTCCTAATTGGTAAATGGTGGGAGAAAGAAAGGACAAGAGTGGAATGGCTCTTAACTATATTTTGAAAGGAAATGAACATGATTAGTACGATTATCAACTATCTCATTCCAAAGTGCAAACTGGATCCGAATCTTAATCGATGGCATGTGGAGAGAAAAGAAAAAATAGAGCAAGGGACAATTAGTTTGCATACGCAGCAATGTGACCATTAGGGAAAGTATGAAATTGGAACGGTTCCATCATGAAGTTGGCAAAATCTCAACTTCATATAAAATGAGTAAAAGGATAGGTAAAGTGCTAGAAGGTGTAGACTTAGGGGATATGTTGCCGAACACATCAGTTGGAGGATGCATTCAAAATGTCCCCCTCCCTATTTCAAAGGTGCGAATTGTGTAATCCTAATTTGTTGGGAGGGGGTGTGAAAAAAGGGTAGGGAATAAAGGAATGCGAGTGCACTGCCTTGTATCCACCTATGGATAACCCAAGGTTTCTCGACAGTAAAAAGGTTGAGTTCACTAAAAGTTGATGTGTTGAAGAGGACATCTTGGGGCAGCATTTCTTTCTATCAATGTTAAGTAATGGAAAAAATATCAAGTTTAAAAGCTTTTTTAGTTCAGCTAAGTTAATAGAGGAAAATCAAAATTTAGAATATTTAATAAAACATTATTAAAGCTCCCTATTTATAATATGATCTCTGTGCTACAAATAATGAGATAATTACGAATACAGCTCCTAATCTTTATTATAATTTAAAAATAATTCTAGTAGTAAAGATGATGGACGAATTTTTAAAAACAATTTTACTTTCGATTATAAATACATTTCTCTTAAATCAATTTAATTTTAGCAATCTCCCAGAAATTTCGTCAAACTAATATATATAAACAACTATTAACGTATTATTTTTTACATAATTACTTTCGCCCCTTACTGAATTGTATACATAGTTATATTGTATCAATAATACACACAATATATATAAAGTATGTAATCAGATTTTCATTCATATATAAAAATCAAATTTTTCGAATCATGTAATAATTATATTTACTATATCAGAGATAAATGTTTGCATAATTATTAATGCATGTTTCAAATAGAATAAATCATAACAAAAATTATGTTAAATACCTTTTGTTTGGACCATTTTCAAAGCTTGTTTGAATTCATTATTCAAAACCAGTTTGCCGGCCTTTTTCAGAAGATAATGTCCCACTCTAGTTTAGAGTGCTACTCTACAAAGGATTAACTTCTTTATTCGTTTTTTATTGAAGGGAAAAATTAAAGTACGAACAGTTCTTGTTTCAATAAAAACCAAGCAATTCAGATTTCGAATCACAACAATAATTGTTTTCTTTGAAGTGATGACTGGAAATTCGAGCATTTTTAAAATTGAAGAAATATTTTGCATTAAATTTGCAAATATCAGGATATTTTAAAGACTTGTGAAAAGAAATAGCTTTGCCTTTCAGTTTTCGAATACACTGCACATCCAACAAAAGCACAATTGGCAGAAAACCACTCATTTCTTTTCTGAAAATCGTAGTGAATCGTCTTGAATGTTAGAAAGATTGATTGATTGATATGGGATAAGAATGGGAATTTTGGTACGTATCCCCTAATGCCAAAAGAGTGTATTCAATAGATATTAAAAAAACTTCAACGTTAGAAAGTATTCTTATGATTGATAACCAAAACAAATATCTCATCATAAAAAATGAAACGCATGATAAACAAGTAGGTACAAAAATGGCGTTAAATATCCATATGTCTACAGAGAGTAATGCAGGCCCGCTGGCCCGCCCCCATTAGAATACGTTTGAATAATATCCCATTTTCAATTGGTAGAAGTGGGAGGAAGAAGGAAAAGAGTAGCATTGTTTAATATTATTTTGCAATTCCAGTTAGAATTGAGTCTCAAAATGAATAATATTAGTAAAACTACCCCAGGACCTTCTTCACTATGGACCAGAATGATTTTGCTCAAACTTGTTTTTTTGATGCATGTATATTTCCTATTTCAATTTATTCAGCAGATTATAAAATTCAAAGACAAATAATATAATCGAAAATTATTAATCCAATTGGTTAATTTAAAGCATTTCTAAAGTTCGGACTCCATGAGGTGATTTTATTGAAAAATGATTGAACACGGGTGCGAAATCAAATGCCAGATCAGTGCCGGAATTTTGAATATTATTTATTAATTATATTCAATGTTCCAATCCAGTGAGGCAACATTATAAAACTGTGTTCCCTAAGGATCCGTCAACATATGCAAATATTTGATAAATTAGAGGCAACTATTTGAATCCATACAGGTAACTGTCATAGATTCGCCAATTTCGATCACTATTGCATAATTAAGCGAAATTTTCGAACCCATCTAAGCAATTAGAGAGAGGCATTTAAGCCCAAAAAGATAGTTGAATTCATACGTTTTCAACTCCTTAAGTTTCTTTAATGAGTGTTTTGAACTGGATGGGTAATCAGATGCACAACTAAATTTTGGACCCAGAGGGCTCATCTAATTCAATCGCCTCAATTGATGCACATGTTTTAAAAATTGTTAGGTATATGCAGCTATTTGACTATTTTTAAGTAATTAAATGAATGACTTTTTAGATCTGTTGGGCAGATAGATGTATAAGTATAATGTGATGACTGGACAAAGAATTGACTCTATAAGCGATTTCTATACGGCGGTATGATGCTTGAAAAAAAAGTGACCGAATAACGGAAGTATCCTGTGAAAATATATAATGGATAACAATGAAACTCAAATATATATTATTTCAATGGATTGATGCCATAAAAATGTGATGATATAACTATAAAAGAGCGGCAATTATACTAGATGTTTTAAGGGTTTGAAGCTAGAAGACAAATCTTTCAATTTGTACACTACTGATCAACTTTAGTGGGCTTATCCAAAATAGTAGGGTAAATAACTTCTCGTATTCTAGTTAGGGCACTGCGTATCCAAATGAAAATGGGACTAAAGTTATTTCAAATAATTTTTAAACTACCATTCGCGCGTTACGCAACTTTGACACATAATTATTATTGACATCAATGCAGGGATTCCAGTTTTCACGAAGGAGTGAATGGTTTTAATTTAGCCCAGGTTTCTTGGCTACTGATTTATCCAGGTTCCTCTTCTGGGTACCCTGCTCTTCCTTATTACAGTTTAACCGTTAACTTTTCAATGATATTTTTAAGAGATCGATATTACGAGCGTCGATATCGATTATTGATATTATATACGTAGGACATTTGAGAAGTTCCCATCGTAATTTTTTTAATTGAACTAGGCTCTTCTTGGTTACATATGGCTCCCAGATGCTCTACCATCCGACCAGTAGCTCCCTGTACGGCTCCGCATAAGTTTTATTAAACGTTTGCAGAACAATTTTGTGCATTGTTACTATAACTTTCTTTACGGTGGGTTGACTCTCTAGAAATTAAAAGCCATGACAATTTTCCCCTGCTGTAAAAAAATAAAAGAAAAATTGCAACAGTAGAATTGAATTACTAAAGTTTACCGCGTTTTTTTGAGGAAGAGGATGCTGCTTTGACATTTATATACTAGTTTTATATAAAAAGGATGACACTACTGTAAAAAGTTCAAAATATTTTCGTTTCTTTTCTGTAAACGCCACAGCAGTTTTTTGATATTGAAAATTTTTGAAAGAAATCGTATTCGTTTCTGAAATTCGTATTAAGTATAAAGACGTCCAAATGCAGTTTTTTTTTTTTTAATTTAGAGTACATTTTCTTTCACTGATATAAACTTTTATATATTTTATTTTAAGTGATTTGGCGAGAATTCTTTAAAACTAAACTTTATTTAGATATTTTGAATTAACACTTTATTTACCCAATTATTTTGCCATAAAACTTTCAACTTTATTTTCGCATTATCAGATAAGTTTTTATGTAGAATAACCCAGAAAAAGTAGAAAAAATTCTTTTGAATTCATCTGAATACCGCCACAAAAATTAATCATATTATGAAGATATTTGCATGGTTTAAAAGGTACTTTTAAGTACTGTCAGGATATAAAGGATAAAAAAATTACATCAATTTACCAAAAGGCTAACGTAACAGAAAATATAGAAAAATGTAATATCAGTTTTAATTCCGATGTTTACAGTCGGTTTATTTTGCAAAATTATTTTAGGCAACATTTTTTAATTACTCTATTTCTGTTTTCTTTGACTAGAAAATGTAGAATGAAACTCATCAAAATATTAAAGCAAGAAGCTTTGAGAAAGTTTTTTGACAACTTTTAATTCGTAAATTAACCTTTACCATAAAACACGCAATGTGTTTTTTTATTGAAAATTTTATGAATTTGATATAAAAGAAATTCATAATGACACTATTTGTGATAAAACAGAGGAGAAAGTCATATCATTGACTCTCCGACCCGCCCGAAGGCACACGGATAAAGAAAACTGAATGACCATACCGCCGCAATAGCAACATTGGCGGGAACTGTGGTTGAATCCTAAGGGCCATCACCGGCCACGGTGCAACCCTTCCCCAAAGAAGTACGCCCTGTCATCGATGGGAGGAGCCAGATCCCCCACCTATTTATGTACTCTTCCGGGTGGCGAGATCCAATCACTATACCGGAAGCATCTCATCTTCTTTTCGAGGTGCCCCCTCCCCGGGGGAGACAGAGGAGTAAATATTTATTCAGTCTTAAGGAGTTTTGTTAAAGCTATCAGAAGTAAGTATTTATATTTATTATGCTCTTCTAACATTTATTAAAGTCAATTGTATGCTCTTCTAACATTTATTAAAGTCAATTGTATGCTCTTCTAACATTTATTAAAGTCAATTGTATGCTCTTCTAACATTTATTAAATTCAATTGTATGCTCTTCTAACATTTATTAAACTCAATTGAAGGACATTGAAACTATACGAGTTTCAACTATTTGTTTGTGGTATATATTTAAATGAATTAATGATCAATTTTTACTATAGCAATTTGACAGTATTTTTTTATTCAGAAGGAAACTTGACAAGCGATGACTTTCACTGAATTACATTTAGACATTGAAATATCTTTATTCTTGAACTTCTAAATATTAGCCTTTTAAAATTTGTAAAATTCTTACATATTAATAATTACTTTATTGAAATCATAAAAAGTTTTAGGAATTTAAAAGAGACAGCATTCTTATGCAACTGAAATTAAGAACAATCTATTCTTTGAAAAAAAAATGAAAATTATTTTATTCTTTTCTCTATATTAAGAATATACCTTAGCTGGTTTTCATAAACATTAGATATTTAGGGGAAAAAACAATATTAAAGTATGTAAAAAAAGCATTTTAGAGTAGAAAATGTATTTTTTTTTTTTTTTTTTTAGAATTACAGAACATTTTTAATCCCTGTGTGACATCCTTTTATTCTACTCCTACTTTTCGGTGTGTATATTGTTAGAAAAATATATCTAGTCCTGATTTTTTGGAGCATTCTTTCTCTTAAGTAAAATGGCAATGTTTCTCTAACAAAATCTTGATAAAGATGCTCAGAATTATTAAAACTAAACCACTGAAACATCTACGTGAAATCATTAAAACTAAACCACTGAAACATCTACGTGAAATCATTTCTTTTAGTATCTTGGAAACCTTTACCTCGGGAGTGTACCTGGAATCATATAATTTAAAGACGCCTTCAGGTTGCAATAACTGAAAAAGAGTTGTAAATACACTGACCCTAATAGACTTATGGCTGGTATATTGCAACTGCTTTTGTGTAAGAGAATCTCCTTAATTCCATCTATGCAAATATCCTAACCTGTTTTTAAAGTTACTAAGGATTGGGAAATTACCAGCATCCTTTTTTCAATTTAAATGTAGCTTGATGCTGAAACAGAATGAATTGTATAGCGACTTCCGCATTAAACCTATATGTAAAATTGCGAGTTAAATCTTATTATTAAAGTGAAACTAGTCGAATTCAGTTTTTTCCCTGAATTCCTGAATTTTCTATTAAGGTAATTTTCAAAAATCTTGTCTGTACTTTTATTTAATTTTGATTAATTCGAAATCAAGAATCAAAATTATAAACCTTTTATTTGAATTTCTGAATTGTTTCTATTGTTTAATATGTCTGTACTTTGTACATTTAGTAGTCAAGAATAAGTAACTTATGAATTTCTTAATTCTCACATTTTGTATCTTTAGTAATCAAGAATAAGTAACTTCTTGAAGTTCGTAATCCTTATCTGGAAAGGTGAGATTGTCAGATTGCAAAAGGTAGTTTTCCCATTACCTCTCATTTGTTTTCGTTCAATTCAGTCTCTAGATTTCTAGATTCAATAGATTCAGTCTGTCAATTCTCATTTTGTGACCTAGACAATAGGTGTCCATTTTCTTGAACTTTCAGATCAGTCTTTTTTTTACTTGTTTCCTTTTGGTTTAGCACACCTTACCTCCCTTTTAATGTTTCAATTATGTCTAAGCTTTAGAAAATGGCACTGAAACGTGATTCTCAGAATATCATTCTACTTTCTAATAATCATTCTGACGTAAGATTCTTAAATGAAGTAGGAAGTGATTTCACAGACGAAGATAATTGTACAAGGGATATTTTTAATGAAAGATCGCAATTTTGAATCATCCGCTTTTGTGGATAAAAAAAATTAACGTGAACCACCTTCACATAGAATTTATTATAATGGAAACAATTGTTTAAAATTATTATTTGTTGAACCGAATTCCATATATTCGTGTAGTAGATGAACAAAGCCATTGTCTATTACTTGATTAAACTATTTGCTGTAGGATATTCATTATGAATGCTGAAAATGTATATGCTTTGAATCAATGTGAATATCTATATAATGTAAAATATTTGTATATTAAGAATGCATGTTGAGTTACGCGCGTGTACAGGTCAGTTTCACCCAAAGATAATTTTTCACTTTATTTATATATTGGTTAATTTTTGCTTTCTTTTATCTTAGTAAAGCATTTATGTAATGGAAAAATAAATATGATTAAAAAATAAAAAAAATATCTTTTTTTTAAATAATTAGTATTAGAAAACATATATTTCAAGAACAACTGTATTTTGCTAAATAATTAATTTTTTTAGTGATAGTATATTTTGCAAAATAAAAAATATATAGAGTATCTAAAGAATTTCCTTTTTGCCTTTATAAACTATATCAGAGAATGTTCAAAATGAAATAAAAAATGTATAATTTATATATTCAAATAGAAATAAGAACATTTTTTCTCTTTAAGTGTCGTAGAAAAATAAGGAATGGAAACGCAGTTAGAGTTCAATTTTGGAGCAGTTTCTTTGAAAAACGAGATATTTTTTTTCTCTTTTTGATCTTAGTAATCTTGATTTTTCACAATTTTGATTGTCTGAAGTAATACAATCTAAATCTTTTCGACAGAATCATTAAAATAATGGGGAAATAATCAAAATAGAAATGTTTTAAATAAAAAACCCCTACTTTTAAGAAGCAAATAAAAGTGTATTTTGTATTCTTATATACTAAAGACCGACTTTTCTGAAATAAAAATATGCATATGAAATAAGAAAATATAAGAAAATGCGTTTCTTTAAGGTTATTTAAATTCTTATATAATAATAATAAGCCTGCATAAACCACGCATGGATGAAAGCTATATTACTATCAAGTCTTCTACATAGCCTATGCCAGTAAAGTAAATTTAATAGATTAATTTGATTAATATAGACTCATTCTGAAGTTACACTAAGGTGTTTTTGTGAAAGAATTTGCTATTTGTTAACCGTAGTCTAAAGACGAGGAGGAAATTTGAGACGGCATTTTATTTTCCATATTTCCGAGTTTCATTAACAGGAGAACGCTTATCACTAAGTTGCAGATTTAAGATCTAAACATCTGATGGAATATTTTGGAAATTCAATTTAAAGTGTTTGATACTGATTATGGAAAGCATAGAATATCAGCGGATCACAGATACCTTAGTACGATAAGTAATACTTAAAATAGTTTTTCTATTTAATTTCTTCGTTTTAAAAAAGTCAGTGTAAAAAAGTATTATTTTTATAATCATATTGTTACGAATTTTTCCCTGGGGCTCGTTTGGATGGTGGAAGTGATATGGTGTGTAGAACGTTCAATCAGCAGATGGTAGTAGAAAATAAAACAACGACGTTTATTTACACGAAGACACACAGGACAGCACAAAAACGATAACTATATACAGCATAGAGACGACTATCTTCAGCCGAGACGTGTAGCATACAACCAGAATCTACTGCAGACAATAGCGCACAGCTCAGTTCAGCACGAGCTTGACTCCGTCGCTGCTCACTGTCGTTTCCGCCTACTCCGCTCTGTCGCTTACGACTCCTCCGCTCCGTCTTCGGACTTCGATTACTGACTTTTTTTTCTCTGGCAGCTGCAGCCCCTTTTATAGGTCTCAGGAGGCGGGGCTAGAAGTCTCTCAACTAATCAGGAACGTTCGAGGCGTATCTGGGTTCCTACTGGACGGATCGGGAAAATTCTCGAAGTTTCGGGTATAATCTATTTTGTGCCAAAGTCTCCAAATTGATCACCAAGTCGCCAAGTTTATCGCCAAGCTCTGGGACCTTCGACGCGCCACCTGGACTCTGTCCCATTCAGATGACTGTAAAACTTTCTTTCTGTTGATGGAACAAACTATGCTGGGAAGCCGAATTGTAGGTTTGTAACATTGCTCCCCTCTTCAAAGACTGTCGTCCCGGCAGTCCTACTTCAATCCAACAGCTGGCGTAGGCTTCCGTATGATGTTATGATGATGATGCTTTTGGCGACTTTTGAAGATGACATCATTTACTAATTTGGCTGCGACTGAAGATCCATCCAAACCTTCTGAATGCTTTTGACCCTGACCTCTTCGTCGTTTCGGATTGTACATCCAGACTTGATTCCGCTCCTTAAAATGCAGGATGTCCCATGGAGCCAAACGCTGGATCGTAGTGGAGAACTCCGGAATGAATTCTTGCCAGGCTTTTCGGTTGGTCACTTTAAACTTCTTCCATCGAACCAATCGTATATCAGGTTGATCCAACGGTGCCTTCTGAAGTCCACTCGAAAGCCAGGTATTCGCCTTCGTCGCCAAAGCTTTCACTGGAATACGTCCACCTCTTCCCGGTCTATTCTCGACAACCGAGAATTGTCCGACGCTCTCCACACAGGATCTTCGGAAGAGCACATCCGTTTTCGCTGGAAGTGTCCTTCTGCGACGACGTAACATGTCCGGATGCACAGGAGATTCATCGGCTCCTATTTGCATCACACTTCTATGTAGATCCACAGCAAAGATGAATTCTTGAAGGAAGTTGAGACCGTGACTACAGGGATCAGCGATTCCAGCCACGTAGTCTTCTTCTGTGTCACTATGCCAGGAAATACCAAGAGGCTTGCAGAGAGGTAGTTCCTTTAATCTTTGGGACGAATCCAATCCAAACAGGGTCGCATCAACTCTTGCATCCATAGGCATCGAGTACGGGTCGCCACCAACAGACCCGTCCGAAGAAAGTTCATCTTCTCCATCCCCAAGCGCCTGCACTTTCGGTTCCACTTCAGGGGACTCATTCGGAGAAGACTGTTTCAGTTCCGAAACTATTTGACATTCTCCCTGTTGGTTCCTCTTCTTATTAAACTTCGGTTCATCCTCCGGATGATTAAGCTCCTTTTCAGTGACACCGGTCTCCATTCGATCTTCATTCTTTTCTTCTAGTTAGCTCTCGCTGCTCCCTT
Source organism: Argiope aurantia (assembly GCA_026543865.1). Taxonomy (NCBI): domain Eukaryota; kingdom Metazoa; phylum Arthropoda; class Arachnida; order Araneae; family Araneidae; genus Argiope; species Argiope aurantia. Next base: position 2,050,878 of record JAPMOR010105483.1, on the reverse strand, counting down.
CAATTTCTTCTGTGATATCTTGGACTTCTTCTGTTTTGTTAACTTTATCTTTTAAAATTTCTTTCCACGACGAAATTCCTTTCTTAAGCTCCTCCTGTCCGGATTTCATCTCCTGCTCCATTCTTTCTTGTCCTTGCTTCATCTGATCTTGTCCTTGCTTCATCTGATCTTGTCTTTGCTTCATCTCCTCCATAGATTTCTTCATCTCAGCCAACAAAGCTAGTAACTCACCATTACAGCTATAAGCCATTTTTGCTTGGGATCTCGTCAGAACCATACACTGTTGACCACTATCCCACTTCTGACACCAAATGTTACGAAATTTTACCGGGGTTCGTTTGGATAGTGGAAGTGATATGGTGTGTAGAACGTTCAATCAGCAGACGGTAGTAGAAAATAAAACAACGACGTTTAGTTACACGAAGACACACAGGACAGCACAAAAACGATAACTATATACAGCATAGAGACGACTATCTTTAGCCGAGACGTGTAGCATACAACCAGAATCTACTGCAGACAATAGCGCACAGCTCAGTTCAGCACGAGCTTGACTCCGTCGCTGCTCACCGTCGTTTCCGCCTACTCCGCTCTGTCGCTTACGACTCCTCCGCTCCGTCTTCGGGCTTCGATTACTGACTTTTTTTCTCTGGCAGCTGCAGCCCCTTTTATAGGTCTCAGGAGGCGGGGCTAGAAGTCTCTCAACCAATCAGGAACGTTCGAGGCGTATCTGGGTTCCTACTGGACGAATCGGTAAAATTCTCGAAGTTTCGGGTATAATCTATTTTGGCGTCAAAATCGCCAAATTGGTCGCCAAGTCGCCAAATGGTCGCCAAGTTTATCGCCAAGCTCTGGGACCTCCGACGCGCCACCTGGACTCTGTCCCATTCAGATGACTGTAAAACTTTCTTTCTGTTGATGGAACAAACTATGCTGGGAAACCGAATTGCAGGTTTGTAACAATATTAAAACAAATTATCGAAATCAATAATTTAAATTTTTTAAAAATATATATTGTTTAATTTCTAAAAGAGAGAGGAAAAATCCTTATGACACTGAAACTAGTCTCTCAAAAATGGACAATGGTTTTAAATTTAGGTTATACAAATATTATTTTCGGGGTCCGTTTGAAGTTTAGTTAAGTTATATTACCGTCCCGTTTTAAAGCACCATTAGGACTATTTTGGGACGGACCTCGTAATTTTGAACTGTGTCCAGATGACGAGGACGACACCTAAGCTGGCACCTCCTTTCCAAACTTCCAAGTCACAGCAGAGGGAGGACTTTTGGTCCCAACGGATTTAACGTGCGCCAAGCCTGCTTACACGACGATCCTTCGTTGGAATCGGGTCTTGAACTTGAAACCCGCTGGCTCCGAAGCCGAATCTTACCACCAAAGCACCGCAGCTGTGAGTTCCTTTAGAAATTAAAGTTATTTAGGATTTTTTAAAACAAGTTTCCAAAACAATAGGAATTTCGGCAAAATATATATTTATTAAAAATCTATGTGAAATTTTGGAAGGAAAAATTAACTGCATCTGTGGCACTTTTCCGCAACTGATGTAGACATCTCATGTGGAATTCGAAACACACTCCAGAGCTGCACATATCTGTAAGCTATGCCTGCCAACTATTTAACACAGATTATTTATCAGAACAATGAATGATAAATAAGTAAGCTATCTTAAAAAATATTTTGGTTTGTCATGGGTTAATTCCTAAAATATGTTTCGGAAAACTAAAAATAATGAATATCTTGCAGTTGAATCAATTGGGTAATAGGTCCCGCCAAATACAAATAAAAGTCGAGAAGAAAACTTTCCCCTTCCTTTAAAAGAAGACTTCTCCATTCTGTCTAGGAGAGAAAGAGAAATTGAAGCATCGCAAATCATTAATCGGAAAACTATTATCGATTCTTGGAAATTTAGAAAACTTAGGATGGAAATAAGATTCTGGAAGGGACTACTCTACTTTGAAACAAACAGATCGAAATTTTAAAACATTGGTATTTGGTTGAGACGTCTTCCGATTCCTAAACTTTCCTAAGAAAATAAAACGGTAAAAAGCTACCAATACCTTATAGAATATGATGAGGATGGTAACTGCAAATCCATCCAGGAAAAAATTATTGATAGGAAAAAGCTGAAAGTTTTTGAAAAATCTGTAGTATTTGTTGAATCTGATCGCTAACGAATGATTTTAAGATCTCGTGTTTGATAAGAATGAATTTAATGATCTAAAATTAATTAGAAAATCTATAGAAGGTTTTGCATATTAAAAAACTATTGGATCATTTTATGTTTCCTATCATATAGAGTTCCGCTTTTCCAGATGATCTTTTACGATAATAAAAGAGGAAAAAAAAGTAGATTTTTATATGTTTCAGTAAGAATACATTTTTTGTATCACACAAAATTTCTTGGACAATCGGATGATAAAATTTCTGTTATGTAAAAGGTACACTTGAAAGCACAATTTTGTAAGAAAATTTCTTTTATGTGAACTATTTGCTACCCTTAATGATTTCATATGCCAGAAAAACTAACTATAGAACACTTTTCAATATTTTCACTATTTTCATGAATTTGGAAAACCGTGGGAATAAAATATGAGACGGAGTGATAAAATATGTTTATTTTTCGCAAATTATTCTTTCTTTTCTTTCACTTTTATAGGATGAAATAAATTTGGAATCAGATGACGCTACTTAGTAGCAAGCATCTGGATATCTTTGGGGATGAGTGAAGAAGAATGTTCTAGTGCTTTTGAAGTCAGACTTCCTTAATCGTTGAAACTATTTTTGAATTCAAATAATGTCAAAAAAATAATTCTCAATATATATGTGCATAGAGCATCTGGATAAGTTTTCTTTTAAAATGTGTTCATCAATATTTAAGTATCAAAAACAATATTTTCTGAAATGCAGAATTTTCTTACTATATTTCCCATCTCATATAGTTAAATTCCTTATTTATTATGTCATACTTTGACAAAATAGTCAGATTTCCTTCAACTTACATCATTTCCTTTCTTTTGATTTTTTAAAAATCTTTAAATGTTTTGTTTGTTTCTGTAGATGCCGTCATGACCTGATGGGGAGATGTCGGTTCCGCCCCATAGAGTTCCAGATTGGAATTCTGATTCCATTGATGAATTTTTTGTAAGTGGGTCAGGTGTACATCAAATCCATTGGGATAAAAGGCATTCAACTGCTCTTGTGTGGAATCTTGGAGAGGATGTACTATTTCAGATGTCTTCCTAGTCGTCTGACCATGATTTAAAGTTACGAGGTCTATCTTAAGATAGCCCTAGTATTGATCTGAAATAGGACATTTGCATAATTAAATTAAGCTAAAATAAGCTCTGTTTAATTTTTCTCTTTCTACTACAGAGAGATATGAAAATGGTGTAAATTTAAGTGAAGCATTTATCGCTATTACCAAAAACATGCATACCATATATATATACGAACTAAATAAATGTCTATAATACTTAATGTTACTAATCGAAAATATAAGTTGGCTGTCTATTAATGTAAACATGTATAGAAAATAAGTATTAATAATCGATATTCATACCAAATGTCAAATTACTGAATACTTGTAATGAAAACGGATTTATTAAGTACGCAGAATAGACTCATAAGTTTCCAAAATTTTAACTGAAAACTGGAATGAAGAAGTGCGTTTTCAATTCAATATTCTTTTGAATGTAAATTTATCTTGTGAATTACAAGACCATTTTTAAAAAATGCTCTTGAGAAGAAAATGATTATAAGTCGTAACGAAAATGCTTACTAACAGTCTTGAGCCTTTCCTTCTCTCAACTTGGAAAGGGCGCTTGGTACAATCATAAAAATGGTGTTTAAGAGCATCTAAAAGACTTGTTTTGTTTGTTTGTCATTATGGCACTTGCCACGGACAAGCCCCGCCGTCAGAGATAGCCGAGTTTAAGCCTGAGGGGGTGCGTCTCTTGTTTCTATAGTAGCGCCAACTAGGGCCAAGAGAACGACTTAGCTACTCACGCATCACTCATTCGCTTGCACAACCTCTTTTTACAGGGGGGCACATTCACACATCTCACAGATAGAACAACCATGCCTAAACCGGGGCTCGAACCCGTGACGCCCAGATCACGAAGAAGACGCGCTACCCCTATGCCAGGACGCCGGCTCTAAAAGACTATTCATAGCGTGATTAGTTCCCCTAGCAGCACATAAGTCTGAGAATTCAAAGTTAGTTTTCCTATTTAGAAAACGTTACAAATTATGGGAAAAATTCTAGAAAAAAATATCTAGGCTCTACAACTTTGCATTTTACAATTTTTCCATACCTCATACCGTTTTCTGTATAAAATTCTTTATTTTAAATTTTGCCTTTGATGATATTATGAATGAACATATCCCGTATCCCATAGTCATTTTATTCTACCTATACACCACTTTTACGATTATAATTTTCAAAGTTCTGAATTTGCCAGAAAGGGGTTACCTCAGAACTTGAAAAGAGCTCTCTGTACATAAATATAGTACAAAATTCATTAAGAGTTGAAGAATCGTATTATTTTTTTCAGAAAAATTGTAGAGCGATATTAGTCACTGGATTCGAGTTTTTGTTAGAGGTTATAGATGGCTGATTCCTTTTATTAAATTATTGTTATTACAGCCAGCCCCCACATTAACACAGAACTAACTCGTGTAAACAGGACATATTGTGACTGACTGTTACGCTCAATTACTATCCAGCTACGCCAGCAGTCAATTTCCCGGACTTACAGTCTCTTTAGAGAGGCCCATCCCTCCCCCTCCTCCAGGGACATACTGTATCGAACCAATCATGTGTCTTTAGATATCCCTCTATTTTTTGCCGCTCTCTTTTTAGTGACGGTTGGCCCCCAGCCACAAGGTTTATGGCTGATTCTACTGGAAGCAAAGGGAATGTAGAATGATCCAACGAAGGAAAATGTAGGAAAATCTCAAAGGAAATTAAATTCCAGTGCAATAGAGAAATTTTGATGATAAAATTATTACCTTAGTATTTATTTATCTACTATATATTTAGAACTGGGAAAGTAATAATTGAAAATCAAGTTTTCCGTATATTAAATGTTTTAAAAGAAAATAACATGAATGAAAGAATATTTGTTTTCACCGTTAGATTTAAATGCTGCAATGAAGATTATTTTTAATAATGTGTATGTAAATTCTCATGCAAAAATCCCCAAGACCTTAGAATTGTATGGCTAGAAGATAGTAAAAAAAAAAAAATGTGATGAGAAACTAAAATAATATATGAAAATCTTGGGTGTTCTAGAACTATTTTCATTTTGTCAAATGGTATTTTCGTTGAATAAAAAAACATCTCAAAATTGTTATAAATATAAAATGCAAGCTTTTTTCACTGAAATAAAATTTTAGGTGTTTTCGCTGAAATTAGTAATCGTGAAATCCTACTACATTAATCATGCGCCTTCTTGAGGATTACCTTTTTAAGTGGGGCATGACTTTCAATAAAAGTCATATTTTTAGCAAATAAGACATTCGGAATAATGTAAAAATTCTTTATGATTAAAGTCTTATGTAAAAAGTCTTATAAAATGCGAAATGAAACGTGACGTTGCATGTATTAGAATTTTGAAAGTGGGTCGCATACCAATTTGATTAAAATTATTATATTGTTACAAACCTGTAATTTTGGCTTTCCAGTGCGAATAGTGTCATCATAAGAAAGACGGTTTTACAATCATATGTATTGGATGCTGTCGGTCAGGTCGAGCCAGTGGTCCCAGATCTTGGCGACCATTTGGCTTCTTGGCGACGAATTTGGCGAAAAAATGGATAATACTCGAAACTTCGAGAATTTTGTCAATTCGTCCATTAAGAACCGAGATACGCCTGATTGGTCTAGAAGATTATAGCCACCGGAACTATAAAAGACCGGCACTCTCGAATTGTGGAACATCGAGTGTCGCGTGTGAGTAGTCGGAGTCACCGACAAGTAACGAGTCTTCGAGAGGATAGAGAAGCAACGACGAGTTACCAGCGTTGTGCGGAG
>JAPMOR010105483.1:2011516-2043854 GCA_026543865.1 Argiope aurantia | reverse complement strand
ATTTAAAACTATTAAGTCATTACTTTACAACCACCATCAAAAAATTATTTCGTTTTTTCTTCTTATTTTTTTTCCAATTTTTTTTCTTCTAAATTTCTATCGTTATGTTCATTGTATGAATCCACTAATTTTCTTGACATTAATCTGGCAATATCAGATATAGACGCCAAATTTCGTTATAATATGCGTTGCAGACACCCGGCCAACACGCTATATACTATATATATGTGAAATATACTATATATATATATATATATATACATTAAAATTTCTTCGAAAAATTGGAAATTATCTTATGATCAAGTGTGGCAGAAATATGGACACAAAAGGGAAATGTATGGTAATGTATCGAAATGGAAGAAAAAGGTAATCCACCTAGTTATATTGACTGAGATATAAATTTCATAAATTAGTATAATAATATGATGTAAATATGGTATTTATGATTTTCATAATATTACGAAATATCACTTAAAATAGATGATGATTTTTTTAAAAAAAGTGGAAATTATTGGCCATTAAGCAAAATTCTAAAATATTTTGCTAAGTTTCATGATTTAATTAAGAATTTACATAACAATTGAATGTAGTATTTAAATATAGGGCAACCACAAGTGAACTTCTCGTACCCTGCTTCAGCATTTTCGGTAATCTGAATGATAGCCGTGACTATATGACCACGGCAACTGAGGGCGGAGCGTTCAGTTTGATTACCAGGCACTACTCAACCTCTCCAGAATGATATACCTCAAGTCATCATAATGGAGATAATTCGATCCCAAACCATTTGCATATACCCTGGAGAAGCAAGAGCCTGCTTGTTTTACAATAGTGGCAAGCAAAATGTATATAAAACTTACTTTTTCATTTCCCGTGATAGACTCAGCATAATTTTTGCTATTTACTGTTATGTATTAATACGTATATTTTTTATTGTTTTTGTACTATGTATATACATGATTATCTTATACTCATTTTGTATTTTAATATTATGTATTAATCATTACTACGATTTTTGAATCATTTTGATATTATGCATTATTCTGTTATGTTTATTCTGTATTATTTTTACATTGTGCATTGTTAGCTAATAAAATAATAAGCAAAATTGCTCTAATTTGTGGATTATTTAATTCTTCTGCACATGACAAATTGGCTTTCTGACATTAATATGAATTTATTCAACCAATATTGAAATAATTTCAAACTATCCAAAAATGAAGAATTTATCGAGAAGTTTCATAACTTGGAAAAATAAAATATCCAAAAACTGGAAACAAACAAAATTAAATCATAATAATATTTGTTTCACAACATTTGAAACATATATTTTACAAAATTATTCTAACCGAATAACTACAGAGTGTACCAAAGAGTAACCTGATTTCATAAAAAAAGTATTCAGTGCTTGCTTGATTTTAATTTTTTGTTGCAAATGCGTTGGGCCAGTTGTTAAATTTTTCAAGTGGGAAACCTCAGTCCAGATAGATATTTTACACTTTTCAGATGGACGGAGTACATCTGAGCCGACCTTCCCTCTCCAAACTTACTTATCATACCAAAGGGAGGATTTTTGACCCACTACGTCCTATTTAGTTTGCCTCGGTCCCCTGTATATGGATCTGGGGACTTTTAACCTCAAAGCCGAGATCTCAGCACTAGACATATATGGCCATCTGATAGCAGCAAAAATAGAATATATATATATGATTATATTATAATTATTAATATTTAGAAGAAAATTAGCCATTCGAAGTATTTATTTATAAATTGTTAAAATTCATTTTTTTAGGATTTTCTTTAACTATTAAATTTAGAATTATTTCTTGACGCTCTCTACTATAATACTCTATTCTACTCTACATAATTAAATTTATAATGTAAATACATTAACCTTGAGAAATTATTGAAAAAAGAACAGAAGGCCCTTTCTATGTGTTTGAAAATAAAAGAGACATATTAAAAATTTTATCTTCTTTGAAGTCTGCAATCAATAAATATATATAGATTTTTTTTTCACAATATTCTGTTGCAGGTTTTGGTCTTTGCATGAAATTCATACGCTATATCTGCATTATTATAATTTTGTTTCTGTTTGAATTGAATTATGCCTTTCATTATATTTTTTTATTTTGTAAGTATGATTTAAAGTACAATTCAAGAACAAGCTTTATATTGAATTTTTAAGCACATGAATGAATTCATTCTTCGTGTTACTCATTATTACAAAAAATATTGGACTCGATTTTCATTATTGAAAGAAAAATATTAAATTGTTTTTCTTGATTATATCTTGAAATTAATGAAAATTGACGTACGCGTAAAATTTTTCTCTAACCTTATACCCATTTTAAAATATGCACTGTTTTGAGATTAAATTGATTTTTAAACCAAGAAACTCTGCTTTATATCCATTTATTATGCAGAGTCTGTCGCCTCCTTTTCAATTATTTGAAAATTTTAATTTAAAATATGTTTCTCACTAATAATAAAGACCTTATCTCCTTTTGTTAATTGGTGGCCGTCTTTTTCCTCATATTTTGCCACTTTCTAGAGCTTTGTCGCCTTGGAAAATTATTTCAGTTATTTTGGCGATAAAGGCTTTGAGGTTTCTCTACTGTCAAATTAACAATAAAATTACTCCCTAAGCCCGTTGTATAAAATCTTGTCTGTATAATAAAATCACAAAGATGAAAAATAGATTTGAAATTGCATCGGAATTTCATTTTCCTCTTCGCAAGTCTGGCGAGAATCCAATTTATTCGCACTATGGGATGTCGACCGGTAAAAAAAAATAAGAATTCTCGAGACACCCTCGCCGTAACAGAACAGCTCATTGAAATGTTTTTCTCGTCATTTGCTTTGTGCTGCAGTCTGTTCTTAATTTATCTCCTTTTCCATATGGACATGTGGTTAACGCCATTGAATTAATTTTCATTATCATACCCTCATAAATGTTTCATGAAGGGAAAAGGGCTTATACCGAATTATTTTTGGTTCATTGCACATGCCTGAAAGCAGTAAGTAGGAAGAATTTGTAAAAATCAGTTGTTTTTATCCATTTTTATTTATAGCTATTTTGGACAAATTTTCAGAATCGTCAGACAATTAGAAAGCTAAAGTTCGTTCAACCTACTTTAAATTTAACGGACGTTGTAAGTAAAGGACTTTTAACTAAAGAGTCAAAGTTAAAAGCATCAAATTATTTAAATATCATGGTTATTTCTAAACTTTTAATAAGATAAATTTTTCTTTTTCCACTAACCTAGAAGCTGAAACCAACATGTCAGTGTTTAAAGAAACATAAATAAATGCATTACTTACATTTTTAATGAAAATGTAGTAATAAATGTAAATTGGACAAATAATGTAATTGAAAGGAAAATAATGTTAATATCCTAATAATGAAGTGTGCAATAGGAAAATACAATTTCATCATTGTTTTTGCCAATGAGTCATGCTTTAAATTATTACGCCAACCTCATAAATAAAATGACAAATTCAGGGTGGTATATTTTTATTGGCCATTCCTTTTCGCTGTAGACAACATATTTTAGAATCTTAAGCTAAACGGCGTATCAAAAATATAAGGGTGGACCTAATTTAACAGAGCGGGAATCAACTTAATCGCACAGCATATATTTTGAGAAATTCTCAGAAGTCCATCCATTTCACAGTTGTGCGATTACAACATAGAGGAAAAGATATTTTTAAGATATGTTTAGAAATATAGATATTTTTTCTAATATATTAAAATAAGTTTAATTTTTATAAAAATGATCATTTTTACACTCTGAACCTATGTGCATGAGAATGATCTTATAAAATAATTTTGGTTTTTATAACTAAGGTTATTTTATACCGTTGAATGATTGGGATATTAACTTATTATTTAGCTATTGGATTTGGATATTCTTATTATTAGGATATTAATGATAGGGATGTTCTTACTCAAATCTCCTAACCCAATGAGGGAGGTGTCAAACATCGGATTTGGATATGAGAAGTTTCCGACGTGGTGGTTGGTTCTCCATCATCTTCATGACTATAGGAAAAGTATGGGTTTAGCTAACCTCTACCGATGAAAGAATGTGCCTCCTGCCGGAGAAGTTCTACCATGGCCGGTGTTTTCTGCTGACACTCAGCCATAGTTTCTGCCTACGTTGTCGTGGCGTTCCAATCACTGAACTTTCATAGTGCTCCTTCGTGCGAGGTGGAGTATTTTTACCAATTTTGGTTTTGGTTAGTTATACATACATCCTCGTCGATCAGTCACACATATTTCCTCCTACTTGCACTTACTTCCGAAGAGGGAGACTTTCTTTCTTTCTTATGAGGATGAAAAATTGCAATGAAAATAAGCTGCTTCCCAATCTTTGGTATGAGGATGATAATCCGCTCGCTTCTATCGTCGTTTCAGTGGCAGCAAGTAAAACTGCGTGAGGTGGTTAATGGTTTCAATGGACATGCTAAGATGTATTTCCTTTTCTTGCACATATTCCATTCATGAAAGGCTTGTATTAGTGTTTATGTGCATTGTTTTCAATCTCTGTTAATTTTATTGTTTCATTTTTGAAATTTGATCTAGATATCTTAAATTCATCTCTTTTTCTTAAGCATAAATCTATTTTGAATGCTAACTTATAATCATTTTCATAACTGCATATATATTCATAGGTTTTATATAAAATAAGCAAGTGCTCATAAATAAATACATTTAATTCATTTCTAAACTGATTTGTTTTCTCTGTTATATAATAAGATTTCATTTCTTTCAATTAGGGAATGTTCTGTTGCATATTAGGAGTTTATAGAAAAAAATTGGGGTGATTTTTCATAACATACCTTTTTTGTATCTAAATGTGTGTAAATAAATAAATGTCTTGATTCTGGCTGAAAAGTTTAGAGTTACAATTACATAATACAATATGGTGCATGGCTATAATAATTTGTAACAAAATATCTACCAATAAAGATTATAGTTGTATTTATTCATTGAGTAGGGAATAAAAATTTAAAATTTAAATATATTGAAAGAAAGTCTAAAAAGAATTAAAATAAAAAATACAAAATAAATCCCATTTTTTCGGATAATTCTGAATGAATAAGCTACTTACATTTAATAAATAAAGCACTAAAATGTTGTTCTTTTTTTCCGTTAACATTGAAAGGAAATACACTATATTGTTGATTTCGATACATCTCCGAAACTCTTATCGATAAGAATCTTAAAATTACAAGAAAAATCACGAAAAGTAACATTTTATTTTCTTTATGATAACTGTTTGCTATTCTAAAGCATCATTGTTCAGATTTTGTTACTTTTTTTAATCATCTTTCTTAACTTTCGTCTCCATATATCAATATCACTGATAGATGATTTTAGAATAAAGTTATTACAGTTGCTTACTTCATGGAAAATTATTCTTATATTTATAATTTTTTAGACATTATATGATTGCAAATAAATTCAGTTTATCCGCTTTGGATTAAAAAAAAATTTTCATCATCTATTGCAAGGTGTTCAGATATTTTCAGTTTGTTAAAAATGTTAATTTTTTTTTTTAGTTTCGCATTTTAAGCAACCGACTTTAATCTAATTTGACTTCGAAGAAAATGATTCAAGATAAAAGACCTTTTGTAAATTTTTGACTTACATGATCATTTGACATAAGACCGGACAAAACTTGGGCCCTTTCTTCCACCTGAAATATGACTTTCTTCATGTTTTTTATCCCCATTATTATTATGTTTTTAGTAAACACGTAGACAAATTTTTTTATGTTCGGTTCTTTAAAAAGTAATAGAGAACAGAAAAAAAATCATTTCATGCCTGCAAGAGTAAAAATTCATGCACTCAGTAAAGAAAAGGGGTAGGGGGTAGGGAATTTACTCAAAACATTCGACTATTATTTCTAAAAATTTTTTTTAAGGTAATCAGAATATATTGAAAAAGGAAGATAATTTCTCGGTAACAACATACTTAAAGTACAGTTTAATTTATTTTTTAAAAATATTAATCTTTATCAATCTTAATACTGACAAAAATTATTGAAGGAAGACATCCTTATTGATTAGATCGCTTTATCATAGAATATTTGTTGTTTAGAAAGACAGTAATCATCGGGGTTTTTAGGTATACATAGTGTTGTTTTGTTAGATTTAAGAGGCAATAATCTTAATAAATTTGGTTATAAACATGCCAATTAATATTATTTGGACTTGCTACATGTAATAAATCAAAGAACATTTACGAATTTGTAAAGAAATTAAAAGTCTCGTATTGAATTGTGAATAAAATCCAAGTTGAATGTTATAAAGCATATTCTATAAGCTTTTATTTAAATTTTATATAAATATTATTTACGCTAATGTTCCCAAATGATTATTTTGATCTAAAATTACTTATAAGCTTATTGAAGTTATATTTGCAAGCGCATATTTGGATTAAACACAAATATGTTGAACAGATTTTAATAAGACAGGCTAATTAATACTAGCTGTTTCAAATTTTTTTTAAAAAAATTGCTTTTCAGATCTTTTTAGTTTTACTAGTGCATTCAGATGCCGATGTGCCTATTTTCTAAAACTAATTTAGTTTCTTTTTTTAAATCAAATGTCAAAGGGGTATCGGTACTGAGCTATTGAGAATTAGGTATTAAATTTTATAACAACATGAAACAATGGTAACAGAAATTAGATAAAGAGTAGTAAATGAAACTTTGTACATTATTCATAGAATAAACCACTTCTTTACTGTTGTCATAAAGAAAAACTCTCCAATATTTTTTGCACATCAGTTTTGCTGTACATAAATTTCTAATAGAAGAGGTAAAGTCAAAGAAATTACAACTAACTCAAGTGCTGGACAATAAAATATACCTCAGTATTAATTTAGTTCCGTCCTGTATTTTTGAAGGTCATTAATAAACAGTTCACTTCAATTATTATTATTGAATGCCAATTAGTTACTAATGCAAATAAGGTTAAAAAAATTTTCATCCAAAATACATATTACGGCTTCACGAATATTTACTTTTAATTAATTAAAGGAAAAACAAGAAAAAGGCGTGTTTTTGTTTCTATCCATCAACCGATCAATAAATATATCTATCTTTATTGGTTTAAGAGGACAATTTGCATGACATTTTGGGGGAATAAATTTGCTTGCTTTTTCACTGTGTGAGAGGTTATGGTGATTTTATGATATTAAGAATATTTCACTTCAAATAATTTTTTCTTTCACTTTAAGAATCGTTCACATGTTTTAAAATTAATAACAATGAAATTAAAATTACACTCAAACAGTTTAAAATGTCTTAATTGTAATCGTAGATATGTGAACTGTTTTTTGTTAATTGTATAATTCTTGAATGTTTAAATATGACAATAATGATGAAATTAAATTTAATATAAATAAAACATGACAGAATACAACATTCCGTTGGCCTAGAGAAATTAACCCTCTGACTGCGCAATTTTTTAAAATTTGTATTCAGATGCTAGTTTTGCAAATAAGTTCAAATATTTTTTAAACAAAGCGAACTGATACTATAAGTTGCTCGACAATAATTAGATACAATAAAAATCTGTAATCGTAAAAACAAACACACTAAACAGCTAAAAACGCGGGATGCAGTAGAAAATGGACTAATTGCCAACCCGTGGATATCGCGGGATAAGCAGCTGGAGGGTTGTTAATCCATGGTCTTGAATGCTGAGTATTCTCTTTCCATGTAATACTGCTTTGGAGTGAATTTATGTAGACAATTAGATTAAAAAAAACTGATATAAGTGGTATTAAGGAGAAAAATAAGCAATCAGACTATCGGTGTATTGTTGTCGCATCTATTATTTCTGACAGAGCAGGTCGTTTCTAAATGTTAGAAAAGAATGCCTGACAAATATAAAGTTTACTTCAACCATTAGAGTAATGCGCTAACCAATGTGTTAATGTAACCAATAATAACCAATGTTTGTAAGAACACTAAAAATGCTGAAATTTTTTTAAATTGTCTAAAAATGTAAGGATTTTTACATGATTAATTATAAGTAGCTTACTTCGAGAATTTTTACTATTTTGGCGGTGATGGCAAGGAAATTGTTCTGCAAATTCTAAATTATATATATATTTTTTGTTAAACTAATATTGTTGACACACCAGCATCTTGAATTTTCTGTTTTCTTTACTAATGAATAGACGACACCATTCGTTTTGTCAATGCTATGTCATTTTTTTTAATAAGAGGTTATGGAATATCTTTATAAGTTGATGTGGATGCAAGCAGGTAATAATTATTTAATATGTTTATGGGTGGTTATAATATAATAATATCTTATATAATAATTGATGACATAATTATAATGTTTTATAATGATATTATTACAGATTATAAACGCTTGGGTATTACTATTCTGATGCTAATGTCATATTGTGGATTACATGCGCTTACTTGTTTTGATAAGTGTATTATTTTATTATTATTAATTATTACACTTTTTATAGAAGAATTGAGTAACAAATAATAAGCCCATATATTGCAGATACCATGTTACTGTTTCGTTGCTTGTCAAATTAGTGCCACAAACAATCTAAACAATCTCTTAATCTTAAATATTTATTTACGAAATTTATTTTTATGTTTGCAAATAATCCATTTGAGTCTCCATGAGTTTAGAAAAATATCTATTGGTTACTTATAAGCGAATAATTTGATGTTTTCCTTTTAAACCTTTTTTTTTAGTTTAGCTAACCAAAATTTTTTCCATCATATTTTTTTCTTTTAGATAGAAATTAAAAAAGGAATGCTGACACATGTTTGTTTGCTTATATTTAAAGTATGTATTCATCCATTTATTTCCATAGACCAATTGTAAAGAAAAACAAACATGAGCTTTTTTTTTCGATTAACGCCAAACCCTTTCTTTTTGGTATGAATACAACATAAAAACAAGGAAAAAAAGGTGCGAATAGCAGTTTACATTTGGCTTGAAAGAGAGCCAATTTTTTAATTTTTTTTTATCTAGGAATTAATTTTCTAAAAAAATTGCTCTCTGTAGAATATCTTATAACAAACCTTTACAGTAATTTTTAGTGAAAAACGTGAAAGCAATGAGTTTAATAAAATGCCATTAATTGATATACTAGAAAAGGAAGTATATTAAAAGATGATGAATTTCTGAAAGAATAACTTGAAAAAAAATTGTTTATGACGAAAAAATAATCCCTTTTGATGTAAAGAATATAAAAATGCAACAGTGTCTTTTAAATTTAGAATTTTATTTCAGTCAAATGAAATTCTTTATTTGCATTCCCTAAATATTTATTAAAATTTGTAATTGCGAAAGAAAGAAGTTATTAGATCCTGAAATTTGAATAATGTTAAATTTTATTGGAAAATGAATAAATAGTTGTTTGTTTTGTGTACTGTCATTGAGAACTATAGTTATGATACTGAAAACTTTAGATTGCATGATAGATACAAATATTTAAAAAAAGAGTTACTGTAATTATCTAATAATTTCCTTTTTTACATATTTTTTAAGACTTAATATAAAATTATGTTCTAAAAATTCTGATGTCCAAGTATATTCTCCTATAACTCCAAAGTTTGTATATGTAGTATTGTTATTAGTGTGTTTTTCTTGAAGTAGCTTATGTGTGAAATGGAAATGTGATTTTTCTTTATGCTATTATAATGCACTATATATACAGTATGTGATCAAAAGTATCAGGACACTTCTGAATTCACAGTTTTATTCGAATTTCTCCAAAACAGTTGGACGAACTACATTTGAATTTAGACCGAGTAAAGAATATACTTGTACTCACATTTTACAGATAAGATCCAACTACGATGGTTCCCCTGGTGTGGTGTAGAAATTTGGAGACGGGGTACCATCTCAGGTGTTGTCCTCGTCATGTGACAGCTGTTCAAAATTACGAGGTCTGCCCCAAAAATAGCCCTAGAGTAGTTTTAAAACGGGACGTTAATATAACTAAACTAAACTAAACAGATCACGATGGTAGTTGTAGAGAATTAATGAAAAAGAGAATGATTTAAGTTGACCAGTCAAAGGCTCACAGGAAGCTGTTTATAATTTGTAACTTTTATCAATTATTTTACTGGCTGTTCGCAATACTTACATAAATTCTTGTAAAAATATCATATATTACTACATATCATATACATATAAAAATTCTATTTTAATACCATTAGGATTAAAAAAAAATATCCTTATTAAGGATGATATTCCCCAAAAGATCAGTTGCTTTCTAAAATAAACTAAATAATAAGGATTTTCTATTAGTTTATTGTTTTTTTAATTGATTCTTCAAACAGTCATGTTCAGATATAAAGCAGCTCGAAATATGCTAAATGTCTCTGCATGCTTATAAATAAGGCACATATTATAAATTGCAGCAAATTAAACTACAAAAGTAGCATAAATTTATTGCGTTGTTCACTCATCGTTTAACTTAGAAAGAAATTGAAACTTATTTATCTGCATTGCTTTCAAATTTCTAAATCCTAACGACATGCAAATGAGATTTTTATATAAATTTTCCTTCATAATTTACTTTAAAATTATGAAAAAAAAAATATACCGTGTTTCGCACATTGATAGCTAAATATTATTTATTTAGTAAATACTTTGAATATTCAAGGAATATCGAACGTTTGAGTCCGTCATTCCTTGAATATTCAAAGTATTTATTTTACATTTTAATAATAGAATTTATTAATTAATATACGCGTGAACAAATATGCCTTATGAATATGTTTTGAATAATTTTATTTAAAACTCTACGTATTATAAGCAGAAAAAGACGCAGAAATTCATTTTTATCTCAGTTATGCCTTCTTTGAGATTCTAATATGTTTGTAATTTAATATTCTAGTTTCTCTTAATATCTATATATATATTACAATTAAAGCTGAAAAGTAAGAAAAAAAATCGATTAATATGAATATACATAAATGCATATATACTCTTATAGATAAATATACGCATGCATTCATATTAAACGATATTCTTACTTTAAACGTAACATAAAGTAATCGTAATATAATCATTTCATCACCATCAACAGGAAATTTCATCAGTAGGAAAGAAACTTTGTAATAGGAATTGTTGAAAAGTGTTATTGTTGTGCTAAATGCCACAATTAACAAAGGAATGATATTTGATGCATTTAGCAAATTGTTGAATACTTTTAAAAATATTTTTACGACACTCATAGTATTATTAAATTTATATTTTTATTTTTCTACAGATTTCAAATTTTATTAAGGGAAACCTTTTATAAACTTCTATTTTTTAAGGAGCACTTTTAGGGGGAGAAATTAAATATTCTTTACGATTATTTTAACCAATAAAAATTTCAATTGTTTGATAAAAAATATTCAAAAAAGTTGCAAAATCTAATTTACATGTTCCTGAAAACTACATATAAAAACAATGAAATAGTGTAACTTATTTTTAAAAAATACTTAAATAAGAACTTTTATAATTGTAATTAGTTGCATTTCTTGATTGTAATAAAGTGCCTTGCTAAAGATTCCCTTTTCTATATAATTCTTTTTAGCTGCTTTAAGAGGCAATTGTAATTCTTTTTTTCAAACTTCTGTTATATGCTCAAAGAAAACAAAAGTAATTCTAGGAGAATAAATCACTTAAAAAAACAAACTGAAATGGAAATAAGAAAAATCAAAAAGAAAATCTTATGTTTTAATTAGTAAGTATTTCCTTCAATCTGATATAATTTATAATTAAGTTTAATTGTTTGAACAGAAGTAGATGAATGTGAAAAATTAATCCTTCTCATCACTAAAATATTCGAGTAACGATATGAAATGGAATTCTTGAAGAGAGCATATGTTACCATAAAAATTAATTATCGTGATAAAGAAAATTTCAGAAGTTTGCTCTTTGCGCAGCATTACTTTTTTGTTTGCTCAATTAATGATAATTGCTCAATTAATGATTTGATACTATTGATTTGATACCATTTGCTCAATTAATGATAATTTTGCGTCTTTTTTCATTACTTTAATATTTGAGTATCTAAAAAAGTTAGAGAAACAGAACGAAATGGACACGTTTTGATGAAACAAATTAATTTTAGCAGGGAAGTAAAACAAGTTTCCAATAAATTGTATTACGAAGCTAAAAGGACTAAGACCTCTTTTGTCTTTTTTTGTAGTATCCAAATTTTTCCATCCTATTTAGATGCCGTCTTTCAACATTTATAAAGTTTCTTACGGTAATATATATAAACAAAAAATTGATAATATAATCTTCAAAAATAAATATTTGTCTAAAATAATAAACAAAGCAAGATTTCATGTTTTTAAAAAATCCTAAAATATTAAAATATTTAAGTTAATTACGTTAACATGTTTTTTGTGTTCATAATTTAGCTCAGCATTTTGATTTAAGATGTACTTTGATGCAAAGAGAAACGCAACATTTTTATAAACACTTTCACTTAAATTTAAATCCATAATTTATTCGTAAGTTACCCGAAGCTTGCAAATTACTCATTATTGCCTAATATTTCATTATTATAACTCATTATTCATTGTTTCTCCATAATTATCCTAAACTGTTATATTCTTTTCTCTATAATTTTACATGATTGTGTAAAATGTTTTTGTTGTCATGTTATCAATCCATAATTCAACAAGAAATTTGTTTCTAAAACGTGTTAATAATCTGCTTCAAATAGCGCAGTAGTAATTCTATTGAAATAATCTACTCTTTTCAAAATAATCAACCCATTTGTATTGTAAGTTTCGGAATATCCTAAGGCACTATTTAAGGAAAAAATGTCATGCCAAAAGCAAATATTTATACTATTTTAAGAAACAGTAACAATGTTGCCTGTATTTGTGAAAAGAAAACCTTAGAGACTGTTGAATCCCTAATGTATTTCTTAATATCCTCAAGCGACTTTAAATCTTAGATATTATTATTTCTATATTTTCATATGTATAGGTCTTTATATTTGTGTAAATATATAACAGGTCTTTTTTTATAAAAATTATAGAGCCTTTCGTTTATTTTCTGTTTTCATGACACTGAAAATAACCATAATCTCTTACAGAGAGAAAAAGGGACTCTTGAGAATTTTGATTCCCAACCGTGTTCATTTGATGATGACGAGAAAAGTTATATAATTTGGCAAGAAGTTTTTGAAATGGATCAGGGAGTTTTCCCCACTATGAGGAAAAGGTTTCGAATTTATTTCGTAGAGATGTGAAAGCACTTAGTCTAGCGTTAAAATCATTTGGAAATTCACATTATAAGTCGGAAAAAGTTTTAATACGTCCAAGTTCAACAAAAAACAAATAAACAAAACACACACACACACACACAAAAAAAAAACAACACAAGCGTTAAGAAGTTTATCCCAGCGAAAAAATCTCTTTTAAAGGTTTTCTATTAAAGGCGGTAACATATTCGTTTTTCGAAATTGAGAAAAAAATTATGCAATATTATTTTGAAGATTACTATATTTAGGAAAATAAAATAAAAAAAAATATAAAAACGAAATTTTTTTTCTAAGCATTAGGATACATCGTTTCCGACATCATCTTCCTAATATACTACCTGCTTTGAAAGGGAAGAATAACGAGAAAAAAGTGTCATGTAAAGAAATTATGTAAAAAAGACAATGTATTATGTGCTTTTATGCTTGGATTATTTGAACAACTCTTAATACATTTAGTGAGATCTCCGTTTTCTAGAAAGATATGACTATTTAGCAAAGGATTTGCAATGCATTAGAAAAATCCCTTTCTCTGTTTTCATAAATCAGAATTACTTATAAATACAAAAATATACTATAATATTCTTTTAGTGACAGTGAAGCTTTGTTATATTAATGGTGAAAAGTATTTAGTTGATAATCATGGCATCCTTTCTTTTGCTTTTGTTTAATTTATATGCCTAAATACCAAACTGGTTATTCATATTATTATCAAAATAGGCATTTTTTTTTCAAAAATTTAACTGAATATCCAAAACATCATGAATTTGGTATGTCTAGTCCAGTCACGGAGTGTTTTAATATTAAGGTAATAAGTGAAAGCCTTACTTTCCCTGAATAACAGTGCCAATCTATTTGTACTATTATCTGTATTTGTAAATGATCTGTAATAGGATAAGCAAATACATATAAATAAACAAGTTTTATTCGTAATTTTATTGCCATATTTCTTCTTAAAACCTTCAGCTTTCTTTGACATCGATATTCATACGTCATAAATTGTTAAGAATCTACGGCTTGCAAGGTTTCACTTTGATGAATTTTCGTAAGTAATTTCAAACAAAACAAATATTTTTACAGATTAAACGAATTAATTAAAATTCCAATTCTTGTTCTATATTTGGGTAGAATGTTTGCTAATTATAGGAACAGTATAAATAAAATACATTAAGAGTGTAATTCAAATATTTAAAATAAAGTATGTTTTTTAGTTCTTTAAAGAAACCATTATTTTTAATGATATATAAATTTAATTCTTTTTGTCTGCTACTAAAATGAATCAGTTATTTTGATAATTTAATAAACAATTGTAAAATTATGTTTCTTTTTTAAATACACGTGACCATAGCTTTGCTGTAAACAAAAGGCTTAGACACTATTAAATAGCACACAGTTTGTTTGATATTTGTTTGCGGTATGAGCTGAAATGAAGATTTTTTTAAAAAGCCTATACTAAAACTATAAAGGATAGAGGAAATTTTCTGTATTAAAATGGATTACCTGGGGTATCTAAATGGAACATTTAAATTAAATGTCTAAACTGCTGAAAATGTATATGATGATTTTATAATGAGGATGAACAATCTATGGAATTTAAAAAACAAACATGCAATTATAATACAAAGAGAATTAGAAATTAAAATAAAAACAAATATAGCATATGAGATATTATTATAAAAATTAGATTAATACAAAGTAATGAAAGAGAAAAAAATGTAGCTTTTTATGAGTTGTGTTTATAAAATAACTATGTTGGTATACTTTACCATAAATTCGAGCAAATAGCGGATGTATTTTTTTTGGTTTTACATGGAATGCATTATATTCTAGAAACAACAATTCGGTTATTTATAAATGAATTTAATGACTTTTAGTTCTCTTGGCAAATAAATGTGGGTGTATCATAATGTTGCGAATGCCCTCGAGAATTTCTAAAATATACCACAAATGTTTTTCCATATTGAGGATAATTATTAAATGAGGAGAAAGTAAATTTTTTAAAGTAAATTTTTTCATATATCTTACCTTAAAATTTTATTTAAAAGAAGTTATTTTCAAAATGATTGATATAGAAATATTATCATTTTCTTAAGTATGGTAGTAGCGCAATTAGATGCTTCATACCTAAAATAACTCCAGATAAAAATGTGTTGCAAAAAATGTATATAACTAAAATTCGAACAATGAAAAACAATCTTTATAAAAAGATCATCTATCAAATCACACCTTTATATAAATATTTTATTACTCTGTCTGTGCATAATCTTAATTTATTATCTTTTACTTTCTGCTCAGTCAAAATTTTCTAAAAAAATTTTAAGTCCATTTTTAAATGTTAAACTTCAAAAGCATTTCGAGTTTAGATAAGTGATATCTCTGTCATAGTACAAAGAAAACTCATTTCAGCTATTCCGCAACATTGAGATATCAATCAGGATGTATTTTTGTGATATTGTAATTAAATTGATACATACCTAAATGGAGCATGGATAATAGTAATATTTAGAAAGTAACGCGACGCGACTTTAACCAACCTTTGAAAACTTCAAAAAAATTATAGAGTAGAAAAATAAGAAGATAAGATGCAAAATAAAATTTCAAATCTTAACATGTATAAAATCTTGGGAAAACTTTATTGTCCCATTAGAAACAAATTCCTTCTTTTCGATTTATATGGTTCACTATCCTTTATTTTTACAAAATTATTTAATTGTTTTAAAAAATTTGAAATAATTTAACTGTTTTAATCTTCCAAATCTCAAATCTTAATATTTATCTATGATGAATATTTGAAAAGTTATAGTACCTTATTGTTTTTTAATTGAATATGTTTGAAAAATTTGAATTTTCTGAATTTATACAATTCAAATATTTCTTATTCCATTTTTTAAAATAAAAATTAACTTATGTTAAATAAACTAAATTTTCGTTTTATTCAAAATTATATTACGAACTTAAGAAAAACCCATTAGTATATTAATGAAATGGCTAGGGAAATTCCAAATGTGGAAGATAAAATTTTGGACAGAAATTAAAAGTCTTATATATTGAAAGTGGGGAATGTTTTCATTTTACTTTGATTGCAGTTGAGAAATAATAAGAAAGGATGGCAAACGATTGGAAGAAAAAAGAAAAGATTCAGTAGAAAAAAATACCGAATTCTGATTAAATTGAAATCATAGCCTAAATAGCATAAAAATTATGATTTGTTTGTTAATTTATGTCGTTTTAGTACACAAGCCCTTTACTTTAATTACTCTCCTTTCTATTCTAATAATATATTTCATGCAACGTGACATTAATAAAATCTTCACGATGCTACCATATGTCGTTCCCCATTGTGAAATATATGTCATCAGAATTTCCAATTTTAGTTTATATCTATTATAAGTGGTTCATTGAAAATAATAATGGGTTTCATTTCAGTTTTCAAAGCTTTTTCATCTTTATTTTTCTTTGTCAGAGTCAGGTGCTGGGGACACATTTTCATTGTAAGAATTTACACCTGAAATAAGTTCCAATTCAATAGCCTATTGCCAACTGATTAAATTGTTGCTTTGAGGACCCACCGCTTTGAGGCTATTGAAGCAACAATAGCTTCAAAGCGGTGTTATTCCGCTTATTTGAATATTTCTATTTTACTTGCATAGATCTTACCTCTAAAGCATACAATTTTCTTGATTCTAAGCAAATGTTGAATAAAAAAGTTTTAATTTTCTATTTTTTTAAAAATTGAATAATGCAACTGATTAAATGTTTCTGACGCAAATGTGGTTTTTTTTATGATTTTATTTTCTAATCTCAGATATTATTGAAAATATTTAATTTCGAGAAAAGTCTATTACATGGACTTCCTTGGTCATCTAAAATTTTAATTTTTAATTACCATATCTTGTTATTAATGAAAAAAATGAAAATTACTTGATATATAATAGTTAATGTGTATAAAATATGGTTCTTATAGTTTATTAAAGAATTTTGTCTGATAAAAATAAATTAATCGATTAAAATGCATAAAACGTTATCAAATTTTAGATTTATTTTCTCATTAGGTGAAACGAGAGTGCAAGAGTTTTCTTTTTGCCTTGGATGAATAAAATCTTAATACATGCAAACACAAAAGTAAAAATTGTATTCGGTCTCAATCCGTCATTTATTCTGATTAAAGAATTCCTGATAAATAAAAAATCAAAAGGGATTAATCAAATGCATATTTTTTCACTTCAAACATTTCAGTTAGACCAAAAATTTATTATGTAATTTTTTTAGTAATAATAGAGCGATTCGTTTCTAGATTTCGGAACCATGGAAATTTGTACTTCATTTTGAATTAAAATCTTACTAGAGTATATTTTCGAGTTACTCTGTTTCGAAAACTTTTTGTGTGCTTCATTTGCAGATGATATTGGGGATTTGAAGGTGCCATTATGTAATCAGATAATACAAAAAAAGGGGGGAGGGCAAAAGTGTCTTTATGTCACGCCATTTTTCAAGATGAACAAAAACTGTTGTTAACGTCTGTTAAGAAATGTTGAATAACAATTTCAAACTTAAGTAACTAAACTTTAGATTTTCGCACTATAATGTTCAAGGGATGTCAAAATGTTTTCTATAAGTTTCTGATTATGATGTTCTGTATTAAAAAATATAATTTTTTTCAATTTTTTAGAAATAATTTTTCAGTTTAGAGAATATCTTAAAGATAATTAACAACGGATTTTATTTATTGAAAAGTGAAGTAAAATCAAGTTACAGCCTGTTTAGGTTTTCAATTTTTTTCCTTGGCAATATATAAACCTTACTGTCTTAGTACTATTCTTATTAAACATTTACAGAGAATCTTTACGCAATTCTGAACCTTTTCGTGCTGTTTATTTAATATTGAAAATGTAAAGACCAATGATTAAATGTTTGTCTGGTGGCCTTTTTTTCTTTATTAAAAGTTAGCATTTTGATTTCCGTGATAGAAGGGCTTTTCGGGAAGGGTCCTCTCCTTCTCCCATTCCTCTTCTTTTACTTTCCAGAGTTCACGAATCCTGGTGGGTTTGCACTTCGATAAAACCTCTTTCAACAGACCAAAGGTACAATATTTCATAGGTAAAACGTCAGGGGACTTTTCAGGAATATGTCGAAAAGTTATATATGCGATATTTATATCAGTCTTAATCTTCTTAAGAAATGCATTGTTTCTTTTCGAAGTATGACTCATAGCTTTATCTTAATAATGGTTCACACTTTGAAAGTCAAAGGAGAAAAAGAATGGATTTTTCTCTATAAATAACTAGCATAAAACTCTCTATTGATAGCAATTTGTGTTGATTTTAACATTTTTTCCCCATTCTTCTCCTTTTTTATTTCACATTGTGAGCGAAATCTGTGACAATCATAAATTCCTTGCTGCAGTTTCTCTGCACTGACGGAAGCAGGTTTAAACTTTTTTCTCTTAATTTTCGATAGTAAATGCACCTCTCTTTGCAGCAGTCATTTAGGTAAATTTTGATTTATTAAGGGCCACTATGTACCTTATCGTTTGTTGTTATGTACCTTACACTATGCACCACCATATTGTTTTCTTACAAGGTTCTACAAACATTTCTGCAATAAGAATCGACAAATTTGGCGATCGTTATTTTTTAAATTTATAAATATTGGTTCATTATTTTATTTATCATTGCTACAGAGGTATTTAACTATTTTGTACTGATATCTACTTCGGCGGATTTTCTCGTGTTACTAGCGATTTAACTTCAAGAATATTTGAAATAGTCCGTAATTTTTACGGTTATTCGTATGGAATTTTCTTCCCATGTAGGGAAAATGTTTGATTTTTTCCCCTTTCCAATTAATAAAATTACTCCATTTGCATATAGAAATTATATTACCATGTATTTCATATTTTTTTTGAATTATTTATTAAATAGGAATATTTTTGGTCAGAAATTGCAAAAACTAAGGATTTTATTTATTTTTTTTGAAAAGTGAAGTAAAATCCAATTACAGTATGATTAGATTCAGTTCTCAGTTATTCCGTTACTTTAGTAATAAATAAGCTTTTTTATTAAGCAGTTCCGAAAGTTAAATTCTAAAAGAGTTTCGGCAAAATACTGCATAAGAATAGATATTGAATAAAAATTCAAATGCGGGTTTCAGACAAATATGAAGCATTTGCATACTGTGAAAAGACTGATTTTAAAATCACATAATATCTTGTGAACTGGTTTGCTTTTGAGTAAGAGATAAAGCATTCCCAGAAGGAAAAACGAAGCCGAAAATCTTTTATACCATAACTCTTTAAAATGACAGTATTTTTTTTATTTTAAGAAGATTAAAATTTTTGAAAAATTAAAAAGCGAATCGAAACCACCTGAAAGATTACAAACTAGTTCATCAAGTAAGTAAACGATAAATAACAAGACATTAAACCAAAGACAGTGATCTAGAAAATTCTTTCCTTAGTTTCCGATGAAAATTTTATCCTCCTCCGACCGCAAAAATGTATAGACCTTAGGTAAGACTTCAAATATCTTACATGGCATTGGTATACGATAGTTATGAAATATGTATATCGTAAATCAAATGTTTTTACTGAATCTATCGCGATAATGTGTATTTTGCACGCCTTTTTTTCTGGCCGATTGGTACCAAAATTTGACACAAAACTACAGTTGTATTCACAAGATAATATGCTGAATTTCATTGATTTATGTCATTGAGTTTACGTGCATGCGATATACAGACCGACAAACAGTCAACTATTTAACGGATTTGGTTTAAAATTTTAAAAGTGTCTATGTTTTAGATTCTAAACTAGCGTATCAAATTTTATTTATCCAGCTCTTTACGTTTCGCAGCTATCGAGTTCATTTTTACTCGAACAGCTAGACAGACAAACTTCCTGTGAATTGATTTCGTTTAAAGTTTTATAAAAATATACAAATTTGGTCGCAATTCCATCTTCCAAATTTTCATCATCCAGTTCAAATTGCGTTTAAGTTATCGGGTTCACAGGCATACATACATACAGACAAACATAATGCTAAAAAATGTGTTTTATAGACTCAAGGAGGTTTGAAACATGGGATACCTTCAAAATCTTCGACTTAGAACTTTACAATACTTCCTTTCTACTTCGTATACGAGAAAGTAAAAATGAAAAACTTTTTCTTTTGTTAAGAAAAGTAGAAGTATAACCAGTTAGTGATTAATGCTCAGTACTTTGAAGGATCTAGTTTAACTGACTGTATTAAAAGCAAAAAGCTTTGCAAATATATTCCATGAAGGCTTTTCCATGGATAAATATACCTGGTGTGAGATCAGGAAATTGGATTCAAAATAATTATCAAAAATTATTTCTATGGATAAATATATTTGACATAAATAAATGCAATTTATTCATGGAAAGTGCATTCATATTCCTTTATCGGGTACATTCTAACTATATTTGGACATTTCTCCCAAAATAGGGTCTAGAGAGGGCGTATTCCCTTACAGGAGGTGAAACGAAAAGATCCTGTCAAATCCGTCTGATAAGCATCATCACTCTGCGCTTCTCAGCTTTTTATATCTCATCAAAAGGAATAAAGGAATAATGGGCGACGTGTGTCTGATATCCGTTCACTACCATCTGTCTGTCAGTATTATTCTGCTGTTGCTGGAGATTCTGTTTTATGTCATCCCCATATGGTTGTTTTTGAAGAAAATTCAATTAATAGCGAGGAAAAATATTTTCAATCATTTAAAATAATTTTATAATTTATAGTTCAATACATAAATATTTTAAGTAAATATTTCTTTGGTATTAAAACTGCTTTTCATTTCATTAAAAAACTTTCTAATTTTGAGATTTCATTTCTATTAAGATTAATTAAATTAATCATTATATGAATGATTAACTGCTTAATTAATTGTTTCATATTCTTCATTAATATCATGATCATGTTTCAGTATTTATAACTAAAATTTGAGGCATTTAATGCTATTTATAGATAAGTTTAAAGTTATGACTTGCTAAAGTTATTGATTTTAATGTAACTATATAGTAAGAACACTAATTTCCTTTTATACTTTAAGAAATAATTCAAAGACTTTAAATGAGAAAAAGAAATCCTCTTTCTTGACAAAGATGATTTTAAAATCTCCAGTAAAGGGAATCAATAAAAGTCGATGTTTCTGGATAAGATGTTTAAGATATATTAATAATCTTA
This sequence comes from Argiope aurantia, assembly GCA_026543865.1. Lineage (NCBI taxonomy): Eukaryota > Metazoa > Arthropoda > Arachnida > Araneae > Araneidae > Argiope > Argiope aurantia. Next base: position 2,022,374 of record JAPMOR010105483.1, on the reverse strand, counting down.
AATATAGTTTATTTAAAAGGTAAATTAATTTGATAATCTTAAATTTAATTTGTCCTATTATCTCACACACTGTAGCATTCCAAAGAAGAAGGAATGTTGAAATCAATTAATTTGCTATTGTAAATCTCACCTATCCTAATGCAAAACTAAAACTTTCCAAATGCAAATTCCGCGCTTCGTACCATTTATAATATGTAATAACGCCCTAAAGGGTTCTTTTCATTGAAAGTATTTAAAAGCAGTAATCATTGATATTCTAAAAATATTTCCATTCAGGATGTTCTTTTGAAACTCTATATGGTAAATACCAAACAGGAATATATTAAATAAATCCACAAGAATAAATTTCTGTTAACATTTTTAATGATATTTATAAAAAAAGCCGCTTGTTTTAATGAGAATTTGTCTTGAGAACTAATGAAATAAACTTTACTTAAAAAAGACAGATGATGAAACAGATTGCGAGAAAGATATTGTGAAGCGTGATGCTTAAGATTCAATCCTTACAAAGAAAATTGATTGTCAATTATATTTGCAAAATAAAATATTTATTATGTTCCAAATAAAATGCAAGCTATTAAATAGATACGTTTCAATTTTTTTTTTTACAAATACTGTAAAATATGGGGAGCGTTTAGTGAATGTCTCGTGATGATTAATTAAATGTTTTAAAAATGTTATTTATACATGCACTGAATTGTACCAGCAAATAGTATAATGGCATGTAAGATTTGTTTAGTAAATGAAATTTTAAATAGCCAAGAAATGAAAAGGTGAGAAATTAAAAAAAAAAAGAAAAACTATTATTTTTACTTTATTAAGGCCTAAATGTTTTCTTAAAATGAAAACTTAAAATTGTTTTGAGGTTCTTCTATTACTTGCAAATTGATTAAAAATTTGTCAAATACTTATAAGGCCGAAAGAAATTGAGCTTGAAAAGAACTGCTTTCATATTTCATATTGCAAACACATATTTAAATTTTTACTCGCAGTGTTTGATTAAATGTTTTTATCATTCCATAAAAATTACTTATAATTTATAAAGAAATCATTTTTTCTATTTAAAAACGTTTTTGGACATTTCGCAATTTTTGGAAATTTACGAGGTATTAAAACACTTGAATGAAACAGATTTTCTTATTTTAATTAAAAATGGTGTTGCAGACAATAAAAACATTTTGTATATTATAATACTGTATATAAATTAAACTTTCGCACCAAATAATTTAGAAATCATTTTCTTATAGAAGCGTTTTGATTTCACCAAGTTTTTTTATTATATACATATATATGTTACGGCCAAAGTCCGAAGTTCAGCCAGTTCACGAATTGGCTGGCCAAGAGGTTTTGCCAAGGTCCGAAGTACTTGCAATTAATATTGTATATTCTACTTTGGCCGGCCATTTCGCGAAGTGGCTCGGAATCCTTGGCCAAATCCCGATGTGATAATGGTAGATTGACCTGTAGACGGCACATCTGTCGCCTCCGGTGTGACCGCGTGCACTTGGTAGAAAGGAGGGTGCCACGTTCCTGAGTAGGTCCTGCCAAAAGTTATTCGATGTTTAAAATATAAATAAAAATTTGTAGGTGAAATTCGACAGATGGAGCCAACAAAGAAATATCTTTAAATAATTTTAACAATAAAACGAATTTTCCTTCATATTTGTTTTAATTAGCCTTATATTTGCTATTTGCCTTTGCAAAAAATTACATATTTTTTGAAGCAATATTTCGGCAAACAATATGATCTGGGATCTTTAACATTAGGTCTATAGAGCAGAAAAAGACTAAAGATCATCCTTAAAGGTAGTTGACAAATTGAGTACTCAATTTGCCTTTGTATTCATGCACGATACGCAATGTATTTGCTCAAGATATAATTCTGCATTTTGAAGGGCGCAAATCTAATCTTCTTCACTCTATTCCGTTGTTACAGCATATACGTTCACTGAATAATTTCTATTATGGCATTAAAATAAGAACAGAATAACACGAGATCATATTTTTATATATTACAAGCTTATTTTTAACTCAGAGGTGTCACTTATATTTGAACTCATTTCTGAAACAATTGAGCTTAAAAAACAATACAAAGAAGTACTCATTTTTAAATACTTCATTTTTAACAGTGCGTAAAACAATCTGCTCTTGATTTCTTTCTTCCTACTTTGGCTGATCGTCCTAAGCCACTTCGCGAATTGGCCGGCCAAAGCCCGAAATCAAGAAAGATCGGACATTCGCCGGGCAGTTTACAGCAACGTTGGGAAAAACGCGAATATATATATACGTATATATACAATCACACATATGATATTTACTACTCATAGTTTACAACGGCTGATTTGCTAAACCATAAGTTTAAACTTATCTATAAAACATATAAATGCCTCAAATTTTGGATACAAATGGTTTCATGATTTTACTGATCTCTATGAGATAGTTAATTAAGTAGTTAATTATTCATATAATAATTATTTTAATTAATCTTCAGTTAAAAAAGTAAAATTTCAATCCAAGTAATAGTAAACATGTTAGCTAATATCCAAATTTTTTTTTCTTCATTTTATAGTTATTTTCCTACGCAGCTTTCGAATCTTAACTTAATTAATATATATTCAAGTTTTAAACCATTTTTTAATTTTTTAAAAATCGGATGCAAATATCTGCTAGCTATCTTTCGTGGGAATTCAAGGTATTACAAGTTTTTGTTGTGTTTTTTCAAGGTCACTAAAGGGCTTAGTTATTTAATTGAATATAATAGCCATTTCCTCTGAAATAAATGACTTCCTTCATTTTAAGAGGTTCAAAGAGGTCCAAACACAATGTAAAAGCACGAGATTAGCTTTTAAAAAATATTCAGGATTTTTTTTTCTATTATTATGTTTTATCCAACTTAAATGTCTTATAATATTATTTTCAAAAATTGGTGAGTTTATTTTGACATTCATTTTTTAAAAATATTTTCTTCTTACAAACAATATAAAAGCGTAGTTCAATAAACTACTTTAATACTTTTATCTGCTATTTTTAGTTTTTAATATTCCTCCTTATTAATTTTATGGAATTCTAAAACCAAATCTTTCTGAAACTCATACATTCAGTTCATTTAATCAAAATTAATGAATTCATAAATTCAGGATATTTAATAATTTATGATTAATGAGGAATTAATTAAGTTATTAAGTAATAAGTTAACAAAAAAAGGATTTAGAATGATGCTAGGGTTTGAAGGAGGAGCTTTCAGAATACGAATAACATTAGGTCTTGAAGCAATCACCAGAATCAAACCTTTTCACTCATTACTTCTATTTTCTTTTATTTTAGTTTTAAAAAATCTCTTCTCACTCTAAATGATTTAACTTCGTTATGGAAAGTTTATTCTGTTTCGTCAATTTTGTTTGATTTATGAATTTATTTGTTTTGTCGATTTTGTTTGATTTATGAATTTATTTAAATTTTTCCTTTCCATTTTATATTCTCTGAATAATAATTGTTACATCTTTTAAAAGAAAAAAAATGCATTTTAAATAATCTTAAAATTTATTGAAGCCCTTTTCTATTGAGTAATTGGAAGTTAAGTGAAAGACTATTGATATTTCAATGCTGTGAAAAAAAAAGATTTATTTATTAAGTTTATTTTTTATTATGAGTACTATATATTTTAATATATATATATATATATATATTCTAATTCTTTAGGTGATATTGTGAATACAGCACCAAAAATCTAACTGTCCTGAGGTAAGATAGAGATAAAAACTTTGATTCTTTTCAGATATATTTTTTTAATAGAATTAAAATTTCGAAAACGCTTATTTTAATGTAATGCAAATTTTACAAAAATATACTTTTTTTCATCCTAAGTTTTATTTAATGTTTATTTTTCAAGAAATGATGCTTTAAAGTGATGTAAAAACTCTTATATGACTAAAAGCTACTGTAAATAGGAATTGAAACAATGATTAGATCACACTTTTTTTATATGAAAAAAATATTTAAAACTTATTCTTGTTGCTTGATTATTCAGGCCGATTTATTTAACATGGAAAATTTTCTAAAGTTTCATTATTTATTCAGTTTTTTCAAAAACTAATGTTAGTGTATATAATTTTTCTTATACTTGTAGAGTTCATATCTTTATTTGGCACAATAAAGAGTTTCTTATAGATCATCTTATAAGATTTCTTTTGAAACCTAGTTGGATACCTTAAAGACTATAACTTGTCATTATTTTCTTCAGTAATATTTTTTCTATTAATGAGATTTTACGAAACATCAGAGTTTCAAATTTGTAACATGACATATTTACGTTGTTGCAAATATTTTCATTAAATCTATAATTATAATAAAGCTCAATGTGTGTGTGTGTTGGCGCTCTACAGGCCAGACCAATCAGCCTACAGCTACCAAATTTGGCACGTGTATACCTTGGAGGACGGGAATGTGCACCTGGAGGTCATTTTTGCGAATTTTAATAAGAATTTTATTTATTTAAAAATTTAGCGAAATTTTGGCGTGTTTCTGCTATAACTTCCGAAAATATTACCGCATAGAAAAGATTTTTACATGAAGTTCAAGATCAAAAATTTATATTTGAAATGATACCAATGTTTTAACCTTAAAATTAAATTTCTATTTTTAATGAATTTTTAAATAAATATTTTAACTATATTTTTTCAACAATTTTTTTCGTACAAAATAAAAATAAAATTTAAGCTGCACGAGCACGTTTCACATTCATGGGGAAAAAATTAGCATTTTTTAAAGTGTTGCCATCACATTGATTAAAGCTCCAATTAAAAATAAATTAAATCTTTTTGGAAATGAAATCTGCAAAAATATAATTTTCGGCACGTGTCTGTAGTAAATGAAACAAATATGAAATATTATTTTTTCTAAAAAATAAATTTAAGAAATATTATTTTATGATCTTTTACGCTCTCTATATTATTAATCCAATGAATCAGTTTTATTTTAAGGCAAGTTTTGTTTAATATGAACAGGATATCCATTCAAATCAGGGCCACACAGCTAATTTGTAAACCTTTAGTAAGAAACATATCTTCTAAAATGATCTAAATGGAAAATGATTATATTTTATGTAACTTGATTCAATAAATGCTCTAATAAATAACGAATTTTTGATTTTACATAAAGTTTCTTCTGTGGAAATCACGATTAACAAAGTGTTCTTGAAACACTAATATTTTAAATAAAAAGAGTTAATTTCCAATCAACAAAATAAATCACTTAAACTGGCTGATTTATGGAAATTTGAATATCACTATTCAAAAAAAAGGGATAATTTTAGATTTTCCATCGATCGTTTCAGAGAAAATACGCCAATCAGCGCGCTGGTTTCTCGATTAATTGGCCTAAGATTATGAAAATGTTCAGTTTTTCTAAATTTTTAACATTCAAAACTTCATAAATAATTCTTAATTGATTGCGGAAAATAGAAACATTCATTCATTTATTTAAAATTTGGTGTGTGCAGGATTTTTCTCAGAATATGATACCTAACTGCATGAAATTTAGACTTCATAATTTTTGAAATATATTTATAGGCAGGAACAAAATATTATTATTGATTTCATTTCAATCCTTTTGAAATCAAAACTAAAAACTGAATTTTATGCTGAATCTGAAAGTTTTTGTTGAATTATTGTTTGAGATATTACATAAATTATGAAAAATATTTTGTAGTTCACATAAGACTTAAATACCGAGCTATTCTGTTTGCAATACTCATATTCAATAATAATAATAATAAATAAATAACAATAAAGATGATAAATAAAATAAATGCTTGGTTTTATTAAAAAATATCTTCATATTAATTGCAATTTCATCATTTCCACTTTAAATTAAAGTTGAAGTTTTACCGGAAATGACAACAAATTAGCAAAATATATATTGTAAATTGAACGAAACGATCTAAACAACAGTATAAGTTTGTTATGACTATCAAAATTTGAAGATTAAAAATGTTTTGTTTGAGAATCTATTAAGAGACCAGTTACTTAAAATATTTAATTGAAAATTGTACCGAGCGGTAATACTGGCGAACCGGCTGGTCGCCAAAGGCGGCTAGTGTATGATAAACAAGTAAACATTCTTTCAATTTTCAATGTTTTGTTTTCACCTTAGATCCAGACAACAAGTTATTTCAAATTTTTTAGAGGTAAGTGTGCAAGATTTCTATTTTCAGTTTCTGAGCAAGAGTAATATTTCTAAGGTAACGTACGATATACTCTTGTTTCAAAGTAAGCAATGATATATTTATTAGATAAACATATTTTTTACTCTGACATTTATGAAAATTATTATTTATTAAAACATTAACGACAGATTTTAGATTTCTATGAAATTAAATTACAATATTGGGATAGGGAAATTTTGCTGAATGAAATGAAAAAAGGCTCACCAACTACGATTTTTCCATGAGAAAAGCTTACAAATTTAAATGATTCTAAGAATAATCAGATCTGCTATTTTACTAATAAACACACTGTATTCAAGATATTTCTCTAGACATTCTTTCTAAATTCCATTCATCTAAAAAGATTAGTGTTACAATTAACAGTGTAGTACCAATGTTTGCAGAAAAACATTTCTTTCAGAGAAGGGAAACAATTAGATTTTCCCAACTGTCGAAACAAATCTCGTAGACAAATTGTTTTCCCTTAACACTCATCGCTGTTTAAATTAAACCAGAATGGAACAAGCGTTTATCTTCTTGTGATCGTAGAAAACAAATTGAAATCTTTTAAATTAAAATGAGACATCAACAATTTAAATAATTCACGCGAGTGATTTAGGAATAAAACAGTTTTCTTTTTAAAAGGATTGCTCACAGAAGCAAAATAACCGCTTTTTATTTTTAAATGCCCATTAAATATTTATCATTATTTCCGATTATGGTTATTATCCCGAACTTTGTCATTTTTCGTCATTAGTGGTTAAAATATGAAAGCAAGACAATCTTTCTATTATTCAAGATATACTTCTAAAATGTATATACACACTCTAAAATGAACTGTTGTATAAAATTGTTTAAAATGGATGTATATCATTCCATAAAAATAAGCAACGAAAAACCTTTAATTAAATTTTTTAGCTAAAGTCTTTCAGTGAAAGAAAATTCTAGATAATTAAAAAAAAAAAAGGAATATTATTAATTATTGCAAATAGTGCAGAACGAATTTCAACAAATTCAAAAGAATTTTTAGTTCCTATACTCACTGCAAGTTTTAAAGAAAATTTCAATTTCATCAGTCGATAGTTAATTCAAAAGACATTTTTTCACCACAGAATGCAGGAAACCTGAGATCCAAGTAGTGAATATTAAATAAACTTTTTTAGAGAATTAGTTGACGATTCTTTCGTTTATATTTTTCGAAAACAATTTTCTGTATTTTAGCTTGTTATCTGGGGTGATAAAGAATTCTCTGAAAAGTAACATAAATTATTTTTAATCCATGTTTTTCTAAAATTTCTCATGAGCTTATTGTAGCCTACGCTTTATCCCCGCCCCAACCCCTCCCCCCCCCCCCGCAAAAAATAATGTATGTTTTATTAAATTCCTCTTCTTTTAATATATATATATATATATATATATATATATATTTATATATATATACGTTTTTCAATTTTAGACAGACTCTATTTTTTTTACAGACAGTTCCATGAAATTTTCTACTATGTTTTTATTATGGTGTAGCGTACATTTTTCCAACTGGACTTTTTCGGCTTTATCTTTTTCAGTTATTTTTTTATAAATTCCTTACTTCGTCTATAAGCGAGCTGTAACCTGTCTCAATAAATTCAGTCTAGTCACTTTATTATATTTATATCTTATTTCCTTGGATATACGAAACGCTGTTTTTAATTTAAAGGATTTAAAAGGACCTTGCCGATCATCTTGCTCATAAATCGTAAATCATTCGTCAAAGTATTGATAAAAATTTAAAGCAAAGGATGAAAACTTTTTATAATGACCTTTTGAAAATAGATTAGCTCTGGAAGTGTAAGGTATATTTGATAGCTCTAACTTTGACATTTTTTTTTCTATGCAGTTGTGGAAACTTATGAAAGTTAACATTATCCATATAAAATGTTTGATAAGATGAATTATTTTATCTCAGTATGTCAGTAAAAAATCGGACTATCTAATGATTGATTGAGAATATGTTAGTGTTATTTTTTTGGAATGTAAAACGTTTCATACATATTAAAAACCTCTTCTGCTTTTAAAAAAAATTTATTAGTATATTTCTGCGATGTAGTCAATAACGGTAAAATCGCAAAAGATGTTCTTCGCTCTGTACTAATTTCATGAATTTGATTTTAATTAATTAGGGCAGTATTTTTTCCTATTCTTCTTTAAAAAAGGAAATGCTGTACATTTATTTCTTTTAAATATATAACTCAATGCAATCAGGTCTAAAGTAATAAATAAAAGACATTGAATGTTTATTACACAAAATCATATTAAAAAAATTTCTCGTCATCATATTTTGTCTGCATTGGGGATCTTTTTCTTTAAAAATAATTTTCTGCCGTATAATTCTTAATTAAATTGTTTTCACATCTACCTTTTTTGTTTCTAAATATGTCCTGAAGTTTCGAATGCGAAATGAGTTTCTTATTACTCATTAAGGATTAGATTAAAACTACTCAACAGAAAAATTTTTAAAAAGGGAGCACTAGCTATTTTAATAATCCATAAACCATCTCTTAGTAATCAATAAAAGGATGAATTTAACTTCTTTTGAAAATATTTTTCTTTTACAGATAGTAAACATTAAAAAAAGAAAAAGGAAAATGAATAGGATTATTGAAAATTGATATTTTGTAATTGTTCCTTATCTGTTTTTCATTGCAACTTATTTACTGCACAATCACTTATTAAAAGAGCCTTAAGCTAATGAAACATTTAGAAATAATTTAATAAATAAGATACATTAGAAGATTTACTTTTTAAATAGTTTCTGATATGGTATTTAATATATGTAAAATAAAAAAAAATGTTAACAGTAGAGTGTTATTTTCACATTACGTGTATATATGTATATTCGTCAACAAGATGACAAATGGTTTTCAACAAATACAATATAAACTAGTAAAATTCATAATAAAATATTAGTTTAACTTAAAGAGTTGCCCATTCAAGATTTTCTCAAAGTATTTGCCTTTTTCATAGCAGTAAAAAAAAATAAAATGTCTTTTAATAATGTTTTTAGCATACTTCCAGACAGTTTTAGTTTAAAAATATTCATTTTCAGAAGACATTATGAATTATATAGATCATATATTTTAATACCTTAGTTTGTTCGATACACAAGCTGAAATAATAAATTGATTATGTGCTATTCTTATATATTTTAATATAAAGACAATAGTAACCTGAATTTATAATTAATGCAAAACTCAATCAGCACACAATATTTTTTTATCTCCATTTCTAAGTAAGTTGCTCATTATTTATGAAAGCACAAATATATTAATTGAAAGTTCAATCAAAGTATTTTTTAATTTATATATAAATTACAAATATATTATAAATTATTTACAAATATATGCATAAATTTTTATATAAATAGATTACAATATTACTGAGTTGAGATTTTAATCGTGTTTTTGAATGAATTTCATTCTTTTTTTCACATGGCAATTAAAAAGGAATTTAAAAAAAATCTAAAATATAATGTCATCAGTTTGACGTCTTTCTCTCAGTGTTTTCCCGAGGTTCAAAATTACGAAGTTTGTCCTAAAATAGTCCTAGTTTTGCTTGAAGAAAATGGATTTTAATCTAACTAATTTAAATTAAACATAGTGTTTTCACAATAATCGGTTAATCCTTTTTCTAATTATGCTTAAAAATATCCTCAAGACATTAGGAATAACACGACACTCTTTCACAACGCTTTTATTTTTGACGAATTGTCGGTATTGTATGTTGAAATAATTTAGCCTATAATTATGTTTCATTATTTCCAAAGACATTTGAGAAACTGAATGCAATTTCCTGCAATTCGTTTTATGCAAAATTGTTTCACTTATTTAAAAGTATAAAGCATTTCATACATACCAGTAAACAGATATATTCTTTCCTAGAAGATATTTACAATATCTATGGAGAACAATGTTATCTTAAAGGAGAACAGAGAATTCGCCATGTCGCTTTAAACTGCATTAAGAAAAAAGCATTCATGGGGGAGTATTATTTCAAATCGAGCAAATAATATTTGTTCATTTTTTTACAAAAATAGGAAAAATCAATTGAGATTAGAAGACCATAATATATTTTTTGTGATAGAAAAATCTTGATTTTCTTTATAAAACAGTCTATGGAACTGTTGAACGAATGATGTACGTAACGGTAATAAAGAATATATTTTAATGAAGAAATTTTATTTGTTCAAAATCATAGGAATAACAAATGCTATAACTCTCAAATATTTATTTGTTTACCTGCTTCTTAGAAAATCTTTACTGAAAAAGTCATGTTTTTTTTTTTAATTTCACAAAGACTATCTTTATAAATATGTCTGAAAATAAAAAAGATTAGAAAGTAAAAGGACGTCTTTTTACAAATTTTTGAGAAATGTATCCGGCAGTCCTTGCTAAATTTGTATTTTGCTGAAAGAACATTGCTTTTTGTTTCTTTTTCTATACTTTTTCAACTCATTTTTTGTAGTTGTATAAAACTATATTTTTCCTTTTCCTTTTCATTAGTTATATAGTGTTTCTATAAATTTTCGCATTATCAGTGGCGTAGAGAGTAAAGAAATAGTTGAACAATGAATAAGAATGATAAGAAAGAATTGAAGAATAATTGAACAATGAATAAGAA
>JAPMOR010105483.1:1983256-2010142 GCA_026543865.1 Argiope aurantia | reverse complement strand
TTTTAGCTTTTCTTTTTCAGATATTTTTAAAATTCACCTATGAAATTTATTCTTTTTTCATCAACAGGGCTGAATTTTTACAAAGTAAAACTCTCTTCTTTGACATCGCGTTCAGATTAAATACATTAGGTTTTATCTGGTTTTTCTATAATGAAATAGCTTTCAATTCAGAAGAGAAATGCATCGCTGATGGTTTCTGTCCCGCTTACATTATTGAATGTCTATATATAGTTGTGTTCAAAACTAAAAGAGTTTGCACTATTGTAGATTTTGTAGATTACTAATGATATAGAAATATCAAATATGAGATTGTATGAGAGTTGTTTCTAATGCACAATTGTAATCTTCCTTGGGAGTGGAGCTGTGAAATTAAAGCCGTATTTGCATTGATTAGATCTTGTCATTATTTTTTTTCGCAAGATTTCTTTATTCTAATATGAAATCGTAATAATATCAAGAATGCGCTATAGATGAGATGAGGCTCTTCAATTCAATGGAAAGAAAAATATAACGTCTATAGATGAAACCGGAATCAAAAGTTATGCTGAGAGGTTTAATAATTTCATCATATTTGAATAAGTAATTCGAATATATTCTGAGAAAATTTATAGCATTAGAAACTAATTTGCTAAAAACCGGGGAAAATAATATTGTACAATATCGGAATATCTAATATAACGAAAATCAAAGACAGTAAAAAAACCGTATTATAAAAAAGTACTGTTTCACCAAATTGTGCTTTCATATAAATTAAGTGTGCTACTTGGGAATTTAGAAAGATTAATTTACTAACTACATATATAAAGTAAGACTTTTGTAATAAAAGTAAATCAGAAACATTATAGATTGTCTATTTATTTGTTTGTTTAAGAGATAGGAGAACATCAACTGCCTCAAATACGTCAAATAAAAAATGCTTCTGCGGCTGGTCGGTTTCAACTTGCTTTATTCATAAACATACAGTTTACTTATAATTTATCATTCACAATTACAATAACTATTCAGAACATTTCTGGCATTTATATAAAATGAAAACATAACTATTTGATAATGCAATTTTGCACACTAATATTTTTACAAAATTCCTTTAATAAAAGCAGAATTAAAAAGTAAAATTTTGCTGCTAACAAGATAATATCGGAATACACCATTATAATTTTCTTTGGGAAGATGATAATATATTGCATATTTACAGTAATATATTGCATATTATTTATTTACATACTCAAAAATATGTTTATAATTAACAGAAACAAAAATTGTATATTATTTTTAAAAATCTTGAATTAATTCTCAGAAGTATACTTGTTTATACTTATATGTTTCGCTTATGTTAATTACCTTATTTGTAATATATGAGTTTACACTTAATAAACATCATAAAATGTATAAAAAATGCTTTTTCGTTTCGAATAAAATAAAAAACAATGTAACTAAGAATCATTTTATATAGATAATAGAGAACTTAATATAATTAAAAGGAACCTTAGAGTTAAATGCGAACAGCCTTCCGGCTGATAATTTTTAAAAAAAAGACGATAATTTTTAAAGCAATATTTTATTAGAGGAGAAAAAATTATTTTTTAATCAAAAATATGAGCATCAAATAAATCGAGGCATCATAAGATGATGAGACAGACATTTTAAGAAAGCTGGAAAAGCAATAACATTTATAATATACTTTAATTTTTCATTAGGGATGTCATTTTATTTTTAATTTGGAATTAGACTGATAGTTTTGTAATCGAACAGAAATGTTGATTTTGAGCAATTATTGCGAATCAATTCCTTTATAGTAGTACATTCAGCATTTCACGGTTTTAGACTAATGTTTTTTATGTCCATATTTTAACTATAAAATAATTTTCTTCGGTTTGTGGTAGACTAATTAAAGCATATATATATATTTTAATTATGTTTTCATTATTTTAATATTTTGGCATTAATATGTTTCATAATTTATTCTGCTGGCATAGGGGTAGGCGTTGCCCCCATGAACTGGGCGTCCTGGGTTCGAGTCCCGATTCGGGCATGGTTGTTCTTCATCTGTTCTGTCTGTAAGATGTGTGAATGTGCCCCCTTGTAAAAAGGGGTTGTGCAAGCCAATGGGATGCGTGAGTAACTAAGACGTACTCTTGGCCCTAGTTGGCGCTATTAAAACAAGATGCACTCCCTTGGCTTAAAATTCGCTGACTTCGTCAGCGAGCTAGTGCATGACAAGTGCCATTATAAACAACAGCAACAGCGTCATTTATTCTTATAAATATTACAGAATTCTTAAAAATCGGATTTTTTTTCAAATTTGTAACCAAATCACACCACACTTATAAATTTAAAACTTTATTAAAAATCATTGATAAATTATAATTCAGTTTTGAAAAAAACATTATATTATCATCGAGGATACACAGCAATGCAAATTCCAGAACTACCGTGTATTAAGAATTGCATAAAAATTAAATTGTAAAATTTCAACTTTACGAACAAATCAAGTGAAATAAAAGCATGTAATAGCATATTAAATTTGCAAGCTTGCAATAAATAATTCGTTAATCCAAATAAAGTATCTAACAAAATCTGTTTTCCCATTATATTCAGGGTGAAATATTATTAGAAACTGATAATGTGATTTAATGATAATGATAATTTGTTTTCTCTTTCCTAAAAGTGGAAATAAAAGTTTTATGGAATGTGAATTCAGAAATGTTAAATGTAGCTCTTGTGTATCAATCAAACTGCGATCTTAATGCTTTTAGTTACTTAAGGTTTTAGAGTATCATGCAGATTAAATATGTAATAAATCAATTTATCACAAATTTCAAAATTATTTTTCATCCTTCTTTTTTCTTCATAATGCAGTCTTACTCATAGTCCACTGTGCTGCTTTGTTATTTTAGATGTAAAAATAAAGATTATTATTTTATTTTCGATTTAAAATTAAAGATTATTATTTTATTTTAGATGTAAAAAATATGCATGAACTTAAGAACTGCACTTTATCATATACAAACTACACAAAGAGAATTATTGCTATTTTTATGCAATACATAACATATATTTTTATATTTGAAATTTTCAACCTGGAGATTTTGACCAATCTCCATGTTAGAGATATATATGAGTCTGAAAAATTCAATTTTTGAATTCTGTCTATGAAAACTGAAAAAAAAGCATACAACAAGCTAGAATTATAAAATTTGGTATACAGTTTTATCACTAGATTTCTGTAATGCATAAATGTTTTGATGAAATCAGGACAAAAACAAAAGTTGGTTATCAGTCAGTATTTTCATGCATATGCGAAAGTTACAGCTGAAAAATTCTAAAAAGGTAAGTAAATGAAATTCAGTATGTGGCTTTGAATTCATAATTGTCGATCTGTATTAAGTTTTGGACGCAATGAATCAAGGAGGAGAGGTACAAAATGTGTATTTGAATTCCTTCACTAATCTACAAAACTTAGCATAAAACATTTCATATGGTGTATGTATATGAGAAAATCTAGGAGAGAAGACTCCTGTTGGTTAAAATCCAAATACAGTACCTTTACAGATTTTTTTGACAAAATTCTGTGCATATTTGGATCAAATACGTGCATATGTATTTATGTAATAAATAATATCAAACTTAAGCGGCCAGTTTTCCCTCAAGAATATTGGATGCGTTTCATTTCATCGAAATATCTTTTACCTAACTATATATTAATGTTTTATTCAAAAAAAATATTTCTAGTGTATACTTACTTATGAAATGAAGCATTGAAAGTTAATAATCTGCACAAAATATTAATTGAAACTATTTATAATGAGTTTTTATTATTCCCCCTTATTCATCCGCAGAATTCTGATTATCTTTAAATAATTCATAAAATGAATTGAATGTTTACATTAAAAATTTTAATAAATGGATTAAATTCCCCGATGAAAGTATTTATATGTCTCTTAAAAGACGGAAGAATGCTTAAGAAATAAAACAGAAAGACAAATTAATTTTATGATTCATTCATTTGTCGATTCTTTATTGTCTCTGATCTTAACCACTCAAGTTAAAATAAGATTTTTTTAAGAATTGGAAATTTCCCTCAGCGCTATTATCAAGCAGCTATTGAAGGATAACATTGAATTAGATTTTCGCTTCAAATAATTAACTAATAGTGTGGTAAGCAGAGAGAAATTTAAATAATCAATTTAGAAACTATTTCAAAACTAAGAAATTCAAACATAGACGTTGAAGAACTTTTAGAATTATTTTATTTTTTTTAATTCAGTATTTAAGCAGAAGTTTCTAGTCTAATGCTTGTGCTATGAAAATGAAGTTATAATAAATTAAATAAAAAATCATTTATAATTGAAATTATAAGGACATAGCCTGTATTATATATATAATTATACAGGGTATCCCCCA
This sequence comes from Argiope aurantia, assembly GCA_026543865.1. Taxonomy (NCBI): domain Eukaryota; kingdom Metazoa; phylum Arthropoda; class Arachnida; order Araneae; family Araneidae; genus Argiope; species Argiope aurantia. The sequence goes on along the minus strand of JAPMOR010105483.1, from coordinate 2,005,738 downwards.
AAAGTGAAACAAGCTTTTATTTTCCTAAATATTGCACCTAGGTATACTCTTTCAGTTGCAAAATTTTATTAAATGATGTGTGCAATTGTATTAAAGCACTTTGGCTTATATAGAGGGGGAAAATAGAAAATTACAGAAGTTAAATTTTTATATTGCCCTCTTTACAAAAAAGTGTCGGAGTAAAATTTGTCTGTTACATTCATCTTTCGAACTACAAGATTTGCCAAGAATGATTTTTTTTAATTGAGAGGAGACTATTTACAAATTTCGATGAGATATTTATTTCAGAAATCCATATTTATTTAAAGTAGGGAACCAATCATATGTAAATATTTGACCGAGTCCAAAGAATACTTTATTCGATCGACATGACTTCAAAGAAATATGCTAATCATGAATCATGATGTTCAATTCGGTGAGTCGATAGTTGTAACCTCAACTTTATAAAGTGGGGAATAAAAACATGAGAAATTGAGCATTTAAGACATCTCAGAAAAGTACTGGAATGCCGAATAAGGAAATTAAATTATTTGTTCACACTTGTATGCTTACCAAAAACATATTACCAATTTTTTTTCATTTTAGCAACAAGGAATGTTTGAATATGATGACGAATTATGTTCTAAGTTTCCCAAATTCCTGCATCTTTCTATGTCTGTAGAGAGGTTTAGCAATTGCAAACTACAGAATCCTTACTCCTTCGAAGAGGAACAGGGTGGATAAGGCGTTATGCATGTGATGCAGATATTAACATCTTGGCTTATCTTGTATGCTACTATCACACTAATGAACAAACAGTCAGTCTAGAATTTGTATTCCAAAGTATACAATATAGATAATATTTCAACGAAAAACTGGTATGAGTCTGTAGACTGATACGACAGTCACATGGACAATTATACGATCGACGCCACGATTTTTACAACTGGGCCCTACCTTAGGTAAAATCAAATTCTTCTTTTCTGATAAATGCAATTTAAACAGAAGAATGTTGCTTTAATTGAAATAGAAACATTAATCTTCGATACTATCACTTTTGGGAAGGTAAAAGTCCATTCTTTCATACAAGAAGTTCATCATTATTGGCAAATATCTAAGAATGTGTGCTGTGGCATTTTTAGAAACTCTTTGATTGGTTCCATTTTTTATAACAGTATTCTGCATTGTGGCTGCTATATTCGATTAATTTTAATTAGCATTAGGTTTGAACTAAGGAATGAATTGACTTTGGTAGTTTATTCTCTCTATCTTTGACAAGAAATTCTAAAAATTAGTTTTTAAGCACAAGTGTTGAGCTCAATCGCATGTGCCCGAATATTGTTCAAAGAATGCAACTTTGTATATTATTATTTTTTTGTAAATAATAAAGTAGGATACATATAGAAGTTAGAAAATGTATTTTAAAACAATTTCCCTCTTGTATCGAACTGATCAAAAATACAGGCATATTAAATCATTTATTTTTAATATAAAAAACTTCATATAAGAATGGTATAATTTTAGATTTTCTTTACAAACAATTTACAGAAGGTAAACATGTTTTTTTTTTCTTTTTTTTTTCTTTTTGCAATGAGAATCTGTAAAAAAAAAGTGTAAACAATTGGAGGAAAATATTTTTATTTAAATTCATAGCGAAACCTTTTGTCAGATATTTAAAACAAATTATTTCCAGTATTTCTCATTGTTTCAAAAAATGCTTTATTTCTGTTGGTTCATTTGGATTTTAAAAAGCCCTTTGAACATGGGGAATTTTTTTTATAATTTTGCCAATTTTCTATATTAAAATAATATTTTTATTATTGAAAATTATTTTTTGCTCAAAATGGAAAGAAATGAGAAAAAGATTGTATGTGTAAAATTTGTACTGAATTTTAAATAATTTTTCTTCCTGAATTCGGCTAAAATTTACATTTCTAACAAATTTAATCATTAGTATAGAATTATATTATACATTTTGGATGAAAAGAAAAAATTAAAAATACTTAAACGTGAATAGAAATGTAATGTTTCCGCTTTCTTAACTTTGGTTTACCAATAATCGGAAAAAGAATTATTTTCATACATTTTCTGTCTTTTATTCAAAATGAGAAATGCTTCTCCCATTTCTTTGCTACACTTATTTTTCATTTTTATTCATATTTCGAAAAATTCAAAACTTTGGATTAATCGTGCTCTAAAATGCTTCAAAAGAAATAAGTATTTAGTCACAAGATTCAAGGTAATATTACATATCGTCATATTCATGAATATGGAAGTATGTAATATAAAATAATATATTACAGATCTTTTAAATACTATGTATTCAAAGCTACTAACTGGAATTATTTATTAATTTTTTTAACAATTCTCTGTTTGCATAATTTGTAATTATAATTTTCACAAAGAAGTTATTTGTAAAAGCACATAGATTGAGTTACTATATGCTTACGTTTTCATTTTCTTTTAAAATAAAAATTTTGTGCCACAATTTCACTCAAATTTCAGAGAAAAAGTTCAAAATTTGAATACTCTGCAATTCAAATGTTTTTATTCTTAAAAAATTAGTTATTAACCTTTCATAAGAAGTATTTCTGAATATATTTTAATCAAAAGTGAATCAATCAGTTTCAATTCAAATCAATCCTTTCATGATTTAAAACCTTTAAAAAATCAAATAACCACATTTAAAAATACTTCATGAAGAAAAAAAATGTAGAATGGTATTTAAAAGATGATATGTGCTTTTATTTTGAATTAAATATTGAATTAAAGAGATAAACATTTCCTTTACAATATTAATTTACAATTTAAAATAATTCAAAATTCTTTTGATAGAAAAGGTGCTTTTAGTTCTCTAATAGATAACTATAATACTTGGTGAAATATTTTATGTAAACTTAGAAACCAATATCAGATATTTTGGTAAATGACTTTACAATTTTTACAATTTTACAAATTTTTTAATAGTCCTGAATAATTGATAATGAAGGTGTGGGCGTTTATAATTACTAGGGTAAACTATACAATATTTTAAGAGTACACTAAAATTAAATAGCTTAACATTTTACTCGAAATCTAAGCAAACTTTGTAGGATATTTACAAAATTTATTAGATGCAGTAAATATCTACTGTAATACTATTTGTAAATTAAGTACAATATCATTAGTTAAAATCGATTTCAATTCTTTGGTCATTGTTAAGTTTTAAGATAAAGTAAATATCTACGGAAATACGATTTGTAAATTAAGCACAATCTCATTAATTAAAATCGATTTCAAATCTTTGCTCATTGATAAGTTTTACGTCTTTGCAAAAAAAAAAAAAAATGAAAAACAGCATTCATGTCATAATTTAAATTGATTTCTTTTTTTCATTTCCAGAAAAAATTACTGGATCCCTAAATACACCTACGCAATATAACAAATATATTTTTCTTCATAAATTCCAATCAATCGCTTAGATCCCACGCATTCATTATTATCAGAAGATTTGAGGTTAATGATGAAAAATATATATCTTTATAAAGTTCAAACTTTTCTTTGAAATATCCATCAAGAAATAAAATCTTTCAGTTCCTTTTTCAGTATTTCATGTGGGAGTGACGAGAGGTTTTGAACATTTTTCTGCTAGACTTTTGAAATAACAATAAAATAGCATAGAAGGAACGAATAAAACTAGTTTAAATTAGTTCCTTTAAGAAACAGAGGTGGGTGGGTGAATGTAATATTATTTAGCATTGCTTTTCTCAAGGAAATAATTAAAATTGCACAGATTCATCAATAAAATTGTCTTGGCAAGGAAGTTTTAAAATAAATGTTTACTTCTGAAAATTTTTATTCTTAATTTTGTCCATAGGTAACTTACAAATAAGGTTAAAAGAAAACTTTAAGAAATCAAAAGTTATTTTGAATTTTTTTTATATAATTGAAGAAAAATTGCTAAAACATTGTTTCAGCTACAAATTTTTTTAACCGCCTTTTTTTCTATCTTAGTTTTGAAATAAGGCTGATAATTCCTTTAATAAGAAATTAGTAAATGAATTTAAATTTAATTAATTAATTAAATAATTAGTTAAAATAATAATGGATCACTAAAATACAAGTAAAGTAAGTAATTTAACTTATTAAATTAAGTAATTTAATTGAAAATATAATATTCCAATAATAGGATAATAATTCGAATGATTTAATAATTTTGATAATAGTTAATAACTTAGGAAATTTTATATTTTTCTACAAAGTTAAAATATTCGTAAATTTCCTCATCTGAAATTTTATTTTATTTCAAAAACTATACATATATTGATTTGTAATGAACTACTGTATTTTTCTCTTTTTTTTACTGTTTTTGAAATTATCTATTTTCTCTTTATTAACTGACAAATTATTTTATTGCCTTTCCAAATATTTTTATCTTTTATCAGAATATTGTTAATATTGACAATTCTTTTAATGTAAATTTGCATTCTTCTAACTAACTAAAACATTCTTTCTAACATTTGCTAAACATTCTTTTCACATTCAAATGAAAATACATTGTATATTTTCTAAAGCATAAGGGATATTTTTAAATATTTACTCCTATTTTTCCTAAGGCATTGTAAACAAAGAACGAAAACATTTTACTTCATTGGTTTGGTTTAGTTATATTGAAGCAACACTTGGGCTATTTTGGAACGGACCTCGTAATTTTGAGCCGAAGTCAGATGACGAGGATGACACCTGAGCTGGCACCCCCTCTCCGCACCACACCAGCGGGAGGAGGTTTGGTCAGGACGGATTTAATGTGCAACAGGCCCCCTTACACGACGGGTCTTCGGGGGAATCGGGTCTCGAACCTGAAACCCTCCAGTTCCGAAGCCGATACCTTACCACCAGACCACTGCGGCCCTTTTTATTTCAATGTTTGGTTAAAATTAATTAGAAACTTAATTATGCATTAACAAATTCACTTTTCATAAATTTAAACATGAATGTAGTCTTCTATGGTTTGTTGGTACAATCTAGACTTCAAAACCGAAATAACACAAAATATTAAGATCTGGCTTATGTTAAATCCTGTATAAGTTAAAATGCACTTTTTCAAGTACCATATGAAATTTCAAGTGATATCCGAGTCATCTGATCAAAATTATGAGTTCTGTGAATAAAAAATTTGAGCGTAATCTGGGGAGCGGAAGCTTATTTTTCTAAAGATTCGGATAGAAAAAAACAAAAAGGGAGGGAGGAGTATCAATATAAAATTAAGAGTAATCATTTATATCACATACACAGAAATCAACTTTTATTTCAAGGAAAAGACAAATTCTGTAAATTATAAATAAAAAACTTTATTCTGGGAAGAAATTAAAATGCAAATAAAGTGGAAAGAAAAACAAAAATCCAAAATTCTAATGATTGAGGATGTACGCTGCTTTAGAAGTTGGCGATCAGGAAACGTGATTTACAGTGGAAAAAAGAAAAAAATAAGTGAAAATGTTATTACAAATATTTCGCATGTGATTACAAAATAAGTGTTTAAAGGAAAATCATTTCTTGGAATAAGTAAAAGAAAGAATTTTAAATTACCTTGCTTTGCAAATAGAGTCTCAGAAGAAAACATATCTGTTTGCAAATAAACTTCATAAAAAGTGATTTGGGAAAAAAACCAAGCGATCCCTGGAAATGTTTAGTTTTTAATGTAACGAGAAATTTCTTTATATATTGATTTTAGTTAAGTGAATCGAATTTTTATTGATCGTATTATTCAGAGTACCAAATTTAAAGATATCTCTATTCATTAAAAATGCAGTTGTTTTTGAAAGCTGAACACGTTTTTCAACAGCATTACGAAGTAGAACCAGTTTTGTTTCTTTATTTAAATAAGGTGAATTCTAAAGAAGAAAAAAAAATTTATTTTGCTTTCTTTAATTACTTCATCCAATGTTGTAAATTAGTTTTGAAATATTTCCTTCCTTCTTCATGCTCTTTAAATTTTTTTAAATTTTTCATTATTTCCCTTTATAGAAGGCGAAGTATTTTCATGCATTTGGGCATCTTATCTGATGAAACTTTGTGATTGGAAGTATATGTTTAATTGCAATAGTTGAGAAAATAAAAGCTTGCCCTGCATATATTCATTTTAGTTAAGCGGATCAAATTTTTATTTATTTTATTATTAGGCGTTAACAAAATTAAAGATATATCTATTCATTGAAAATGCAATTGTTTTGGAAAATTGAATACATTTTCAAATGCCATACTTAGTGGAACCAATTTTATTCTTCATTTAAGCAAATATCCTCTTCATTACGGTGAATTCCGAAAAAGAAAAAAATATGGAATGTTTTCTTTTTTTTTCATTCAATGTTTTGAATTAGCAATAAAATACTTCTTTCTTTCTCCTTACTTTTTACAGCTAATAATAATTTTCATCGTTGATGTCTAAACTTATCTTTTCCAAATTTTATTTTTTATAAGATTCCATATAATGTTATCTGTGCTTGAAATTTGCTTATTTCGATGTTTTGAATACAAAACAGAAATAATTCTGGAGTTCCTTTTCAAAAATGGGCTGATAAAAATTACTTATTTGTAACTGAAATCATGATTTTCCAAGATTGTGGACAGGTATTTGATTTGGTGTAAGAAAATATAGCACAGAGCAAGTGTAGGCCATTCACAGTGGATGTAAACCAGAAGTGTTTTGTTATCAGTTATTAACTGAATACTATTACGTCTTAAAAATGAGGATTTATATTAGTAAGGCTGTGAAAGAAGACATCATCTGCACTCAAGTAACAATTCATTCATCTATTATTTCGATTTTCATGAAAGTAATTACTAGAATTAATTTCAGAATTAACTCAAATATTTTATTTAAATAGACTAAACTATTTGATAAAGCTAAATTATTTAAAGCAAGTAATCAGACTATTTTATGATAAAAAATATATTGCAGGACGATTCCTAAATAACAATGGAAATTCAGAGACTTCCGCTCGAGTTATTTTATTCTTTTATAAAGAATGATTAGCCATCTCCAGCCCAAATTATCATTTATCATTAAAAAATAAGCATTAAAAATAAAAATTCTAGAAATATTTCAGATTTTAAATAATTTATTTCATCCGGATTAATTGCTTAAAATTATTCATTCATAATTCATTTATATTTATCTTTGAACGGCGTTCTGGCATAGGGGTAGCGCGTCTTCCCCGTAATCTGGGCGTCCTGTGTTCGAGTCCCGGTTTGGGCATGGTAGTTCTATCTGTGAGATGTGTGAATGTGCCCTCCTATAAAAAGGGGTTGGGCAAGCGAATGAGAGATGCGTGAGTAGCAAAGTCGTGCTCTTAGCTCTAGTTGGCGCTACTATAAAAACAAGAGACCCTCCCGTACCGGCTTTAATCGCTGTCTTCGTAACAGCGGACTTGTCCATGGCAAGTGCCATAAGAAACAACAACGTACTTATAATGGTCAAGTTAAAATCTAAGGAAGAACGCTAGTGACGATATCTGTTGATTATTAAAAATAAAGTACACCAATGGGACTATCTGTCCTATCTGAACTGGAAAAGGGTTAAATAGCTGTTAGGCTTAATTTGAAAGTTCTTAAACTTGTTACAATATGTAGAACTCATTTCATTTTTATATTGGTTATTTTTTGCCATTCTTATTCTTTGAATAACATTAAGTGGTATATAAAGCCAATTCCAGTATAAGGATTCGAGGCGTAATCCCTTAAAACCAATATCTGAATCCAAACGCTCAGCTTCGCTTATGTAAGTATATTTTTATATAAATTTTATATATTATTAAACACTAAATAACAACGATTATGTTATTACTGAAATAAATTTTGACAAATTGAAATGATAGCTAAAGATTAAATAAAGATTTAGGAATTTTATTTTATTAAAGAAGAAAAAGAATTCTTGCACGTTTTGTGTGCATTCAGATGGCGCGGAGTCACAAAGAAAGATTACGCAAAAGAAGAAAAGAAAAAGAAAATTTTGTTCCAAGAACTCTAATACTGTTGATAAACTAGAAAAAGGACTGTTCTAGTTTGTCAACAGCAACATTATTAAGCCTTAAATTTTTGACATTGTCGGAATTCTGGCTGGTCAAAGTTATTATTGGATGTTCAGGATATTCCAATTGCTTTCTTTTGCTACAAAGGTTTGAAGAATTTTCTCTTCCTATATTACGGCAACTCAAAATTTAAAATAAAACCAAACAATTGGCTCAAAAGTGTCCGTTAACGTATTTTATATCGGTTGATTTCACATCATATTATTTCACTTTCTTTGTAGAATTCAGTTTGACCTGACAAATATTGTCTCAGCGAATCTGAGTGATCTTGTTGTTTCGATAATCTTTCACAAGCAGAAAAGGCTAATACAGCACTAAAAATGTTCAAGTTACTTACTATACTTTGTTTTTAATTTCAAGAAACGGAAATTTAAAATTTTTGCTTTATAAAAGTTTACTATTTTCTTTCTTTTTACTAAGCAAACAAGAAAAGAAAGAAAAAAGATATTTATTTGTTAATGTTTTAAACATTTCCGTTAATAATAATAAAAAAAAAATCCAATTTAGCCATATAAATGCGTTTTTTCTTGCATCAAACTTCAAAAAATTAACGTAAAAGAGAATTAAATGATTGAAAGAATTGAGCAAATTTTTTGAAGAACACTAAAAATACATTTGAATATTTGATGCATTTGAGAATTTGAGATTCCAAAATTTTGCCACGGGCTGTATGTATCAGAAAATTGTTTATGGTTTTCTGAAATCGACTTCTGCAAAACTCGTATTCGGAAACTTACTGGTTTAAGTTATTTTAAATGTAAGAAAGAAAATAATAATAATATATTTTAAAAATATATTTTCAAAAGCCTTTTTGTATATTGCATTAATAAGAATTCAGAAAAGTGAAACAAAAGTTTTAGAGGAATTATTAATGACCTTTATCTCTTTCTTTAAACTTCTTTGAAATAACTGCATAATGGGTAAATATGATTTAATATAAAAGAAGACAAATGAATAGTATTTAAAATAGAATGTTTGCGTCTTCCTCGGATAGGCTTTATTCAATATAGAAAGAAATGGCTTTTTCTCCTTGTAAATGCTAGGCAAGAACTTATATATACTATTTTAGTGTTAATACGAAAGCACTTAGTAAGAATTTCGCAACATTCTGGTGTTTGCGAGAAAGTTCGATAATGAATACCCGAATGTTAAAATTTTTTTTTCTAAATACCCTTGTAAACTATATTATTATCAATTATACGTTAGCATTTATGGCGCTATGTAAAATTTCCTTAATTGTATGTTTCTATTTATAAAAACCCAGTTTTCTCTTACTAATTAAGCCAATAAATCTTACTTGTATGTTTTCTTAGAAATTTTACATTGTCAACTGATAATAAAAAAGGATTTACAGAGATGAGAATATACGAAAGAATTTTCAACCGTGTTTATTGCTTAAAATATAAGAAAAATAACTGTTTATGTATCTTTCAGAGCTGTTAGGAGAAACTTACTCAATTGCACTGTTGAGAGTGAGAGAGAGGTTTTACATTACCGAGAAATTTAAGTTATTGTGTCTTTCCTTGAGTTTGACAGTTTTGCAGAAAGGAAAAATACGGTAAATTGTCTACATTCTTCTCAGTAAAATATTTTCTTACTTGAGTAAAGTTGAAATATTAGGAATGGTTGAAGCTGTCATCCAATATTGCTAGAATCCCAACGGCTTAAAAAGCCGAGGAACAAACTTAATTAAAGAAGTAACTAAGTCATCATATTTTCGATCAATAATTAACTATTAGTCATTTGCTTCATTTTCCTTTGTAACGGTTGTCATAAACAATTTATTATGTGACTGAAAACTGTATTATGTGGCCGTTTAGTAATTAACCTTTAGCCATTTGCTGAAACTTTCTCCCCCAATGTAATTACTGTTATAAACTATATTTTCAATGGACTAATAAATTACCAATATTTGTAATTCCTTTTTACTATTTGTTGATGATTTATAGAGTAAATTATATTTGTTTTTACCCTCAATTTTTCAACTTTTTATCAAATGATTGTGAATAAAAAATAAATTTAATTAAAGATTTTTATTGGTATATTAAAATATAAAAGTTCATTTATTTGGATTACTTTCTGCTTTGTAATCTGTAATTTATAGCTCATTATTAAAATGTATCGTATATAAACATATATTCTAATTTATAACTTCTCAAAAATTAATATATTGTATTGTTATTGGCGACTCCCTCTTGTACAAAATTTCGGAAGTAAAAAAGTATTACATATATCCAGTTTTCGAAACATGAAAGAAGTCAATTAACAGAAATAAGTAGCAATACATTTCGAATGATTTGCCTTTAATTACGTGAGTGCATTTTTACATATCGTATTCATAATCATAAAAAACACATTAAATTCATTTCCCTTTTTATAATTCTTTCCACTTTTTAAAATAGTCATTGATCTTTTAAAAAATTCATTACATTTGCATTCTCTTATTCAATTATATCAAGATTGCCTTTTTTTCCTAATATGAAGAATTTAAAAAGAATATTTTCAAATGCAGTTGCATAAGTCGAATTTAATACTGAGTTAATAAACAAAGATAATGCATTTTAATAAACAAAACTAATGCTTCCGATTAAAAAATATCATTTCAATTATATAATCATTTGATTCTTGAAACATAAAAAACTTTAAACAAAGGCGTAATTATAAAACAGAAAAGTATTTTTACTTAATTATTTTTTAATTAAGGACTTTTTTCAATATTAGAGAAAAAAGGAGCAAGCTGTAGTGTCTTTTGATATTGATTATTTAAAAAATTTCATATTACATTATTTTCAGATTCAAAAATAAGTTAGATTATATTACAGTATCAGTCTTGAGTTTCAAAATGTATAATAAATAAAGTATATCAATGTAAAATTATTATAAAAGAAATATATAAAATGGTTCAAAATAATTTTTTACTAAAGGATAACAACCGTATTATTAAAAACAATTATTTAGCAATTAATTACTTGAAGTCAAATCAAGATGGAAAAAAATTATAGCCCCATAATAAATTGAATTTTTAATAGAAAAATGATTTAATACAAAATATAAATCTTATTTTCCCAATTTTCTTTTCTCAAGTTTTGCAGTTCAAAGATTAAAAATTGAATTATTGACTTAAATTATCTATAATTCATTATTTTTTCATGCGATTTTATCCACTCACAAAGCCTTACCTGAAATCATATTTACTTTTTATGAAAGATTAATCCTTTTGAAAAATAGCTTTCATGATATATTACATATATATATTGGGCTGCGGTGGCCTGGTGGTAAGATCTCGGCTCGTGAGCCGCAGGGTGTCAGCCGAATTTCACCTATTACACCGAAGAACCGTCGTATAAGGGGGTCTGTTATACGTTAAATCAGTCAGGGTCAAACGTCCTCCCGCTGGTGTGGTTTGGTGTGTAGGGGGGGGGGGGGGTGCCAGCTCAAGTGTCGTCCTCGTCATTTCACCGTGGTTCAAAATTACGAGGTCCGTCCTAAAATAGCCGTATTGTTGCTTTGCAGTGGGACGTTAACATGACTAAACTAAACTACATATATATTACAGATTACGACTTTTCCAATTTGGTCGAATATAATATTCTTGATAAAACTAAAGAAACCTTGAAAGGATTGAGTTATTTACTGAAATGCAAATGACAGTAGTTTATAGGATTTATTGACAGAAATAAAATTCTTTCTCATAAAATATCGAAGCGGAAACGAAATAATAATACATTTCCAATTTCAAATTTTTCAATGTTTACTTGCATGTCACTTTGCAGGATAAATAACCGTTTTAAATTTTTAAGTAATTCCGTTTTGTTCTTAAGATAGACAGGATTCACATATTATATTTGGATCTTGTCATCCTTCATAAATGGGGTTTACTGGCTTTCAGTATTTGTTAGTGAATATAGTTTTGATACCGAAAACAGCGGGTTTCGCATTTAAATAAATTTCCTTTTTTATTCAGATTCATTTAATTTTTTTTTATAATTCATAATATAGTTTTCCTATTTTGATAATTCTATTATCTGTCACTTTGTCATAAGGGAATTAGAATAATTTACATAATTTATTAATAATAGAAAATTTTTAATAAAAAAATTATAAGCTATGATAAATATTATTCTATCTGACATCAGTTAGTTGCTTTAAAATAATTAGCGTTAGACAATGACATAAGATATTGCAATACATCGCTTCCAATCCCGTTTCAGAGCCGTGGATGTTTGAAAGAAAGAAGGAAAAAATTTCTTATTAAAAATTAAACTTTTAGATCATATACTCACTTGCTCCTTGAAACATAATATCTAAACAAATCAGATGCTAGTCTAAATATAACAAATAATTTACTAGTGACTTTTTTATTCATAATTAAAACTATCTTTCTGGTGCTTTGACTATTGGCTATTACTAGAATTTTTCTCTTAATTTACGGACACTTTTCAGTTTAAAAAGATGAAAATGTTTTTTTAAAGCGAAAACGCATCGGAAGGAATGGAATACAATCACACAATTTACAAACATATCAATGGCACAAAAAGTTGTACCAAAAACAGTCATGAAAAACAAAAAGAAATCAAAATAAAAGAAATAAAAATAACAATGAAAAAGTTTTACGATGTTGAACTTTTTTGTCGGTTTCATCCACCAAAATAATTAGCGTGATTCAAACACACAGCATTTAAAAGAAGTAATTAAACGTTTGGAATATCAGTTAATCCGTAACAGAGATTTAGTTTCAGAGCATTCTATCTACTTCATCTGCCCAGCTTAGACTAAGTAGTTGCAATTACAGTTACAAGGCGGAGCTGCTTATATTAGTATTCATATCCATATTTCCATAGAAAAAGAAAGAATAATTCCGTGCAGATGGAACTATTTTTTCCCTTTGTATGGAACCCACGCAGTTTCAGCATCTTTGATTATAATCAATTTACCAACTATTTTACAATCTGAGTTGCAATTTTGACTGATTCAAAATCCTCTGAACGATGAAGTATTCAGGAAATTGCAGCTCACTTCTGCTTCTTCAGGTGAGCTCTAACGTAAATAGAAAGTTTTAAAAAAGCTTAGAGTGTCATTTTTTGTACGCATGTATGAAATAATGAGTTCCAACTTTTGAAAAGAATAATTTTTGAGAGTAAAATTAATGTAATACAAAATCCAATTCTGCAAAAATTTTTGAAGCTCTGTCTTTTAAATTTCCAATTTCTGGAAATTTCTTCACTTTATGCTCCTTTTTTATACAGAAATTTTAACTTCGATCTTGCAATTCTTATTTTCCCTAAAAAACAGAATAAAAAAAACCCTGATGATTCTAATATTTTAAGTTAGTAAAATGAGGGAATATTGATTAAGTCACTTTATAGAAATTGTGTCTGATATTTTTTTCAAGTAGCTGCATTATTGCAAAAATCTTAGTTAGTACCATCTTTTAATCATGGATTTATTAAATGCTCTTATAAAATATTCTGGATAGCAAACCTTCTCAGAAGAAAATTAATTTTTAAACTTTTTAAAATACATTAAATTAATTTTAGAATGATAAAAAAATTAAAAATTAACGAAACTCTGAACTCGGCAGAATAGATGATGCTCCAGTCTTAAAGTAGAGGCTCTTTTATCAGGTTAGAAGATCTAAATGTGAAATAAATTTTTCATTATGTTTATATTCTCAAATAATCATTGATAATTTTATCATACAGTGTAATATGAGATACCGACTTAAAATTTTCATGTCACCAGCTTTTATTTAGTTTTTTAATTTTAAATTTTTGCATAGATTTAATGACTTAACAAGTTCATAATCTTAATTTAATAATCTAATATATGGCTGAAACCAAGCACCATTATTTAAATTGTAGGTTTTCGAATATTTCAGAATAATACAAAGTTATTTATTCATTAGAGTTCTTTCATCAAATAATAAATACTTAGAACTCGGAAAAGTGCAAAGGATTACAGAGTTTTCAAAAATTTAATCTGATAAGGAGAATTGGAAATGCTGTTTAAGACCTGTCTAATGAAGCTAACTGAATAAGTAAATTCGTATAATTTTATAATTATAGTTAATCTTTCTAGGAATTCTCTAATTATTTTTCTCGTAACCCCTATATTTACTCACAGTATTGATTCGGACAAGAACGCACATGTATAACGCTGAATTTCACTTAGGATTAGGATTACAAGAAGAAAACGACAGGTTGAATAAATTTCTTTTTATTCCATCTTTAGCAGTTTTTGCAATATATTATTGCATTTAATTATGAATTTCATAAAAAATGAATTCATTTTAATAATCATTCTTAATAATTTTCAAGTACTTATTTAACTTTATACTGAATAACGCCAATTAAAAATTAAACTTAACATTGAAGTTTTAAACTATTTGTTCACTATTCCATGCACTCATTTACAAAGATTTACACAATTTTTTTTGATAAATTAGATATCATGCAATGTGGTATAAACTTTAATTTAAATTTTCTTCTTTTCATTTTTTTTACTAGCAATCATCTAAGTTATCGCGATATTTTCTAAGTTACCTATTTAAATCTTCTGAGCACTTTATGTAACTTCATGTAAAATTCTATAGTAATTCTGGCGTTAAATTCAGATGCTATAAATATTATTTTAACGGGAGTTTTCCTTCCAGTTATTAGACCGCTTTTTTCATGTTTTGGATTCTCTTTAGAAGTTCATAAAACTTTTCTTGAAAGAGAAAGGAGCTATACAAATGAATTATTCGAAGTTAAACTGTGAATTCTTTGAAGTTATATCAATAATAAGCATGAAAAAAAAAATCGGCGTTTTTTAGTGTATAAAAAAATGAAAATTAAAACAAAAATTGCAAAAGTTGAGTCACAGATAAAAAGCTTTCATTGAAATGAAACTATAATCACATTTCAAACTTAGTCGTTTTAAAGCGAATTTTTGATTTTTTTTTTCATCTTCGTTACGGGTTTACGGTTATTTTCTATAGTTTTCTCTACCATAGGCTTTTTGTACTGACCTCCAGATTTTTGACACGATTATATTTTTCTTATTAAAATACTGATAAAGGTGTTTTTAAATTTCTCAATTTCTTTAAAACATTTTTTGATTCTCGAAAAAAGTATCACTTCTTACATTTTACAACACGATAAAAAGGGATTTAAAACATTTTTGATTGGTGTTTGTTTTAGGACGGGGAAATATCGAGAGTTGCCCATGTGTGATGTGGCAAATTTCTTCCATGTTATGAAGTTTTTACTTTGGAATTTATTCTTTGAAAAAAAAAAGACAAAAAAAAACAAACAAAGGGGGTACCCTGATGCCACGTGTACCATCTATCCCTCCATATTATAATGTGACCACTAATCTGAGTCTTTTGTTTTTTACTTATGCTTCAGAAAATTGCCAGCATGTCTATTACTTTACCATTCATAAAAAGGAAGAGATCCCAAGTTATATGAATTGTCACATTGACTTTCGTAGTGAATTATTAAAATCTAGGAGAGCAGAAACTGCATAATCCATGGAAACAAGATCCATAGTTCCTTCTTTAGCCAATATACCAATCGCCCATTTAAAAACTGGTTATTGACAGATGGAGTCATCTTAAATTATGCAACTGTTTAATCCTGCATTACGCTATGATTATTTTATTGCATTTACTCCTCCGATTCGTAATATGTTGAATGGCATTATAACTATCTTTGATATTCGAAACTATCCTATTAGAATAAAGAGAAATCATATTCTAATAGGATGCAATCTATGCAATCTTTATTTATTGAAATTGCTAAACACAAAAACTTGAAAGTAAAAATTATATATTTTTATTTGCTTTCAGATTTAGGTAATTTTTCTGCAATTAGAATTTTTTAAAAAAATTCGAGCAAAATTTGAATATTGATTCTTAAAACTGATAATAATGTTTCAAAATCAAAATATTTCTGCTGTTATTATAATTTTTCTCAGGTAAAAAAATTGCATGAACTTCACCATCTTTAATAATAATAGAAGTCGTGCATATACAAAAACTTAAATATAATAAATAACACGAACAATCTAGCTACGTGGTATTATTCCTTAAAATACAATGGGCATTTTTTCTTTCGATTTTAAATTTCAGTTTTATTTGAAATTGTTTTAGCGCTTTTGTAAACATACATTCTGGATAAAAAGAGAAAAAAAGTTATGGGTGTTTATTTTTTCTTTCATAAAAAAAATATATTCAAGAAAATGAATGTATTGTATTTTGCTTCAAATGTTCATTGGAGAATTTTTTCCAATTATTTTGCCTTGGATTTTGTTTCCAAATGAATTCAAATAATAACTTTTGAATTCATTTGGTTTCGAATTTTCTTCCTGGAATTTTCCAATTATTCTCCGTTTTGAAATACTAACAATGACATTCATTTTCATTTTAGACTGAAATATCCAATTACGCGTTCAGATTACGATGAAAATATCAATTCAAGGAAACCAGTACACCTTAAAATTAAAATATTAAGATAAAGAAATTTAATCTTACCTATTTCTACATCGATCTCTTGATTTAAAATAAACGTTACTTTCTGGGATTCAGTTTTAATCTTTTAGATCTTATTATTGAACTCAAACTACTGATGATAACATTTACATTCGAAGAAGCAGGATTCTTTCTAAAAGCAAGTTCCTTTGTTAGAGCTCCTATTTTGTTTTATTTATAAATCTGAGAAAGGAGAATTAGTATTATGAAAAATCCTTGAGTATTGGATATACAAATTACAGCTAATTTTATCTTTTACAAACCTATTCTTCCTTCTATTCAAGCAAATTTTCTTCAATCTCGAAGTTTTTAATTATGTCAAAATTCAGATTTCTTTATGTTTAATGAATAATTTTGACATTTTAGTTTA
Organism: Argiope aurantia; assembly: GCA_026543865.1. Lineage (NCBI taxonomy): Eukaryota > Metazoa > Arthropoda > Arachnida > Araneae > Araneidae > Argiope > Argiope aurantia. The sequence continues at coordinate 1,988,808 of JAPMOR010105483.1, read as the reverse complement.
GTTTATTTTTTCAATCAATTTTGCAGTTTCTAACAGAATTTTTGAAAAAAAAAAAAAAAAAAAGAAAACACATCTACCATTGGAAACATGATGACATTCTTTTTTTTCTGGTGATGCAACAAAAAGAAGTCACAAAAATTGAAAATTTCCCCTTGAATTATATAATATTATAGTAATATGAAAAATATATAAATTTGTAATACTTCGATTTTTTCTAAAAATGATAAATTAAAAAAATCTTATTTATATCTGTATGACATTAGTGAAATAGTAATAAAGAGATTTGGGGTTAATAGTTAAAAAAATTTCAAATTTGTCTAAAGCGACTAGAAATATATATATACATTTATATATTTTTAATTTCAACTTTAATAACAAAATATAATAAAATGAAGATAAAATTCGTTGTACTATGCATGTCATTTTCTGTATGAAATAGGAGAGGAATGAAATTAAAAAATCTTACATTTGTAGGGTTTGATTGATATTTTAATACAATAAAATCAACATTTATTCTTAAGGATTCAGTGATTAATTGCGAATAGGATTATATTATTGGATTGGATTGACTAAATTCTGCTTTTCAATTGCAATATCCATAATGATTTTATTTTTAATACGAATTAATATTTTATATTTTTTTCTAAAGAACATTAAGTAAAGCGAATTAATTTTAATTAAATTAACTTTAACTCTTCTTCTTTATAAAAATATCTCTAGCATTTTTATTGAATTTCCACACAATAAATGGTTTATTTTTATTAAAACCCTATTTCATAAACAAAACAAAAAATTGGACCGTAAAAACATGCTAGAGACAAATACATGAACATATAAATTTGATTCCTCTTCTCTGCCTTTATTATAATTAATTTTCCCGTTACAAAAGCGTATTTAAATTTTTATGATTATGTTGAGAGCTTAAGTCATCTGTCATTCATAATTGATAAAAAAAACTTTCAATTAGATAAAATTTCTAGATATATATTAGATACAATAACAGACCAATGGCAAGAAAAAAGTGAATGAATTTAGCTGCAACGTATTAAAATGAATTCTCAAGGGTAATAAACATTTTTTAAAAATGAGAAAATGAAAATGATCAATGTTTATTATTCATTTATGTTAACAGCATACTTATACTGCCTAATATATGATATAAAAAAGCACTTTTTTAACATTGAGGGAGAGTGCTTTAGTTTCTCTATCTTTTTAAATTCATCTTATATTTAGAATCAGTCTTTCAAGTAAATATTATTAATTTTGCACCAAATAGAAAAGCTAGACAATTATTAGAATGCAATATTTATTCATTTACTAAATACTTAAAAAGAAGAAAAGAAAGAAAGAAAAAGTAAGAAGTAAAAAAATATTTTAAGAATTAAAAATTCTTAGAAATGATACGTTTAATTCCTCTGTTATTGCATATTCATAAAAGTAGAAATTATGTAATATTACAGCAGCAGACTTAAACAACTTTACTTCTCATTTTGTTTGTCGTTGGATATTATTGATGATTCAAACAATAAATTATTTGCATATAATGTAATAACTTAATTGAATATAATCTGATAGCCATCAACATTTGCAACAAGAAATAAACAAGAAAGCAGATTACTGTGAAGAATATTGTAAAACTATTTTCAATCTATTTAAAAAGTGAAGAAATTTGCTTATTTGCAAGTTAGCAGATTATTGTGAATCCAATTCAAAAGATTCTTTCATACAGAATGTCTAGCTTGCTGAACTGCGAAGTTTGGTATTCTGACAATTATTCTAATTAGTTTTATAAATTTTACTGACTAAGCGATGCGGTTTTAATGAAAAAAGACTCTTCAAATTTCAGCCAGCTCATGTTTAAGAGAAAGCTTTTTTGAAATTTTCATAAAAACAAGTTCAGATATTCTGATGAAAAAATGGTATAAATTTTTGCTTCTTTAATTTATGACAATAATTTCTCCTGATCAACAGTATATTTCTCAAATAATAACCTCTTTAATAAAAAACAACCTATAAGTTTTAAGACATAGTTTACATTTAAGCAGATGAGAATAGTATGAATACATTTCACGGTGCACTTTTAAAATTATTGAAGCTATTGCTTTTTTTAAAAAAATGGAATAAAATACATATAGAACTAAAAGAACAATAAGAATTAAAGAGTTTTCTTTTCCTTTCCTCTAGCTTTTTTTAAACTTTGGAACTTGTCCCAGTAGCACAAAAATACTGCACAATATTTCATGATACTATGCAATATTCTAAATTTTCTAATGAAGCAAAAATATATAAACGCAAGGAATCAAATAAAAAAAACCTATTTTCTGTATTTTTTGATAATTGATCACATATAAGTCAAAAATTACAAAAATAAAAGAAACTAGCGAATAAAGTATTGTTTTTACTTTAATACTTTTAACATTTATGTCTGTGTCTAAGATAGAAGCTACAAATTAACTCTATAAAATGCATTTTTACATTATGTTTTTTTTTCCAAGGTCGAAAGAAGTACGAGAAAAAACTTTTCTTTCTGCCACTCTGCACGATTCTGATTACAATCAATTAAACAGATAAGTTAAAATGACAAAGCGAGTTTTAAGGTTCATTTTTTCAAAATACCAGTAAAAGCGAGAATATCTTATCTGTGCTTACAATCAAAATATGGAATAAGTTATGCGGAGCTTTCATAATCTAGGTAGTATAAAATACAGACCTATTTGTTTATTGATGTTGTAATTATCATTGTAAATGAAATCCTATAAAAAATCTTATCTTAAAATGAAAAAAAATTAATAAAAAATAAAATAAACTAAGTGAGAGTGAATCTGGAAGAAATTATTTACATATTTGGCTTCAGTAATCTCTGAAACAAAAAGAATCACTATTTTAGAAATAAATTAATTTCTGTCAAATCTGCAAACAGTAAGGATTAATATTCATAAAAGTAATGCAAAATTCACAAGAAAATAAAAATCACTTCTAAAAGGTATATTTATACCTTCAAGTTATATGATCATGTAATTCTCCAAGAATAATACTTTCTATAATGCTTTAAAAGGAACCGTATTTTATCAAAAGTTACATAATTTAATATCTTAGTATTTTACAGAACTTCAAATTTTTTCTGCTATTTTGTAGCAATTTCAAGGTACCAGTTGTCTCTTCGGTTTTTCTTCTTGTTAGCCATGAAAATTTTCCTTTGTAATATGAATATGACTTTTAGGTAGTCTAACATTAAAAATATAAAAGTTTCTATTGTTTATCTCAAATCCAAATTTTTTCGGATTGTAAAATAAATTCTTTCACAGATATAATAAAGCAAGCAAGTTAGATAATAATTGAGGAACATCCTTTTGTCATTTTACTATTATAAAGTAAGAGTGATCCAAAAATTAAAAATAAAATTATCGGTAGGATCTAGGAAATTGTGTTATAATAAATAAAAAAAATGTAAATATTATTCTTCTAGAAAAATTATTTACTTGCATTTTATTTGTTACGAATGATTGCACGTACCTTATGAAAAAAGTATTAGGTTGCTACTTTTTCACGTCTTTAGACGGAAAAATATCTCTAGCTAGCTAGTTTGTTGAAGTGAAAACTTCCGTCTCAGGACGGAAGTTTTCACTTCAACAAACAGTAAATTCAAGTAACACAGATACGTTTGCCTAGAGTTTATATCTTTTTTTAGCATTTCTTAAGTATTTTCAGATACTCATTTTATACAATTTACAATAGACTGCGAAAAATTGACCAAAATTCTAATTGTTTTCAGTCTTAACTGTCTTTTAACTAATTATAAACCCTGAAAATCACCGAAAAAATTAGTATATACTCTTTTTTCTTCAAAATTAGCATTATTTTACGTTGTGAAGCCACTTGTTGATTACATTTTTCCCCTTTTGTTAAAAAATTATTGATTTACTTTATTTCAATAAATGCCTTGCGGTTCAAATTTATATTTAAAGTACTGTAACATTTTTCTGTGGCAATATAATCATATACTAATAGACATTAATAAAAAACGCATTTATTAACAGGCATTTTCTTTATTTGGGGCAATTGTTAACTGCAATATTATTTCGAAATTTTTAGACAAATTCATTCATCATTCTGAAATAACGCTTTAACTTTAACGACTTAAAAATACAATTAAATTTAAGAAACAAAAAATACGAGTCTCTCTGCACGCACATGTATTAATTTGAAATTTTAGATAACTTATTATAAATTACTGATTAATAAGCTAAAATATTTCAATATATCCATATGCCTTTGTTAAATATAGACTTACTATAATGGAATTATGTGGAGCACTGTTCAGTAGTAATTCAAAATTGAAAAGGAAAATAAATTTTAAAACATTGGTGTATCGTTTAAAAACGAAGTAAAAAAATTTGCTTATCATCAAAAACTTACAAATTCTTCACACGCACTCTAAACAAAATAGACGAATATTATTTTAAATTCATACTTATTTGAGAACTTTGTAATTAATTTTTTATAGTGCTACAGAATTTTGTAATTAACTAGAAAAAAGTGTTTCTTGAAATAAAATAAAATCTGTTTTTAAGTTATAACAGTTCTTGATTGTTTAAGATGCTACATTTTAAAAGTCGAATATTTCTGCACTGTTATTAAAAATACATTTCTACATTATATAACATTTTGTTAATTATTACCCATAATCATTGTCAAGTCTTTAGGAAAGCTGTATTAGGATGCAAGTTTGCATAATTTATAATATAAATAAATTTTTTAAAAAAAGATTTAGTCATTCATTTTTTTAAATATGTTAATTATTTTTATATCTTGAGCTACCCAGCAGTCCTATTTGTTCGAATGAACCTCAAACACATACTTTCCTGCTTATGTAAAAAATTCTGTGAATTTGCTGTTACTCCTTGAATCCCCTATCAATCCTCTCGGAATTTCTCTACTTCTCACAATTACAGCGGCATTATCATAGGCTTCTTGGCGAATTTGTAACTTTTCTTGGAAATCTTTGCACTAATTTTGTTATGATATCCAGCCAATAGCAAGAACAGGTTGTGTTCTTATAAAAAACACGTATGCCAAATTTAGAATCTAAACCTCTCCGACTGGTAATAAAAATTCCTACAAGATGCTACTGAAAGAAAAGGAAATGTGAAAAGCATCGGGTAAAATGATTTTTCTTACCTTAACTTAATCGGAATATTTTGCTAATCAGTCAATATGCCCAGGACTGCATCTGTTCAGCGAACCAATCATCCAATCAAGATAAAAACGGCTCCGCTGTTTGTGTATACAAGCATCGATCAGCAAGAAGTAGTATTGGAAAAATCTTCGGATATGTTGCTATAAAAAACGATATCCCCATAGATCTTATCAACCTACTTCTGTTACTCTATAATCTTGTCTAATTAAAGCTTTCATGCATTAGTCAGTTCTGAGATAACACTAACCAAACTAAACAATAATTTGATATGCTAAGATTATAAACTGGCATTATTTTGTATGTATGTTATATTTGGTTTGACTAAGATTGAAGGTACTGATTGAAATATATATAT
>JAPMOR010105483.1:1950761-1978256 GCA_026543865.1 Argiope aurantia | reverse complement strand
GACTAATAAAAATCTGTAGCTAAAAGATGAAATCAATTGCTTTATTCTGGATTTTGTAAAAAGCAAAAATATAATAATGTAATTTATATAATAATCTTTCTGCGAAAGGTATGCTTTAAAAATCATTCCCGGCCTTTCATAAACCGAAATCATTGTCTTTAAAAAAATATGATGAAAAAAAAATAATATTTTCATTTTGAGCTTAGATTAAATAGAAGTGAGTTTTGCATAAAATGAGATGTGTTAAAAATAAATATTAGGAAATTCAAAGATTATTTTAAGCAAAAAAGCATAAAAATTCAATAAGATCCTTTCTCAGAAATAAATGACACAGCTATCAACACTTGAAACCGATTATAATTATAAGAATTAAAACTGAGATGGAAGAGAATAAATATTAAATCCAAAAATACACAGAGTTATAACTTCTGCGTTTTCAGAGTGGAAAAATAAATTGCAATTTGCACCTCCAATGATGATTAATACCGAATTCTACCGAATGAGATAGAAATTGTGTAAATAGTAGCATAAACAAAGTTGAGCGAAATATGAAAAGAAGATTTATGGAAGAAATTATCATTTATAGGCTTTACTGTTTAAAATATATGTACGAAGTACTAATTTTTGAAAATTAGTTTTTCTGTCCGCTGATAGGGGAGATTATTTCATAAATATGAACAGATTATAAATTTGTGAGCGTGCAATTTTTTTATTATGTAAATTCTGAAGAGAAAACCAGAGAGGAAAAAGTGTTACAAAATATAATTATCTATCAAAACACGATAAATGAATAACAAATATCACGCTTATTTGTACTTTATTGAATATAATTTTTTTTCCAATTGCAATAATTTTCTTTCACTGTCTTTGCTAAGAAGTTCATGCCTACTATTCCATTTTGCATACTTAATATAATTTTATGTTGTTTATAATAGATGTTAGCTCATTTTATTTTTTCATTAAGTTGTGTATCTTGAATAGCTTTTTCGTTTTGTTTATTGCCCTTCAATTCATTTTGATTTTTTTGGTTGGATACCTGAAGGCTCTGCCGAAAATAAAATCTTTCTTATTTTTTTATGTTACAAATGTAATTCTTTATTGTGGAATTGCTTAGATTGCTTAGATAATTGTTTAAGAATTTCTATTTATGCGTTGCATTCACTCGGGCTAGATTATATCTGCAATGAATAAGTTTTGAAATAATGCCAGTTGCGTGTTTATTTATTGTATCAGTTACGTCACCTTTACTTAAGGTATTCATAATAAAATTGAAATCTGCTAAAATTTTAACCGAACACTTTAAATCCAAAGAAATATAATCTGTTCACTCATATGAATTTGGAAACAGTTATAATTTTAAGAATTATGAATTCTCTAAAATATTAACATATTTACAGTTCTTAGAAAATTGGCTCCAATTTATTTATTCAGAGGAATAATAATAAGAAAATCCACAGAAATAATATTCTAGGTTACTTATAAAGTAAAGTTTTCCAGCTCATTTTATAAGCAAATATCAATAAGTTAAAAGTTAAGTCACTCAGTAAATTAAAATTAAATAAATTATTTATGGTTAATTTACTTAAAAAGAGCAAGTAAAATTATCAGATATTTAACGTTGTTCAAATCTTACGTCTCCTAAATTGGCTGATTAATTTTATTTCATTTAAGCCAATTTCATCCTGTTGTTAAAAATAAAAAATAAAAATATCAGTAAAATGATAAGAAAATTTATAGTTAGTGAAAGCAAGTAAAATAATGAGAGTAAATTTAAAAGCTCTGAAGGCCATTTTATAGTTTATACCAATAGAAAAAAAAATGATATCGGTGATTGTAACTGCATTAGCTGGTATCATAAGAATAGTCTTTTATAGAAAGAAATTATTCAACTGTAATTTATTTCTCTTTTCTATTCTATTTCTGTTTAAATTTTAGTGCTTTATATAAAAGCATAAAGTATTATTATCATAACTTAATCGAACATAATTTATAAATAAAATATCAACTACGCTCATTTAAAGAACATTTAATAAAGAATTTTATTTTCAAACAAGCGATAAATTTGTTTGAGAAAAATTTAAATAGAAACAAAGGAAGACTTTACGAGTCAAATCTTATATAAATATTTCTCATATATTTATCTTATATAATCTTATATAAATATCTCTCAATATTTTAAAAGTATTTTTAATGAAACATAAAAATATATTATGTGTTAATTTTAAATAATAACTACTGACTTTAAGGCCATTTATGCTTTCAAATTCAATTACAAGGTATATTTTTGATTTAATATCCATAACATATTTTTCAAAAGTGGGTTAAACTTATATTTTACATAAAAATAAGTTGAACAAATTAGGTAATAAGCAGAACAGTCCTAATGTTGACAAAAGAAAAATGTATTGAGATTAGAAACAATTTTTTCCATTTCTTCTACAATTTCTATAAAGATCCTACTCATGTATGTTGATCCGAATCTGGATTTTTCATACTTATTAGGAAATCTCTCCTGAATATCTTAAAGATTAAGATTAGAATCCTTATTAAAACAGACTTTTCTGTACCTTCAAATTTATATAACTGTGTTGACCAATAAATATTATTTTCTGAGTGTATAATATAAATAGTAGTATGTACCTATTGACATATATTGAGTTTATAAGCTTTATTCGTTTGGAAGTGTTAACAAAGAATAGATACCATCTACGAACACTATCAAATGCCTTAGCATATTTTTATGGCACTTTATTCTGCCATTTAAAATACTGCTTTTAAAATAAATAAATTCAATTGATTTTTTTAAAAACATCTAATGAAACTAATCTGCAACAATAAAGTCTCTGTATTTTATCCTTCAGTTAAGACGCAACAAATCCATTCAATATGCAGGTAAAAAAAATCGAAGCAGGAAAAAATATATTTGCAAGTCTCTGCGAATTTCTCATGAAACAACAAAAAATGTTGTTTTATAGAATAGCAAATGATTTCAGCACAATCTGTTCAAGAATAATAAATATTTGGACAAAACGCAATATATATAAAGGTAAAGCGAAATGTTAAACTGTAAAATCGCGCATAAAAGGGCAGATATTTTGTGATATAGAAACTAAAATGTCTAATGGAAACTTATGAGATATATTAACAGAAAATAATATCTAAGACGGAAACTAATTTATAACCCTTCATGTTTGAGATATCAGGAAGGGAAATAAGTAACATTTTAGAATGTATAACTTGATGATAAGTTAAACATATCTATTTTAGTCACTGAGGAGTTTTGAAGAATTAAACATTATTTACATTTATATAATGTGAAGCATGAGAAATTTTAACACTTACAAAGGATAATCTAATTATGACCAAACCATCAGGTTCTAAGATGAGCTAAAACTATTTCACGTAGTCCCAGGTGATGACCACGATATTTCGTAACAAATTGCTTTGAAATTAAGCTTCTTGTAGTTACACCCCCGTACGTTTTCTTCCCTTACTAATTACACTCTCTTTTCTTTTGCAGATAGAACAGCATTGTCTTGAATACCTAATTACCTAATTTTCAGTTCAAACATTTGTTAAATACTCACTCTTATTCATGACTAAGATGTTCGAAATGTTTGTCAAACGGTGTCAGTGGTTTTCTTTCCGCTTATAGTAGTTGAGAAATTAGCCTTTTATTGAAAAAATAATGCGAAAAAGCTTGAAATATGATGACATAAATTTCAACCAAAAGTGTACTACTCATCAAAAGTTTACCGATATCTTATTTAAAAGATTATATCTATACTTTTAAAACTTCGAATATTCAGAGTATTTTGGGTGCTTAGTTTACCTTAAAGCAAAAGAATAGGAAATATAAGATGCAAAATTTTCAACAGATATTGTACATATGTGTCGAAAATAATATTAAAACACCCTCGCTATTTATGCCCTGTATACCTATAATATATTGTATTTAATAAAATGTTTTATTTTATAGCTTAGACCTGAAAATGGCCGACCGAAATTCATTTGCAATGCTAAAAAGCAACATGCAAAGCAGAAATGCTGTTGAACCTGTGTTGTTCATTACTGTGCGAAGAGGAAATTAACAAAGTGTGGAAAAACATTTTCTTGTTCTTTGTATTGCGCCTTGAATACATTACAATGTTCTACTACATAAAACAGACAATCACTTTTATGTCCTAATCTGATATCCTTACAATGTAATTTTAAGAATTAAGTTACATTGTAAGGTAAGGTAAGTTGTCCATAAATATTTTTATGGAACTGATTTTAATGTTAAGGATTTCCCCCAAAATGTTTATAAGTAAATATGCAATTTTTTATAATTCGACAATGGTACTAAAATACAAATTTTGAATAATGAGGTGAAGATTTATTGTAATTTTTAAAAAAATGTAGCAACAAAGAAAATGCACAGAGCGATTTAAATTCAATCCATTCAGTATAAATTCCCAAATTAAAGTGATTTATTATTCTTACTCTAGATTAAATTTTCAATTCTCGTATACAAGAAGCACTTCAAATTTTATACATTAAGTTAATAGGAATAATCTTCATATACTTGATTATTTAAAAAAAAAAAGCAAATTTAAAATAATTATTTCTAATGAATGATAACAGTGAAAGACACACGACACATAACTGGAAAGAGGAGAGTTCAAATCTATTTTTATGCAATTTTAACGTGGCGACAAACATACAATCAGAAGTCCGCATCTGCCACATATGAAGTAATTTGTCCCTGATAATTGAACTCACAACAGTAACAATTCAGTCTCTCACACCTTGAAGAGTAGCAAACATAGGTGGAACATAAAAGCTGAATTTTATATATACCTTCAGATAGGGAAAAGTTCGAAAGTAGTTCGGTTGGGCTGAATATTTTCATCTGACGTGCAAGGATGATCAGTGCTTTACCCTTTGCATATTGAGCCATTTTCTTTACCAACCGCAAATCTGCTTATGACAAAAGGCTCTTTTTTGCAATGAAAACGATACATTGCATGTAACAAATGTATTTACTCTTTGCATATTGCAACATGCAAAGTTATTCTTCCCGAGGCATTTTTTTTTGTAAAAACACGCAACATCATTTTTACTGGGATTATCAGAACTTGAATTTTTCTCAGTCACTTGATGTATTCTGTGTGTCCTGATTTATTGCTGAACATTGGAAATAAATATTTTAAATTTATTCCTTCTTTTTGAATAACCCTGCATTTCGAAATCTTGAGATTTTTATTAGATTCTGATAAGATTTTTTTAAAAAAATTGATACATTCCATTCCATTTGATAAAACTCAATTTCCATACATGAATAAATATCTATATTTTTAAATTACAGATTACAGTAACTTTCATGGAAGAAAAAAGTTTTTAAATAGGAGAACATTACTGAATTTGCTTTATTTAAAATTTTTTAAAGACAGTAGTAAAGATGCAAGTTTAGTTTAAATATATAAAATTATTCTTATGTTTTATTATAAAAATTAGCATACCAAACGAATTATTGGCAAAATAACAGGATAAAAATTGATACTTCCAGTTAGACTACCCGTTTCTATATGCGGAATTAACTGAAAAGTATGTCGTGTTTCTAAAATTTATTTTAGCTTACTATGAATGAATCCAATATTTTGTGTTTGATGAACAGAATTTAGAAAATATCACATAAAAAATAAATTATTAAAAGGCATTAAAATAAGAGAGCCCATAAAAAATAAAACGTTTCGAATACTTTCTTTAATAAGAAGTTTTAAAATTGAAACATTTCATATGTATTTATTTATAAAAGTATTTGAAAAACATGGAATTATTTAATAAGAAATTTTAAAACTGAAACATTTCATATGAATCAATCTATAAAAATATTTAAAAATAATGAATCATATTTGTAGTATATCATGAACAAATTCTGGGAATAAAACAATCCAGGCATAAGCCCTGTTTCCTAAGATTCCGAAACCTTCTTTTCCAGATAAAAAGAAGTTTTTTTCTTTGTCTTTGGGATTTTGATGTCGGAACTAATCTACTCGAATACCATATAATAGTGTTCCTAAAATCGTTAGTTTTGGATTATTGATCCCCCAACTTGTGATGTTTCAAAGCCTAGTATTTACCGATTTCAAAACTTTCTTAAATTCTTTTACCCTTTAAAGGGCCATTTTTTTCTAGTCATATTATGTTAAAATATTTTTAAGATTGAAATTAGAATAAGATAAAGGGATTCATTTAGCTTATTAGATAAATTTAATTTTATTAATTAATTAATTTGGTTAATTAATAATTAAGTAACAAATCAAGACACATCATTTTGTCTAAGATAAAGAACTGAAACATCTAAGTTTCTGACTTACTAAAAAAATTTGTCAGAACTTATGCCAACCTACATAATTCTATACAAAGATTGATAAATTTGATAGGAAGCATACTTCCCACGGCCCTAGAAAGGGTTAAACAATGTCGATGAAACAAAAATTCCAGCAAATGCAGCTGCCTACGTTTTCATGTAAGAATTGTCTATTTTATGTTTATTTAGTATGATTATAAATTAAATAATTTAATATAATCTGTATGAGCGATTTATACTCTAATACTAAATACTAAATATCGCTATTTCAATTTAACGAGACAAAGAAAAGTAACGAATTATCTGCATCATGATATTTAGAATTTAATCAAATGCAATTTTAAAAGCCTTTTTTCTTGTTAATTCGTTTTCTTTATACATTTACAAAAGAAATAAACATATTTTGTAAATTTTTTATACTATGGAATTACAAATAATTTTCAAAGTAAATCTAAAATACTCTACTCCTTTTATTAATTTTAATTATTTATTAATTTTCTTTTGAAATATAAAATAAGCTTTGAATATTGGACTAACGACATTCAAAATATTTATCCAAAAGTATAATAAAAGGTTTCATGGAAAAAACAATTTTATTTTTTGGTTTTGGAAAATTCTTTTTTTATTTTTAAAGAGTTGCTAAGAATGAATACTTGTCATACTCTAAAATGATAATGCTGTAGTGTGAGATGTTGTTTTTGTACCCTCTTTTCTCCAGATCAGTTAATGACACAATCATTTCCCGAATTACACTTGGACTTATCTGTAAAGAATACTGATATCCACTATTTTCTGATCTAAATGACGTGTTTTTTGATGTACAGTAATTAAGTACATATCAGCAGTCGGCCCGAGTATGGCTCACAAATGGTCATCGTTAGTTATTCTGAAGTCGTTTTCGCACCGCAATCAAAGTCACTCTTCTCCACGATCAGATGCGAGATGAAATACTGTAGTGTTTCTTATTCTTAGGATTGAACGGAAAAGAGGATTACCATCAGATGGCGATATTACAAAAAGAAAATGTGGGACAAATTTTGTAATTGAATTTTCTTGTTGAAATTAATTTCATGGTTTGGGGATAAATATGGGCTAGACATTTAGATGCCTTTCAGCATTAGCTTATAATATGCCCATTTCTGTGTACTCAACCAGCTTCCTTTTCTAATGAATTTGCTAAACAATTTTGGAAATATCTTTCGATATCATATTTTGGAAAACAAAATTCATTTATCGATATCGTTACGATGAATTGCGATCCAATGAGTCGATGCTCATAATTAGTTTTCGTTTTCGATGCTTAACAAGTGTTTACTCGAACTTGCGTTATTAGTACCTTTGCAAAGTTTATACAATTGTATCATTATCAAAGCAAAGTTTATACGATTGTATTATTATCCTGTTAGGAATCAAGCCGAAATTATATGTTTTGAAATAAAAACGTAAAATAAAACGATGAACTATGGTCAAAATTACACACACACACACACACACACACACACACACACACACACACACACATATATATATATATATTCAAATGCAGCTGTTGTATTTTACATATTTTTTTCTTGTGCCATGAAATATGTTTAAACAGCAAACTACATTGGAGCAGATTTCTCAAAAATGATACCAAAATTTTATAAGTTGGTGGTTGAATCCTTATTGTAAAATTCCGCTCACTTAATATCAAGGCTTTATACTAACATTTATATGGATTTCAAATTTAGTTTTAAATTTGTTAGATTATTTGAGTCAATAATTTTTTTCTGGTTATAATATTTACAATTCATTGAAAATTTAATTTAAAATTCTATGCATATAATTATATTTATTACGGAATAATTCATTTCGTTACCTTATCTTATGATATATGCATTGTACTAAATCTAGTTCATTTGTTATTTTTGAATATTTACTACATCATTCAAATTTTAATGCTTATGTGTTAAAAGTATCATTTAAATTGTATTATGTTTATTGAATTGAGATAATTTAGTAAATTTTTCGGTAAATAATTCATTTATTTAATAACGATGGTAAAAGTATGTTGGCAACAAAAATAAAAAAAATATTATTAAGGTATAAAACTCTAAATAATTAAAATTTCAAATTTACTTTCCATTTGATGAATAAATTTTAATTTTTATAAAAATTTCGATGCAGATCGAAATTTTATAATTTCAAACTTGAAATTCCGAAACCAGTTAGGAATTATACTTTTAAGATTTTTTTTCCTTTTTAATTCATTTTCTTTTCTATAGCATGTGCTTTTAAAGTTTCGAAATATATAATTTTCCAAACTTTATACTTTTAAAATTATAGCTTTATTTCTATATTATGATATATTGTTCATTAAAGTATGCTTTTTTTATTTATAAAAAAAGATACATTTTTAGATACATCTTTAGATATCGAATTTTCAGCATTTATAAAGCTTTCGATTTTGATCGAACATTCACGCCATTGTGAATAAGTTTTGTGGTATTTACCGACTGGATTCGGAGGTATCACTTTGGATGCACTTGGAGACCCTTATTATTCGGATTTATTTCAGATGGCATATGAGTAGAATATGTGTCTAGTGGATGCTTATAATATTTATCATATTTCCATTTTTTCATATGCTTCTATATATTTTCATAAATGTATAATTTTCAGAGTTTTATACCATTAAAAATATTGCTTCATTTATGTTTCATAATATACTGTTTATTAATTTATTTTACTTTGCATTATTATAAAAATTATTTTTAAGGAAAGATCGGTTAATAGCTTTTTAAATTTAGATATTCATTGAATTTGATTGAACTTTCATTTTGATTGAGCTTTTAAGAGCATAGATTATCAGTACTGCCAATATTTTGGAACATTTCTCTTTTCATGTCGGTAGCATGCCAATGAGATTGGTTCTATTCTGGTAAAATGATCAAAGTTAATGGGAATAAACTGTAGAATGATAAATGCGTTTTTCTTGGACTTATTTTAGATTATACGATTGAGCTTCTTTTACTCTAATTTACAATTAAAAAAATTTTTTTTAAATACTTAATCATTTGAATTGTCTAAAAGATTTCCCTATTTAAATTATATGATATATTTTTCGTTGAAATGCTTTATTTTATTTTTATGCATGGTAGCATATGCATAAAAATGATATGGCATCATATAAAAATTTATAACATATTGCAAGTACTTGGGGGCGGGGGAATCTATTCCTAATATACCTTTTGTAGTAAGTACTGCAGAAGATCTGTGAAAACTGTTAATAGAAAACGAATGAAAACATAATTACAGGAAGTAATGATATTTATTGAAGAAAATATTTCAAGTGAAATTGTTATTGCATAGAATTTCTTTTATGATTTTCTGAGCAAGTAAAATATAAAAATAAAAATTATCAAAGCGTATATAATCCCAAAACTTTTGAAAGCTAACTATATTGCGATAATTTAAAGCTCTATGGCTATATAAATGTTTGGAAGTGTTTAAGAAAGTTTCTGAATTTTCGGAAATCTTTTGTTTTGCATTTAAACTATTTCAAATCGAAATAAGTAAGTTCTGCTCATAAAATACAATTCATTTCATATAAATTAAAATTGATAATGAAAATCTCAAGTGAAAACATATTTAGAGAAGACAGAATGCACTAATACCCATGGGTTTCGAATTATTCAATTATATCATAACCATAAAAATTTTAGTTTGAAATAAGAGATGCCGTAGAAATCTCAAGTGCCTTACTCTTCAGTAAATTTGATTGCTATTACAAAAATTAGAGAACACACTTCTTGAAAGTGAAACAGGTATGACATAATCACATCAGTTATTTTTAGAAGACAGATTCAAATCCTTCTTTGAGATAAGTGTTAAACCTGCTATGTATAAATCGTATAAGAGATCGTATAAAGTATCACGTAAAAAGGAATATATCTACGAGTAATACGGCTATTTGGAAATTCCATGCTTTGTTTAAACTTTTACCAAAAAAATGGATTTATTACGTTGAAAAGAAATCTTTAAAAGATTCTATATTAGAGCTCTTGGCAGAATTAGCTCAATACACTTTCCCGTGAATAAGGAAATAAGCGTGTGATTCCTCCCATTGTCCTCTTTCTGTTTTGATCTTGTAAGTTTACCCTTTGTTCGTGTCATTGCGCAACTGAAGAAATATAATCTACCATAGAATAATATAAGATGCTCTAGTAATAGAAAATGGGGAACAAAGTGCTTGTCGGAAATTTACAATTTAGAAAGAAGGATAGTGAGCAAAAAATATCTTCTCAGAAATAATCCCCATCTTTAACAATAATATTCAATCGCCTCTGTTTCAATTTTTAGAAAGTTCGCTCAGATAAAAACAGGTGTTTTAGAGTGAAAACTGATGGCTTCCTATTTGGCCTTTTTAAAAGCTTTTCAAAAATGTTCAGTTTTTATTCTTCAAGTGATTCGTAGACATGAATAGTTGGAATTTCGGTGGCGAAGAGAAAAAGCATTGAGATTATGGAGAATGGTACAGACGCTTCCAATCCAATTCCTGATTTATTCGGATTTTACTGTGCGTGACCTAGCATTATTTTGGAGATAAAGACGTGATTCATAAGCTCTACCCTTGCCTGCTTCAAAATTTCAAAAATATCATCCTAATATCCACAACACACTTCAACATGCATCTACTATCCTCTGGAAAAAAAATCATAGAAAATTATTCCACAGCTATCCCCCAGAGAGATAGTAGGACCTTTTAGTGGGTCATTGTGTATCTGGCTATATTTCCGCTCTAAATCCGGCAAAACGACAACTGGATTGTTGAGTGTAATATCAATAGTAAACCCGATTCTCTTTGCAAGTGATTATGGAGTAGAGAAATGGATCCTTTTTGTCCCTTCCCATCAGTGACTGGCAAATCTGAACTCGCTCAACCATCATCGAGTGGAACCCATTTATCGAGCTGTTTTCAACATTCAAGCGCATTCAGGTGTTCCCGAACAACAGTGGGAATTCTCTCTAAGTGGTTACAGAGTACATCAGTAGAAAGCGATGGCTAATCGAACCATTTCCTCCTCGTTTATTTTGCTTTATCCGTTAGATATATGCACTTTGATCTTCGCACGTTTCTTCTCCATTGGTGAAACTTTTGAACCGGTATCCGACTGTTCCGGCACCCTAACACAGGATTTGTCGCGGTTGCAGGCATGTGAACATTAGGTTGAATTTCCAGTAAAACCAAATCATGCAGCACATTTTACATTTTTCTGCAGGCGTTTTACATTACTTTTAAAAGTTACAAATTGCTTGAAAAATTTTGTATGCAGATAGAAAATTTTAAAATTACTAACTAGAAATTAAAAAAAATGCGATTGTGCAAATTAGGATTTAATACAACAGTTGCTGCAAGTCCGGTGTCACATATCATTTCTGGTAAGAACTTTGTTCTCTACTTTATAAATTTTTGAATTAAATTAAAAATTATAAATTTAAAAAAATTAAAAATTAAATATTAAAAAATTATAAATTAAAATTATAAATTAAAAAAAAATCTACTTTATAAATCTCTACTTTATAAATACTTTATAAATTTATAAATAATAAATTTTTTTCAAAACATTCGTAGTTCTTATATGTATCGAAAGATAGTTAAAAAATAAAATTGTACAGAAATAAGACCACTAATTTTCATTGCATCTGCATGTTGTTTTCCCTTTAAAATCTAAGAACTTTTTTGTTTAAATACTTACTTTGCTATATTTCATGCTTTCTAACGATAGTTTCAAACTTTTTACTATTTTCGATTTTTGGCAAAATTTAAGAATTAAGTGTTTTAAATTTAAATTTTTTTTTTCATTTTTTATTCGCATTATTTTTAAACAGGAATAAAGAATAATCTTCATAAAAACTATGGAGTTGCTTCTTTTTCATCTCTTGCGCTTTTGTTTTATTGATATACAAGTTAATAGAAATTGATTTTTTGAGAAAAATTGAAAAGTAACCGAATTACAGTCATTGGATATATTAACTTTAAAAAACGTTGTCCGGAGAAATTTTAAATTAAAAAAAAAAAGCAAAATTAAAAAAAATCTTTTAAAGACTTAAAGAAATTAGATAGTATTAATAATCAAGAATTTTTCAAATTTTCTATATTTGTTTAATTTCCACAAATTTAATTTAAATAGAAGTGATCAGTTCGTTTCCTGGTACTTCATATTAAATTTGGTCCTTATAACTGAAACGATTTGGGAAAAAACTGCACCTCAATTAAATTTTGTTCTTTAAAAAAAGAACAATGTTAAGACGCAAATGTAAAAATATTTCCTTTTCTCTTTTTCCTAATAAATTTTAAGATATCAAACTGATAATAAAGTAAGAGGATATTTTGTTCTAATACTTGATGTTGAAGATTTTTTAAAAGAAATTCCTATAACAATTAATAATCACGCAAATATTTCTGGTATTATCTGTTCAAAATTAAATGTTCATTTACACTAAACAAACCATTATTCATTAATTTTTACATCTAAAATTGCCATCTCTACCATATTAAAAACACACTTTTATTTGAAGTTATTTCATACTAGCCGCCTTTGGCGACCAGCCGGTTCGCCAGTATTACCGCTCGCTACAATTTTCAATTAAATATTTTAAGTAACTGGTCTCTTAATAGATTCTCAAACAAAACATCTTTAATCTTCAAATTTTGATAGTCATAACAAACTTATACTGTTGTTTAGATCGTTTCGTTCAATTTACAATATATATTTTGCTAATTTGTTGTCATTTCCGGTAAAACTTCAACTTTAATTTAAAGTGGAAATGATGAAATTGCAATTAATATGAAGATATTTTTTAATAAAACCAAGCGTTTATTTTATTTATCATCTTTATTGATATTTATTTATTTATTAATTATTATTATTATTATTGAATATGAGTATTGCAAACAGAATCGCTCGGTATTTAAGTCTTATATGAACTACAAAATATTTTTCATAATTTATGTAATATCTCAAAGAATAATTCAACAAAAACTTCTCAGATTCAGCATAAAATTCAGTTTTTAGTTTTACTTTCAAAAGGATGGAAATGAAATCAATAATAATATTTGGTTCCGGCCTATAAATATATTTCAAAAATTGTGAAGTCTAAATTTAATGCAGTAAGGTATCATATTCTGAGAATTATTCTGGACACACCAAATTTTAAATAAATGAATGAATATTTTTAATTTCCACGATCAACTAAGACTTATTTATGAAGTTTTGAATGTTAAAAATTTAGAAAAACTAAGACATTTTCATAATCTTAGGCCAATTAATCTTGAGAAACCTGCGCGCTGATTGGCGTATTTTCTTTGAAACGATCGATGGAAAATCTAAAATTATCCTTTTTTTATTGAATAGTGATATTCAAATTTTCATAAATCAGTCAGTTTAAGTGATTGATGTAATTTATTATAAGTATAGATATCTTTACGAAAGCATACCATGAGACTTAACAATATTTTCTGAAATGAATAAAAGGAAACTAAAATAGTACTACATATTTTGAAAGCAAAGTGCAAAATCCAAGAAAGCAATATTAGGCGTTTATTTGACCTTTGCATCTATTAATTTAAATGTACACTTTATTAAGTACACTTTATTGAGAAGTAAATTGCTTGATGTTTTTTAAAAGTGCATTTATTTTATTCACACAATGACATTTTTTTAATTTTATTATTAGCAATGATGATCTCTTCCAAGTAATTAGCTATACTAAATTTTAATCAAATTTTTGCGTGCTTTTATATAAATACATTTCAATATTGTTCAGTTATTTTTCATATTGACATTGAATTACATTTAAAATTTGAATGATGCAAGCAATGTTTCAGTGATTTTCTGGAATTTTATAATTGTTTTTAAACCTTAAGCAGAAATTAGGAATATCTATGACTTTGTTTGTCACATACTCTAGGAATTCCTTCATATTTGTACAAATTGTATCCTATACATTTATGAAAGGACTAATAGGAATCGAGTACATAAACACAAATAAGGAAAAAGGACTTCACTGTTTATTCTTGAGTGATTGACGTTTACTCAAGAATAAACAGTGGATGTTTGCTCTAGTGCAAATAGGGAAAGTTAACAAACGCACGGGTGCACACCACGCGTCTGTTGACTTTTTAGGATATCTTTTACTTTGCGGTCATGCCCAAAGCGAAACAGAAGCCGAAATGTTATCTTGAGAGAGTTCTTGGAGCTTTGCCAGTTATTACAGATCCGATACTAATGAAATCTTTAATATATCTGAGAGTGAACACGTAGAGCGTAATGTCTGAAAATGCAAATTTTGCTAATTGAGGTTTAAGAAAATCAGAAAACAGTTAAAAATGTTCTTTTAAATGATGACTCAAGAGGGGAGAGAAAAAGAATTATCCTCTCCAAAATATAAGCATAAAATTTTATAAACTAGTGCTTCCTTTTCTTGCAATAAAAACCTTTAAAAAGTTTGAACAGAGTAGTAGGTATTTTGTTAATCTCCTTCAACTATGAAATTATCTATTTCGTTAATATGGACAGTATATTAATAATTGAAAGTTTTAAATAATGCTCCAAATTTATGTGAAATGGATGATAAAAATAATTTGGAACCCACCCACAAAAAATAACAAAACAAATGTCAATGTAAAACATTTCTCAGAACTGTGAACAAAAAGCCAATTTCGTCATGATAAAACATGATAAAATTACTTAATGTATACAAATTAATTGTTTATTTACACCAAATAATTTTTAAGAGGTGTTTCAGATTTCTGATATAATAAATACTTAATATTAAAAGTTAAATTAATAGTACAGAAGTCAAAAAATAAAATCAAGATTAAAGTCTCAAAATTTTAAATTTAACTGTTTTTAACAATTATGACGTATTTTTAATGGACAATTAATATTTTTTTTAAATACAGAAGAGTTATAAAAATAAGTTTAAATACAAAAGATATTTCAGATTTTTGATACAGTAAATACTTAATTTCCAGGGTTAAATTAATAGCAAGGCTATCAAAAATATAAAATCTCGATTAATGCCTTAAAATTTTAAATTTAACTGTTTTTAACAATTCTCATGTATTTCTACAGTACACTTAATAGCTTCTTAAATACAGAAGAGTTAAATAAAAATTTCAAAATTTTATTTTAAAATTTAATATTAAAGCATTAAATTTAGTCTACATAAGATTTTACAAAGCATTTAATAAAAGTTACCAAGAATATAAAACTCTAAAATGAGCACGCAATAACGCTGAACGTATAACAGGAAGCCAGAAATCCATCGCCGGTCTGCTGAGTAATGGGAAATATTTCGAAACACTTCAAATGATTTGAAATTCGCAATTGTATTAATCTGTATCACACGCAATTAGATGAGTATTATAAGAGCAAATTTATAATTGTTTTGGCAGGAATGTAATCCATTTATATGAAATATTCAGTCTTGACTACATTTAACAACATCGCAATGATCAGAAATAAGGGCACTAAATTCGTATCCAGATGACGTGGTTGACGTTCAATGCATTCGTTTATGAATTTCCTCGTCAGAATGCTTCTATTAATTATTTATCAGATAATTATGAAATACGTTACGTAGGTAGAGTTCAATCGCTTTGTCCTGGAGCAAAATTAGCTCGCTGATGCCTTAAGAATTCCTTTTATTTTATTATCAAGATTAATGACTGCATGTGCTTAGCATTGTTAAAATGAAAATATATATCAGCTCTATTGGTTAGCGTTCTTTTTGATAACAACCATGAGGAGCTTTGTATATTTAATTTAATTTATTTCTACCGATTTTCGATTTCGTGCATTTCTCCTATACTTTTATGTAATGTTATGTTTTTCCGAGAATTTTATCTAGTATACCGCATGAGTGTTTATAATATCGAAAGGTTTCATATTTTTTCAGTGATTGACAAATTCTGTTTCATTAGGATATTCAAACGAATAAATAAATATAAAAAGTGTATTCTTTTATAAAGTTACTTGGATCTTCACACTTTTATACGCTTAAATTTGATGTGAAAAATGATCTGCATTTGACAAATAGTATTTCGTCGTATAATTTAAATTAAATAAATCAAGTTGAAAAATAGTGAGCTAACTAATATTTGATATGCGATTATTATACAATGCACGCCGCGTCCTGGCATAGGGGTAGTGCGTCTTCCCCATGTTCTGGACGTCCCGGCTCGGGCATGGTTGCTCTTCTTCTGTGTTCTATCTGTGAGGTGTGTGAATGTGTCCCCCTGTAAAAAGGGGTTGTGCAAGCGAATGTGACTCATGAAGTAGCTAAGTCATAATCTTGGGCTAGTTGGCACTTCTGAAAAAACAAGAGACGTTCACTCGACTTCAATCGCTGACAGATAACTGTCAGCGGGCTTCTGAAGTTCCATAAATCACAACAACAACATGTATTGCACATTCTGCAACATTACACGAATTCCTTATATATGTTATGTATGTATTCCTTATATATCTTATGCATTAACAGGCAAACTCAGCACAATTAAAGCACTCTGCTATTAAAATTTACCGCAATTTTGAGTTGAAAATGCTTTATTTTAAATTTTTACTATGCAATACTGAGGAATAAAATCCAGATGCGGTTTTCTTAACATTTATGTTTATAAACAGGTGATTTCCATTAATCCATTTGTCACAAACACTTAGATTTTTCAGAAACTATAAATCATCGCGAAGCGTATCTATGTAGATGAAGATAAAAACAGAATGAAATATATGCTTACTTTTTCTCCCGTGAACAAGCCATAGAAAACTATTTAATGCACTCCCCTCAAAATTTTTTAAGTATTGAAACTGCTTTTTAAACAAGTTTAATATATCTAAAAGTAACAGAACATAAAAGGATAAAATAAATCAAATTGTTAGCAAATGTATTGGATTTTCTTTACTGATTAATGATAGAAAAAATTATTGAATTTATACACATCTCCATTTCACTTGAATTGCTTCATATTTATGAAGATATAATTGAATATTTTAAGAACATGATTATCTGTATGTAGCTTTAATTAAATTCATTTTTATTCCTTATAGAGAATCTTGGGAACCTTATAGAGAATCTCAGAAAAATTTATCTCTACATAAAATGAAGGATTAAAAAATTAAATTAAATTAAAATTAATGATTCAGAAATTAAATTTAATTACAATTAAGGATTAAAAAGAAGAAAATAATTAAAACAAAGAACAAATTTAGTGTACCAAAGATTTGTGTACTAAAATATATTCGCTTCTTTAGTTCGCAAATAAAAGGGTATTTTCAATAACTGCTTTGATTAGAGGATTTTGTCAATTTACATAATGTTTGCTTAGAGGTATCTAAGTAAACAGCAGACTTCCATTTAACTGTAACCCAAGCCTAGAAATTATCAAAAAAAGTGACATAAGAATAAAACTCAAAATTTAGTGACGAAAATAAAACGAAAGACAAGCTGATAAAATCTATTTAGGCAATTTGAAAATATCTTGAAAGCCATATGAAAAATATATCAGAAAAAAGGAAGTCTTTTCAATGAACTTCATTCCTTAAATTATTTCTTACAAATTCTTCTTAATTAATTATCAAACATTAAAAAGATATATCAATGCAGAAACTACAATACGATATAAAAACTAGAAGGAAGTAATTATAGAACTTAAATAACATCCTTATTCATTTAAATAGATAGGCTTTTTTTCAGTATTTACTCCATGTTAATAATAACCAGTTTGCAACGAATATTGTTCAATTTTTTTAGATGGTTTAGATATACACATTATTTTTTTTAAATCTACCTCATTGGTTGCTTTTATTTTTAACCCATCGTTTCATTTATTATTAAGCAGTTTTTTTACTTCAGGCTATATTAAAAAGATAATGAACATACAACTAATTTAGTCGTGTTAGATTTTATAGGAAATTAATTTTTATTAATAAAGATTTTGAGTAAATTTAATTATGAAAAGATACTTTCTTCGTATTTAATGATTCTATGTCAGCTTGTTTGTTTATTAGTTGCTTTATATCATGATTATCATTTCTGATATGAAACAGTGGTGAAGGAGATTAATTTGGAGATTATTCGTAAGCAAAATATACTATTTCCTAGCTAATAAAGAATTATGTCTATTGAATAAAAAGCGTATAAATTTCAATATGGTATTTTCTCAAATTATCTATACACGATTTATTATTCTTGAAACCGAGATAATTAACTTACTCTGACTGACAGCAACAGAAACATAAGAACTGAAATCTACGTTTCTTTACAATAAATTAGAAAAACCTCTGCAATTTTCCTGAAATAAATGATAAATTACTTTAGCACAGCTTTTTGGCATTATAAGACTAGTTCATATACCGAGTTTTGATATTTTTTCCAAATGCTTCACTAAAATAACAGCTCATTTAGTGGAGATCAATGTACAGTACCTTTAACAAAATCTGCATTTCATAAAACTATAAGTGGCTTTAAAAATCTATCACCTTCAAGAAAATGTGTCTCAGGAAATTCATGTTCAACATTTTCTGTTGAAAAGCATATTGTAGAATTTTCTTTCTACATCCAATTCAAATTCATTGTCCAGTAGAAAATTTAATACATTTTTATAGATATTAGAAAAGAAAGATTAATTTTTATTCAAAGTGCTTGATTTAATCCGCAGAGGAATGCCGAAGAGCAAAAAAAGCAAAATTAGCCTGTCCAGCTTCGGCTTCAGCAGGGTATTCTAAATGTTTTCATATTATTTGATGCGTCATACCCACGTAGCGATTTAGTCTGGATAGAATTGGCAAGGAAGAAGGGTAGATTAAAAGTGAGAGGACAGCCGTTCAGTTTATAATCTATTGGTTAGGACACAATTGTTCTGTTCAAATATTGGTGTATCGGTGTGAATCCTCCTTCTGCCAAAATTGATATTTTTTTAAATGTATACTAGTTCAGTTTTTAGGTTAATGAATATAAAGTCAGCTTTAATTTACGAATTTATATTGCTGATTTTCCTCTTGTTGTTAATTATAAAATTAAACTTAAGTGTCTTTGTTTCCAATCCCAATTCTAGCACGAAAAATCAAACTTACACATGCTTAGAAATTCTTTTCATTTGATTAATTGCATTGTCCGCTTATGCAAGCCACAAGATTCTGTCTTTAGAAATTAAATAAAAATTTTATATTAAATGCATTAGAATGAAGTAATCTACCAAGAATTCAAATGTTTGGATATCCTCCTTTTGGATTAGAATATGATTATTTCAAGATTAAAGATTCAGTTTGATGAAAATGGTGGAATATGAAAACACCAAGAGGATAGGTGTCCTTCGAGATCACTGTCTAATGAATATATATAAAAAACATTGAAGATAAGTCTTTTGTTTCTCCGATTTTATTCCAACAGGATTTTTTTAGATAGTAATAAAGTAAAGTTCATAATAATTTACGAAATTATGTCGTTAATTTCCATAAGATAATTTTATGTAATCATTTCAAATCTTGTATAAAATATATTACAAGAAGAATAAGAATTTAGATAGAATTCAAACCTGCGCATGCTGAGTAATCCTCCCAATGGACAACAATTCTCTTTTATTCATGCTCTATAGTTCAGTCAGAATAGAAATGTTGGAGATCTGAAGGTTAATACAAAGGTATCCAGCTTGACACTAAAGTCATGCTGCAATAACTAAAAGATAATATTGTAGATTTCTTCTCCATTCGCTTGAATATCGTTTCTAGCATGGAATTCTTTTTTTATTCCATCGCAAAAGAAAATTAAGGCTCAATTTAAGATATAATTGGAATTTGCAAAATGTATGTTAAAGAATGTAGCGAGAATGCGAAATTTCGAATGCTCAGAAATCTTCTAATTTGATTGTTCTGCTTTTATTCAAGCTGCATGATTTGATCAGGATAGAAATGCAGGAAGAAAAAATATTCTTTAGTCGTTTATATCTCGGCGTATTTCCTTAATCAAGTTTTCTTTTGTCTTAGATTCTAATCTCACATTTGTGTAATTCTTTACTTTATTTTTATTTTCTTATTGATTAAAGTTTTTTTTTTTATATTCGTGAAAAACAAATTTTATTTCAACTTATTTATTTACAATCAGTTTTCCAATCATTTTGGATAGAAACTATAATTTCGTATAAAAGATAATATATTTAAAACTAGAGAGAATTCAAAATTCTGTATGGTCAAAAAAAGAAGTCCTTTCTGTGGAATACTCCGTACATTTATTAAATTTACGGAATCTAGAAGAATAGGAATTTGTATAGAAATGGGGAACGAATGGACAAGTAAAATGTATCCATTTAAATGACCAGAATGCTGCTTGGTGGCTAGAAACCAATGTTAGATTTTAAAAAATATATTTTTTATTTATTTATTTATTGTTATCGTGTGTTCGGTTATCCTTTCCAGGACCTTTTTTCTAGATATTTAAATAATAAAGTCGATGACCATTTTTAAAATTATGCTTTGAATTTCCGAATGATTGTGGGTTACCAAATTAAATTTTTTATGAAATACATTTTCTTGAGATAATTTTGAGAGTGTCTGGACTCACATATGCTCAAAATTCCTTTGAAACGAAATTGCTGAAGAAAGAAATATTACGTTAGAGGTATTTAGTGATCAGAACTTCGTGTTTTAATTGATGTTTTTGTGTCTCCGGTTTGATTGACTCCTCAAACAAAATTTATTTTTTAGAAAGTTTAGAAATGAAGTTCGATTCAGTTCATAAAATTATACCTTAGATTTTCCAAGCATTTTCTGTAAGGATATTAAAACTTTTATAAAATATGTTGCATTTTAGGAATCTGATGAGTATATGAACTCGAATATTGTCAGAAATTGTGTGCTCTTATTCAAGTCATGCAATTCAGATAGAAATTGCTGGAAGAAAAAAGCTTAGATTAAAAATGTCTATCAATCTGTAAAGGCCATTGTCTGTTGGTTAGAACCTAATGTTATCATTAGAGGTTTGCATCATCGATTCAAAACTCGCTTCTTGAGCTAATTTTTTAAAATAATATTTACATTTTTAATGGAAAACAGCTCATGAATTTACACTTCAGGTTTTAGTATTTGGGAAATTAAGTTATAATTTTAGGCAAATAAATAATATTTAAAAAACCTGAAGGGAATTAGAAAGTGCACTTGGTCAGAAATTCGACTATTGGATTTCATTGTGCTTTTATTCAAGGTAATGATTCAGAGTTGATAAGAATACTCTGAAGGATCAATGCGACGTCCTATTTGTTATCGAAGTCGTGGCGAAATTTTCTTACACGAATATTTTTTCTTCTTTTTTTTTTAGATAATAAGAAAAATAATGTTTATGCCAATTTACGAAATTATATCGTCAATTTTCCTATCATTTCGGAAATCGTCCCTTTTTTGTATAAAATATAAGTACAGAAAAAAAAAACAAAGATTGGAAAAATTTCGAATTCACGCTTGCGCAGAAATTCCTTTATTGTATTACATTTTTCTTTCATTCAGGCTACGCCTTTCAGTCTGAATGTGAATGCCGGAGGACGAAAGGTAAAGTTAAAATCGTCCAGCAAATCATCGCAACGCAATCTAGGGATTAAAAGTAAGTGTCAGCTTTCACAGTTCAGCGTCGAATATAAATTCTTATTCCTGCTTTCTACTTTTTTTAACTTTTAAGAGTTATCTTTGTTTTTTAATTAAAGTTCAGTGTAGTTTATGATTTTAAATTGTTGATATTCCTATGTCCTGAATAATCATTCAATAGAAATTAAAATAAATTCTAAAAATTAATTAAAATAGCCTTAATCAGAGTATGGTAGAGAAAAAAGAATGAGTGTTCATAAAAATGCCCAAATATTAGCAACTTGTGTTTTGTAACTTTAGAAATAAATACAACTATAAAGACTGAGGAATAAATTTTAGTACAAAATGCCTTTTTTGATGTAAAATGCTTTTGACAAAAAACACCTTTTTAAATGCGTTTTTCTAAGGCATATCTTTTACTCCTAGTGTTAACCTTTGAGAATTAAGAATGCATATATTGTAAAAGAACATATAATATTCACAATACTGAAATGTAAGTACGAATTTCTGTATCATAAATAGATATACGTACAGTAGAAAGCTGGATTAATTAATTATTAGCAATGTTTTTAATATGCTGAATAATATCACGAATGAAAATTTTGCAGGCGCATTCCTTTTAATCCTGAAGAATATTTATCATCTTCTGTAGATAAAATATTAGTTGCTAATTCTGAAGAAAAAATATAAAGAAAAATTAATTATTTAATTGAAACCAAAAATAATGTTACAGGCAAAATGAAACGATACTTTCTTTGAATATGTAGTATTTCATTTTTCTGTACACAATTTTTATTAATTTTCTCAAAATTGTCTGATCAATTATTTATTTCTCCATGAGCTATAAATGAAATGTTTAGAATCAATTAAAGAGACAAGGAAGTTCTCTGTGATTTTCTAAGATGCACTCTCCGTCGGCTTGTATTTTTCAAAAAGTCTTTTAGAAATTTCAATAGGATCCCCTGAAAAGTAAATATATCAATTTTAGAAAACTGTATGATATAAAATATGTACCAAATTTATGATTAAATGAAATAAAATAAACAATTAAATGAAATAAAGAAACAATTTTACTAAGAAAAATAAATAAATTCGTTAAGAAAAAAAACCAAGTATAAGTTTCAAAGAGACAGCTTCTAGAGATATAAAAGAAAACATTATTTTTTAAAACTCTGGAGATTTTAATAAAATTTTATTTATTGTTTTATTTTGTATAGAAGGCATAATATATTTGGAATTTTTTCATTAGTTGTAAAACAAAGCCATAAATTTAAGTAATTTTGAGCCATTTCTAAATAAAATGCTATATTCACAATTTTTTTAATTGCCGAACTGATTTATTACATAATACTAAGAATGAAAAAGAAATAGTTAAAGTAATGTGTAAGCGTTTTGTTAAAAAATATTTTTATTATATTTATCAAATATCTATCTTTGATTTTTTTGGCATCGAAATAAAAAGAAATTCATAAGAAAAAGAAAAGATCATGCATATATTTAATATAATAGATTTAATATGAAACTGAGTAATGTAATATGGGTTTTATTTAATATTTTATAAAAATTTTTGTTAAGGGAATTCACAGTATTGTACTTAAGAAAATAATTTAAACAAAGTTCATCGCATATTTTAATACGTAAATCGATTAATTTATTTTATTTGAAAATTTATTTTTCTAGTAATTAACATTATCTTATGAAGAGGAATTTTGAAATGAATTATATTTGAAACATTATAACTTTTTTTTGGAATTATCTTGGCCGGCATTAAATATATTTTAAAAGATTAAGAGACGAATTTCATTAAAGAAATTTTTTAAACTATGTAATTGTAAAAATATTGAAAACATACAAAAATACTTATAAGGAAATTTGGGAATAAATTTTAAACAATTCTATATGGACAAAACAACGTATGAAATATTAAGATTAATAAATATTTAAACTAAAGTTGAATATCAAAGCGATGTGCAATATGAGAACAGATACAAAAACAGCAAATCTAGCAACAAATTACAACATTTTCCATTTTGTTTCTGAAAAGAATACTAGAATGTTACTTAAATAGATAATAGAACTAAATAGGCACTTTGTGAATCTGCAATTTTTTCAATTAATTTCTACTTAAAAATAAAGTTTTAAAAAACAGAGATGATAAAAACATTTTAATTTGAGGTTTAATTAAAAATTATATTATTTAAATACAGTATATATCTTTTTTTAAACGATAATAGTTTGGGCTAAATTCCATGCGGAAAATAACACGCCTTTTTTCTACTTGACGTTACTAGAAGTATCCAAATTACATATATGGTATTATCTTCCAAAGTATAGCACAGAAACCCGAATATGGCTGTATAAAGTTTGCATGTCACCAATTTGGGTCAAAAATTTATTATATATAGACAATTTTGGTAGGAAGGCCAAAATTCATTTGTTTGTGTCGCTGCGTTTTTGAATCATTGCATTCACACACATGCAAGTATACAGACTCATAGACGGTTAACCTTTGACGGATTTTATCCAAAATTTCTACAGATCTATAATTCTAATGATAAACCAATAGCTAAGTCTCATTGACTTATTTCCTTTTTTTCTGTTTCTTCAAAGGGAAACAGAAAACGAGAAAACATATTTTTTGTTGATTATTCGGATTTCGTCCAAAATTTGATAGAAATCTGGAATGTGGGTAAAAAAGCCAAAAATTCACATTCATTCTTCTAGTTTGTCGCGATTTTCAATTGTCATATTCAGAAGTTGATATACATAATTTCAAAAAATGTATTTATTTTGGATGAAGAAAGATTTGAAACGTGGAAATTCATCAAAATTTTGAAATCAAACTTTTTATCAATCACAACACTTTTTCTCTGTGTAACTTATATTCGTGAAAGTAAATTTTAGTCAAACTTCAAGAAAACAAAAAGTTCTGAAAGAAAAGATTCTAATGACCCTGGAAAAGTAAATTTTGTTTTTACCTTTGGGTTCAGATGAATAAAATTCTTCTCCCATGTCAAATTTATATTCTATTTCGGTAAAAACTGCTTTGTTGAAGTCTGCTTGCTTGAAAGGATGACGATTAATTATAGTGTCTTCTAAAGTTTCGAAAAAGAACTGCCACCGTTTTTTATAGTAGCTAGAAGGAAAAACATTAAAATGAAAACAAACTGGATTGAACACGTTCTTTAAGAACCATATTAAAATAAAAAAATAATTAAATTTACTAGAAAAATATTTGATGAATCTGTGATAAATGCATTTGAAGCTAGAAAATGTGAATAATTATCTGGATTTCACTAATGTTAAAGAATGTTACTTTTCAGTGTTGAAATCTACATTTTTTATTACAGAAATGTACTCTTAATAGAAAAAATATGTTACATTTTTCTTCTGAAGTATGGAGCATTTCATATGAAAAAAAATGACATTTCAAATTTAATATAATTTTTATTAAGATGTGCAGAAATATTTTTATTAAAATTTTAATCTAAAATTAGTTTGTAAGATAAACTGTTTTTTCTTAGTGGTTTTCAACAGCTGTATGATTACTGTAATTCTAACTTTAATTCTATTAAATATTTAGGCCACAAAATAAGCTTCTTTTGTTGCTACGATATAAATATGTCTTATGGAATCATTTATAAGAGACATACTTACAGGGGGTTGCTGTTAGAGAACAAGTGTTTACATTTAGATATTATAAGTAGAATGCTTTTAAAAAAGTCTAATAGTTTTTACACTATGCTAAAATAAGTAGCAAAATATATTTTCATCCTTTCAAGGAGGAAACTTGTATGTTTAAAATTTATAATATTAAGTGTTTAAAAGAGTTTATAAATAAAGTTAAGAAAATTATTTTTTATAGGCTATTAAATAATTTATATTTTATATTATATTAACGAGAAAATAATCTAGAAAGTAGTTATAATTACTAGTAGCCTTCATGAAATAGGAGCCGAACAAAGTAAAGCAAATAAAAATAAATAAAAAAACATTAAAGACATCAGATGTTGATTTAAAAAAACAAATGCTAATGCAACGTCGTTTTCTATCATGTGTAAGGAAAAAAAAGGAATAAAAAGTACTAATAAGTGCATAAAATGCCATAATTAGGTTCAAAAATTATGTGCTTATGTGAGTTTCAAAACTTCAAATATGATTTTGCTTTCATTGTGCTTTTAAAAATTGATGATCCAGTTTGAGAAAACAAATTACTTAATTTCGCTCATGACAGAATTTTGTATACTATTTTTTGTACTATAAATTGCACACTTTCAAGAGTTAGTTACATTGCTCTGAAGATAAGTAAACCAGAAAAATTGCATTGTCCTTTTATGAAAATTACTTCTCCATCATTGTACACTAAAAAAAAATAAAAATATTCAGGTGGTGCATGATGTGGAAATCTTCCCTCCTCTTTTACCTTTACGCCACTTGGATTTAAGAGACGTACTTCGTACAATACAAAAATTAAATAGCATTATAGAAGATGAAATATAATAAAATAGCAATAATTTTCAATAAAATTCTAAAAAATATTACTTAGATATAAGTCCAGCCCACTGCTTGTTCGCGTAGTCAACCAACTAAAAATAGAAAAAAAAAAAGAATTAGAATGCTGAATATTATCTATTATGTATGAAGTATTCAATGAATTTAAAATTATAAAATAATTGTATTAAATGTATGACAAGACATTCATGCCATTCATTCAAATTTTAATTACTATACAATTTTTAACAGCCATATTATCATAAAATTTCTTAGTCATATTAAAAATAAGAAAAACCTTGATATAAATTGTGAAAAATTGTTGTCTTTTTTTACTGAAGAATAAATATTTTAATAATTAGTATATAGACATGTCAGTTTTCATCACACACAGTTGTACAGAAATTATGTATTTGTAAATAAAACATATCTTATGTTGCTAACAATTTGCTATAACATTTTTTTATTATCAAACCAGCAATACATTCGAAAACGATACATTTTTTGAAAAAAAAATATTCTCTTGTAATTCAAACAATTATATATTTTTTTAAAAAGGCGTGTTTGTTTACTATCTCTGATTTACGTAGAAATTCGAAATATTTTGTCATTAATAAAGAGAGAGAAATATTTAAAGCAATAGTTTTACTTAATAAATAACGATAGCATTCTTCTCTATTAATCGAGCAAGGTATGACATGGTCATACCTCTTCTCTTTCATTACATTATATTAATCGTGGGAAAGAAAACTGTTGATAAAAAAAATCCAGAAGTTTAATTCTTTTTCTCCATTTTAAATATAAAAATATAGAGATGAATACATAATTGAAATAATAAGTAAGTGAGCATATGTCAACATCTTTTAAAAGCTTTGTTTTTCAGGCCTATATCATAAAGAAGAAAAATTGTTGTTCCTCAAAACCGGTTGAGCGTAAATAAAATGTATAATTAACGAACAACTAAACATAGTTGTTTATTTACGACAACATTAATAAATAATTATGCTATATATAGATTAAAACTATATATAG
>JAPMOR010105483.1:1933016-1950661 GCA_026543865.1 Argiope aurantia | reverse complement strand
ATATATATATATATATATATATATATATATATATATATATAGGGGAAATTAGTATTAAATGTAGGCAATAGTTTTTATGTGAAGTTTGTAGAATTGTCATAAATAACTAACGGAACATTGGTAACAGTGTCAGGTAACCAAGTATAGGTACTATTACTTCTAATTAAATTATTAAATTTTATATAGTGGAGCGAGATGCGATTGTGCTAGAAAGGTTACTTGTTAATGGTGGAATGAGGTGAAATTGTGGCTTATAATTTAATGGCACATATTTGTGAAATGCTTTGTTGACAGAGTGCTAGAGAAAGGTTTACACTATATAGGGTACGCTATTGATTTATATTTTTGTAATGCATCAAAATGTTAAGATAAATTATTCTTTATTTCAACTCTCTTTGATTAATCTCTAAAAAAGTTAGTATTCTTTACTATCTAATTAGATTGTACACTCTCTGGGAATGTTTGTTTTTAGATTCAAATGAGAATCCATAGAATAATTGGGATATTTATGTATTTCATGTAATTTTTTTATTGAAATTTGTGGTTTGGATATAGCTGGAATTCCGGATTTTTTCAACATCTGGGATTTGTGAAAGTTTCTGAATTCTTACTTATGTTGGTGATATTATGACAAGACGTAGAACATACATAAAGATAATAATAGCATAGGTATTGTTCAAACCCTAAAATATTAAATATTATCAGTAAATACGGTAAGTGATTTTTTTTGCGCTAAAAATTATCCCTAAGACGCTGCTTTTAGGGACAGTAGGTTGAATAGTGAAATGCCTAGGGGTACAACGGTAAGGTGCTGTCCGTCAAACGAAACTGCCGTTTCTTCGTCTGACTTTCGCCTTTCAAGAGTGAAAGTAACTAAAACTTCAGAATTCAATTATTTCTTCATCGAATTGCAAGCGTTTTAAAACTTTTGAGTAAGATTGAATTGAATGG
Source organism: Argiope aurantia (assembly GCA_026543865.1). Taxonomy (NCBI): domain Eukaryota; kingdom Metazoa; phylum Arthropoda; class Arachnida; order Araneae; family Araneidae; genus Argiope; species Argiope aurantia. The sequence goes on along the minus strand of JAPMOR010105483.1, from coordinate 1,949,710 downwards.
GCTTGTCACCCATTGGGGTTCTGTCATTTTCATCTGGCCAGCGACATAACAAGCAGAGAGTTAGTCAATTGCATTTAGGAGAAATGTGACTTTTTTTAAGAACTTTTATTCTCTAGAATCTTAAAACTTCTGATAACCCTGTACAAGCGCAGGAGTACTTTTACAATACTATAATTTTTAAAATCTAGGAACAAATTGGAATTAGGTTCCTCGAAACAAAATAGTAAATAGCTTTATGAAATCTGATGACTCCATTTGCGTAAAAGGAAGCTTGTTAAGAACATTTTAAAATATCTATGCTCTATTGGGAGGGAGATATTTATACTTCATTGGGAGCTTCTTATTTAAACTTTCTAAAGATAAAATTATAAAGCATCAGATTTTCTGAACAAGTTAAGTTTAATTTCCATTAAAAACTTTCTAAAGAATTATATAAAATCTATTTTTAACTTTTCAAATCATTTTATTTTTATGTTGCCTTTTAAATCATGAATCGAGCACATTCAGTGTCTATAAGCAGTTATCTCTACCAAAACTAAAAACATAAAAATGTGCGTGCCTATTGCTTATTATTAGGTGCATTATAGGGCATATTATTTGATTTACAATACTATAATTTGGCACAAATATACTTTAGAGAGTGGGAATATTTACCTCGAAGCAATTTTTTAAATTAAGCGAAATTTACTAAATTAAATATAACTTCTAAAAAGTATTATCGCACAAAAATATATTTTACACTGTCTGAACATTTCAAAAATTATCTTCTCGGAGATATAAGCTCAGTACTGCAATTTTTCTTTAATTTTAACTAGTGTGTAAAAATATTTCTAGATATGATCTGTGACAGTAGTTTTCAATTCTAAATTTGAGTCAGATTCTGCATCAACTACAATATTCAAATAAAGCCAGTGAGGCGCCTAATATGAAAATTATAAGGTTTGAAAGAAAAAAAATGTTAACAGATAATTCTTATAATAGATTACCATTCTTGGAAGAAAAATAAAAATTAACCTAGTAAATATTTGTATGATTCCTGGAATTTTATAAAATTTCATTTGTGATTAATTTTTAGATTAAAATAAATAAAAATTTTATGAATTTTTCTAACATGTATAATATATATACTGGTTGAAAACTGAGTTAAAGGCTTAGAGTTTTTTTTTATTTCATTGAATGCATCTTTTTTTCATTCTTGATTATGAGTACAAGCCATAAATTGATTTTTTTAAACTTGAAGATAAAGAATTTAAACATTTAACACGTATTGTTAAAACATTTGATAATTCAGTGGGCATTTTCTTTTCTTTCATGAAGTTTTGTTGAAAGTAGTATAAAGTAAGTAAACAGGAAAATTGATAAAAAAATGGTTTTATGTCAATAAAAATTATATAGGAACACTTGGCACGAAATGTAATAGTATTCATGGGAAATATAAATATGCTACTTAATTCCTTATCAGTTAAATGCATTTATCAGATAGTAGGACCAACTTACTCTCCCTCTACTTGTTGAAAATCGGATCTTTGTTCATTTAGCTACTTCTTGGCTATTGTCTTGATCTCATTGTTGGAATAGAATCAGAATCTTGTTCTTTACATAGGAAGAAAAGTCACTAGAGATGAAACCAGAGCTATATAGGAGAGATACCACGATTCTCAGTTAAAACTTTACTCCAAATCTTGAGTGGGGGAGGAGAACATGGCACATATTGATCTTCTATCCGATTCGATATGCTGTCTGCCTGTTTCATATTCATCATAAACTTTAATGATTTGACAGTAAGTTTTACTTTCAAAATCATTTTTAAAACCATATGTGCATTACGCTTCGCACTCTAACGAGAAATCAATTTTGAGCCATTGCCGTCTTTTCAGATGTTATCTCTTTCGAAGCAGAATCTATTGCTCTTCTGAGGAGAAAAAACGTTTTCTCCATAATTATTTGTTTTCGAGTAAGACACTGTGTAACTTTTTAATCAACCTTCGCATTACGATTATTTTTCATTTAACATAATGAAATATGTTGAATAAATGAGAATTTGGGGTGCATCGTGCGATCCACTCACATTTTATGCATTTTTGGCCGAGTAGAGCAGACTTTGTGCGGTTTAAAAAGCTCAAGTTCGTAAATTTATTGCAATGAAAACGCAGTTACAAACGTTGTTTTGTCCAATGGAATAAATTAATAGAATAGATAAAGTTAGTTTCAATAACAAAAAACGATGTATGTTTCTCTGCAAAAGGTTATCAGAATAACAAGTTAAAAATTTGCAATATCTAAGGCACACATAAATTTTGGAAAGTATTCAAAGCAAAACAATGTTAGTTTTGTTAATGCATAGAACCGTACCTTTTAGTTTATTAATCAGCTCGGGTTGTTTTTTTTAACATTTATTTGCCATGTTTTATTATTTTTTCATTTTTTTTTTTGCAACAACTACCACGATATGTATTCAAAATAAGAATTTATATATCAGTAATTAATTTGTTTTGTTTAAATTCTAACTCGTCAACTGCGTAGTTTATTTAATATTTTAATCAGAAATGAATCACAAATGAAATACGGATGTTGAAAAAATATTTGATTACGAAATAAGTATATTTATCGCAGCGCATCGAACATTAATACGGATCATATCATATTTGATTTATATAGAAATCAAAGAGTTAATAATATTTTTGAAAAAAAGTGGATTTTCAAAAATTATGAAGGGAAAAGAAACATTTTATATAATTGTAATTTTTTTTGCCATTATATTTGGAAAAAATGCATTAAAGCATGAACAATTTTATGCAGCTATGGTATTAAGTTTATTTAAATGAAAAATAAAAAAATAACTACTGAAAGATTTAAAACTATTTTTGCTTGATTTAACAAAAACTATTAATAAAAATAATTTTCATAAATAAATGAAATTTATTTATGAAATACAAAATTAAGATAATTCACTATCGATTCAATGGCATAAAATCTGAAAACATCTTGTACATAAATAAGCAATCCTAATTCTCTTAAGTTATCTGAATATTAATTGCACAAAATTCTGAAATAATCTTTAGTTTCTTAATTTACTGTTCCTTGAAGACAAACATTCATTTACTAAATAAAAATTTTGCTAAGCAAGGGCGATTCTAATTCAATGTTTTCCAGTTTACCAGATATAAGAAATTGACTTTGTGGCAATTACTAAATTACTAGTTCGTGGATTTGGAATAGACACAACTCTTCAAGCAAGCTGTTTCAAAAACATGATTTCAAGGTATCAGCAAATTTCGAAAAACAGCGAATTTATTTCCTTTGCAATTTTCGAATAATATAATTATTTCGAATATCATTAAATATTTTCTTTCTCATAAAGCCCAAAATATATTTAACAATAAGGAATAAGTAATAAGATAAAATGAATTTCTGTTCAATAAAACATGTGTTTCTAAATTCAAGCTAAACGATTCATGTTACGAACTTACTTTTTTATGCAATTTTAGTTACAATACCGTATTTCTGTCTAACAGATTTTATTTTTATTGATTAAATAAAAATTAGGAGATAAAGTGGATGGTTCTTTAAGAGATTCTTTTCATTATATATATATAAACTATTAAATTATATATATATATTAACCATCCGGTTAAAAAATGTCATTTCAATTATATAATCATTTGATTCTTGAAACATAAAAAACTTTAAACAAAAGCGTAATTATAAAACATAAAAACATTTTTACTTAATTATTTTTTAATTAAGGACTTTTTTCAATATTAGAGAAAAAAGGAGCAAGCTGTAGTGTCTTTCGACATTGATTATTTAAAAAATTTGATATTACATTATTTTCTGATTCAAAAAAAAGTTAGATTATATTACAGTATCAGTCTTGAGTTTCAAAATGTATAATAAATAAAGTATATCAATGTAAAATTATTATAAAAGAAATATATAAAATGGTTCAAAATAATTTTTTTACTAAAGGGTAACAACCGTATTATTAAAAACAATTATTTAGCAATTAATTACTTGAAGTCAAATCAAGATGGAAAAAAGTATAGCCCCATAATAAATTGAATTTGTAATAGAAAAATGATTTGATACAAAATATAAATCTTATTTTCCAAATTTTCTTTTCTCAAGTTTTGCAATCCAAAGATTAAAAATTGAATTATTGACTTAAATTATCTATAATTCATTATTTTTTCATGCGATTTTATCCACTCACAAAGCCTTACCTGAAATTATATTTACTTTTTATGAAAGATTAATCCTTTTGAAAAATAGCTTTCATGATACATTACATATATATATTGGGCCGCGGTGGCCTGGTGGTAAGATCTCGGCTCGTGAGCCGCAGGGTGTCAGCCGAATTCCACCTATTACACCGAAGAACCGTCGTGTAAGGGGGTCTGTTATACGTTAAATCAGTCAGGGCCAAACGTCCTCCCGGTGGTGTGGTTTGGTGTGGAGAGGGAGGTGCCAGCTCAGGTGTCGTCCTCGTCATCTGACCGCGGTTCAAAATTACGAGGTCCGTCCCAAAATAGCCCTAGTGTTGCTTTAAACGGGACGTTAATATAACTAAATCTACACGCAATAAATACAAAGTTATTCCATTTTATTTTTCAAGTGATTCACTGCAGTGAGATGAATCATAGTAAGAAAATTGCCTTTAAGGGAGTAAAGGAAAACGTATGGAACATGGAAAAAATGCATTCCTTTCCTAGGAAAAAAACTAAAGACTGCAAAGGAATCGAAATAAAATAATCATTTACTCTCTTGTCACATATTTATTATGTTTCATTATTATTACTAGAATTTATTAAAATAACGTATTCATTATTTGAATTTATTAGAATTATTTATTGATTATTAGAATTTTAAATAGATTTGAACAAAATTTTTGTCAAAATTGCTGGTGAATTAAGTTTACTATCATATTTCTGAATTAAAAAATAAAAACATATTATATAATATTTTGAGTAAAAATGCTGAAGCTGACATCAAACGATGTATGTCATTGTAGTATTGGCATGTCACACTGAGCTTAGAATTCTTGAACAAAGAAAATATAACATTTTATTGAATTATCAATCCCTAACTTTGGGATTAGAATTCACATATCTTGTGACTTATAATTTTCGCAATTTCCTTGAAAATGCTTCATTTATAAGATTTGTTAAATTTTAAATAGACTATATAAGCACTAATATTCAAGCTGCATAATTCTTGCAATGCTTTCTAAAAAACTTTAAAGAAAGTATAAAATTAAATAATTGCAGCAAATGGTTCTCATTCTTTATTTTCAAACATGCATATTATTCCACACATAATTCGGTATCAACTCTTTTACTTTTGCAAGTCTTTTATGAACTCATGGTAATAAAATTTAATTTACTAACATATACTTCATATTCATTTGGAAAAGTTATTATTACCTGACTACAACTCAAAACAAGGGACAGGAATAACATTTCTACGATATGATGTTTACAGCGAAAATGTTTCAAGAATTCAATTTTTTTTCGATTGATTTATCAAAATGTGATCCCAACGTATTTTTTATTGATCCTTATTCTTGGAAAATGAGAATAAAGTCCTAATGGAGTTCCAAGTAACTATAGGCTCATTATTAAGGTACCGCTATAGATATAGCATTTTGTATGATGAGCACAAAAATTGTTTTTAAATTTAATTTGATTAGATAGAAAATAATGGAATGCAAACCTTCAAATCCGTTATAACAAATATGATTGATAGAATTTTACAAAATAGCATGAGCTTATCTCAATAAAGACATGCTTGGAATGCAATAGATTGAGAGAAAAATAAAGAATTCAGGTTTTTTTCTTATTAGTTACAAACTTATTTAAATGTAAAATTTCAAACTATTGGCCTGGATAAACAAGTCAGTCAATAATAAATGAATACAAACCTTTCAGTTTCAAAATTCCACTTAGTCTTTAATCAGCGAGTATTTTAAAATAAATATAAGAAATGATTTCAGTTTACCTGGAAGTTTTAATGGTTTTAAGTTATTTTGAGGCTTCTGATTTTAAAACTACAATTAGTCTTGATAAACTGGCACCGGTAGTTTGGGGATAATTTATATTCTTAATATTTCATATGTATTTCAGCTACTAATGTATACTGCTGATGTTAATTTTTGTGTCTGCATGTTTTATTTATTTATTTAATTTAATTTATGCATTTACTATTGCAAAAAAAGATAATCTAAGTCAAATATGAACGAGAGCTCGCATTATGCATGCTAATGCTACCGTATCCTTTTATAATTTTTCCTTTATTACCCAATATTTTTTTCATGAAACAAAGATATACTGAACTCTGAATCTATTAGTGGATATGAAAATGAAGTAACCTTGTCTACAATAATCCTTTGAATTGAAGTCATTTTTTATAATAGTTCAAAATTGGTGCTTATGAAGACAACCGGGCCAATTTCTCATAATATGTAATTGAGTATTAAGAAATCGTAAACATTAATGAAGTAATAAATTGAAATAATTTGAAAGGTGTTCCCGGACATCAACAAAAGTAACAAAAAAAAAGATTTTATATCTTATTCAAAGCCATAGTTTGATTATATCCAAGTGTTACAACGCCGCTTGAAAGCAATATCGTCTAAAAATGGAAGTATTATTCAAGTGCTTGCTAAAGTCCTAAGCCCATCACTTAAATTCAGAAGAACGACAACTACAGTCTTAAAATGGATAATTAAGTATAGAAGACTAAGTACGCGACGAAATCCTTACATAGCCACCTAGTGACAAAATTCAGAGTTAATTTTCCTATCTAGAAAACGGTACGAGATACGAGAGGAAAAAATAAATTTTAATCCATCATCAGTTTATGGGAATTTAAGCATTATTTTGCATCAACCATGCTCAAAATAATACCAAGGAAACAATGCATGAAACGAGCATTTGTTTGCTGCGACTAAGGAGAGACAGGCGGGACATGTGCACCGGACGCAATCAAAAGAAGCACACAATTCAAGAATCAGTTTATTGTATTTAACATAAAAGTAGATTTTTTTAAAATCTTATTTTTTAGGTACATAAAGATTAAAATGCTATAATATTAGAGGAAAAATACAATAATATAATCTATTTTGATACCTGGGAGCATATCTCTATTCAACTAGATTTCTATGAACATAATAACAAAGAAAGATCTTCAACACAGATATCGTGACCAGAACAGCTGAAAAACTTTTCAAAGATGGTTGGGGAGAAGGATATATTTAAACGTCTTCAGATCTTTTTAAAAAAGGGAATATATCGATTAACTCCATAGGGTGTCCCGAAGTTTGACATGATGTACATAGAGATAGAATGTCAGAGTCTCCATATCCATACAGTTGGATAGCTGCTTCTTCTGAAGTTCATGAGAAATTAAGACGAAAGTGTTGTTATTCCTCTTTTCAGCAAGTACATACGGTACGAAATACTTTTACTTTTTTAGTAAATTGTAAAAAAAGCCATTTCAAACTTATTAGAATTTTTTTGGATAGAAAAAGAAATGCATATAGTTTTTAGATTATTATTAAAATTTCTACTCATTATGAAATAGACTAGTATCTATTATTCGTAGAAGTGCTGCGTGTTTAGCTATCTATTCGGATATTGCAGAACAGATATCTTAAATAACCAAAGTATACTATTCAGTTATTGTTGTTACTTTATTCAGTTGGGGCGTTACTATGAGCCCTCAAAGATATTTTTCAAAACTTTAAATACAATTATAATTGATTAAAAAGTAAGCTAAATTTCAATGTTTCATAATGAGAACGCCTATTTTTAAACCATTTTAAAATTCTGAAAATAATCTTTTCAGTGAATTAAATTTAGTTATGAATTTTTTTTCAAAATTGTTTTTAAATGTAATATACAACAGTAGGTTTTCACAGTTAATTCAAACTTCATAGTTTGATTAAGTCGCATATTTTATTTCTTTGTGTTAAAATTTTATGATTTGAAGCAAAACTTAATTTTTATTTCAGAATTAGTTTTATAATTGATATTTATTAAATGCTCTAGAAATATATAGAAATTTTTATAACTTCGAAAGCTGTGGATATTTTTAACATGTACATCATAAGAAAATGGCGATTTTTCATATTTCAAAGCATATGCAGCTATTAAGTTTTATTACTAATAATAATTACTGTAATAATCATCTGAAGCATGTATGACTTTAATGGCTAAAATTCGTTACATAAATCAGGCATAATTTTTCATCAAAACTTAAAGTTTTTTATTTTATATTATAGCTTATAAATGCTACATTTTTTCCTTGTACTTATTATTATAAATATATAAGCATTTATAATTCCGAAAAATATATTTTACTCAATGTATTTTGTATAAATAATGAATGATTTAAATGGCTGCTCTACCTTTTCGTATATTTTCTACACATATACAGTTTTGTATTATATAATTTTACTTAATTTCAGTGCAAAGGCATCGGCATCAATTAATTTGTTATTCAAGCCTGTAAACAAATGATGTAAATTTTTTGTTTACAGGCTTAAGGTAAATGAAACTTGTATTTTAGATGTAACATTTATAGTTAATCAGATAATGTGTAATTATTGTTATTCAAATTGAAATCATACTTGGTCAGAATAATAAATTATCTTCATTAGTTCTCATATTTTTAGAAAGTCATTTAGCTCAACTTTTTTTGGTATATAAGGTCAAATAGTTCAGTGGCAAAATGCGATGAAAATTTCCAATTACTTTAGACATGAAAAGTGCGTTCTATATTTTGCACATTTTATAAAATATGCATGATAATATATATTTTGTGCACTGTCTATTTTTTAAAATTCTATAACTTTTTTCTTGGTTGTTTGTAGCAATTAATACTTTCAAAGTGCTAACAATCAAATTAGTTCAAAAGTTAAATTAAAATTCATTGTTATTACAAATTGAAAGTTGTTTTGTAAGTTCAAAGATATTTATTATAAGAATAAAGATATATTATTTTTGCATATATATACTATATTTTATATATTAATATTTAGGTTTCGTTGCAATCTGAAGCCGGAAACTCCCGGCCATAAAATCTCAAATGATAGAAAGGGATTATAGTTTTTCCAATAAAGGGGAGGGGCATTACTTTGAATTTGCCTTAGACGCTATTTTGTGTAAGTAAGTCCCTGTTTGCTTGGTAGTCATCTCCATTTTTGTAGAAGATATTTCTTTAAACTATAAAATATTATCAATGTGATTGACGGAAAGCACTTTCTAAAAGAATAATAAATGAGCCTAATAACAAGTAAGTGCTTCTTTCTTCCGTGTATCTTAATGTCACAACTTTGGGAATCGTGATCAAACAAAGGTACGTTATATAGTTTCGACTCTAGACATTTATAAATTCACGATGTCTTTTCATGCTAAATGGATGCTGCTTTAAAATGTCGTATTTAGCACTATTTACTAAATCAAACTTGTAAGCCCGAGTTTTGTCTGTAGGTGGCACTTAATTGGTCTATCATATTAATCACAGTACTTTATCTGTGCGCCAATTTGTAACTACTTCACGTCTTTCTGGAATTAAGGGAGAAGGACTCAGAACTTCCTGTATGACACATTTGATTCCAAGGAAATACTTCTTTATTTCTCATTTTCAAACTTTATCTCATTTTTGAAACTTTAGAGTCGATAAATTAAAGAATGCACACATAAGAATAAAACAATTTTTATAATACCATACCTCACCAGATGGTCCCCAGAGAGTAATTTGGTTTCTGGCATTGTATTCATACTGTCGCCCTTCCTACAGATGAAAAAAAAAAAGATAATTAAATAGAAATCTTGATCGCAATATAAACCGGATCAATAATAAAGCTTCAAGTATAATGTTTAATCGCATTATTCAAATATTAAAAGATTCTTATTTGGCAAATATCCTTTACTTTTTACTTCAAATCATATTAAAATATTTAAAAACATTTACTTTTTTTTCTTTGGCCCAAACCAATTATATATCCAAATGAAAAGTAGAAAAGGGAAACTCTTTTTCTTAATCTAAAATAAATTGATGAAATTAAAAAAAAACCGTCTGTACGTTATAAATTAGCCAATTACATTTAGAAGAGAATTATTTGAGCAAAAATGAAAGTAATGTTTATAAGATCTGACTCAAATTAACTAGATTAATTGGAAGGAGGTTTAGGTTTCGCACTTTGATTTCTAAAACGCTGACTCGGCAAATTAATTGTACGATATTTAATTTAATTTAATTAATATTAGTTTACGTATTTTTTATAAAAAATTTATAGCATGAAGTCAAAAAATAGTATAGTTTAATAATTTTTTTTTCAGTTTACGATATGTCTTGTCTTTTAACATTTGGGATATCAAATGCAGTACATATTAAAATTTCTTTTTATATAAAAAAACAAAAAACAAAAATTGTTATAAAATAGCATGTGCCTTTTGTTACAAGTAACCTTTCTTATATTTCATGAATAGTGAAAATTTGAAATTGCTATTTATTTATTCTTGTGTTTATGTTTGTAAATAATCTGCTTTCTTTTCAGTAAAAAGGAAGCTCGATAATACATTGCTCTTCCAGAACTGCAAAATTTTTAAAAACATTTTTTTATTGAAATATATAAAAAAGATTAAAGCGCTTGCGCTTAATTGGAAGTAATTTTTGAGAATAAATGATGAGCGCAAGCACTATTTTACCAAAGCATTCTAAAAGATTTGTTTTTTAATCTTTATTTGCATAATTTTTTTTGTTTTCTTTTCATTCATCATTTTGAATTTTTAATGTATAACATTTGAAATTAGACTTCAAAAATATTATTTAGTTTGTCAACTAACGTAATAAAAGAAACGTTCCGTGGGCTGCCTATCCTTTTCTTTCTCTTTCGATGTGTTATATTTTTTTTTCTACGATACTGTGTTATATTTTTTTACGATAACTGTAATAATACAGCACTGCAATAAATGTAAACCTGAATACTGAATGAATATTTTGTCATGTATTTCCCTAGAACACTTTTCGAGGATAATATTCTGATATTACGTTTTCATAGAACGTATTCGAATGTGAACGTTTTCTGTCACAATTTCTATTGTAATAGTTTTCATTCATTGTTTCTATTTTAATACTATTCATACAATAAAATGGACTCATTCTATTGCTAGTGACATACGATTTCTTTTAAGCATGAATAATTTCTTCATATCTGGGAAGAAGGCCTTTTTTTTATTCGAGTACGAAGCTCGAAATCATTTTTACTTTCTTGTATACGAAGTGTACAAACAGAAAGTATGGTGATCAACAACAAATTCGAACTCATTTGACGAATCTTCAAGTTTCAGACCTCCTGGAATTAGAAAAACACATTTTAGAAATATATCTGCCTGTCTGTCCATTCATCCATCTGTCTGATAGTGAACACTTAAAAGCGTTTTGATTTAGACGAATCAAATTTCATGTAGGGTCTCTACTCTACTGTCTGTCAGGTTGTACGAATGTTTCTCAATAAGAAAACTACAAAAGCTAGATGGGTAACATTTGGTACAAAGATTTAACATCTAAAATATACATGCCTATTTAGTTTTAAAGCAAATCCGTCAAGAGGTTGACTGTCTGTCTGTCTGTACTTACACAAGCATGTAAACCTGATAAGTCGATACCCCAATTTTTTAAGTAAGTGAAATTTCGTATGTGATTTTGTGACAACAATTGCAGTTCACTGTCAATTTTCTGTTTCAACTGGTCGGAAGAAAGGCATACAAAATATACATTCGGTTTTCTGGTACTCGCGTAATAATCGCATTCCAGCAATTAATCGCCAAAGATCGCATGTTATTAGGGTCTTTTGTAACTATTGTTCCCCAGTTACTTAGACCATACAGTTAATTTATTAGAGAATATGCTAGAAATTTCAGAGTGAAAAGAAAGAAGGTTGGAAATAAAGAATTGGGACAATATAGTATACACTAATGGTTTAAATTTGATTTACTTACAGACGTATAACTGAACTCACCTGCTTATTTTCATAATGAAAAAATTTTCTGTTAAATTTCTATTAAAGAATGAGAATTTTAAGAAAAAATGAAAAACTTTTAATGAATTGTTTGATGTTAAAATATTTATATGGAAAAATATTGATAAAAACAGCATTAAAAAAATTCAGTTTAAGACTAGTTGAATTAGGAGAAGAATTAATATTTCTGTGCACATATTTTTGTATTTCTTCGAAGACGAAACAAGCAAATATTTAAAGCAATAAATGCTGATTTGTTATTATTATTATTATTTTGCAAACTTGCATGATAGTTTCCAGATGAAAGATGCTTACAACGATTCCGATCAATTCAATGATTTCAGTTTTGGGATTAAAAAAAGGACCAAAAGGTCAAATATAGAGAACTTATATCCGTTATCTGTATTTCAATCATGTAAAGACTTCTGAGTATCTGTGGTGACGATTTATGTATTGCTCATCAGTGAAAAGGAAAAAATATAAATTTTTCGAAGAATCTGCATATGAGCAATCAAAATCTTGTAAAATGAGCAAGTTCTGATTCTTCTTTGATTCATGGGCGCTCAATAGATGATTTACACAAATCAAATCATGCACTTCCTTTACGTGATGATCGCCCGTTGAGGATTTAAAAAAAGACATTTCGGATTAATAGTGGCAGATGTTTATCCCGATTTGGAGTCGTTAACATCCATAATATTGGGATCAATCAAAACAGTTGTCTATTCAAGCTTTTAATATACCTGAAATATCTCAGTAAAGAGTTTATCTAAATTTCGACAAAGATTTTGAACAAGTTTGTTGCTCTTCAATTTCTGAAATTAAAATAAATTGTCAAACAAGTAATGGACCTTTTCACTGTACCACTCATAATACAGTGAAAAAATGGCTTACCGTTCTCGAGAAAAACGGCAGGCGGAAGCCCAAAATTAACGCTACATAATACCATTACTGCTAGACTGTGCACTGACGCATTAACACTTTAATATAAAAGTTCAGGTAATTTTCCGACACACTACATATGTGTTAAACTATATTTCACCATTTTTTGAACAATGTTGAGTTATTTCTCAATAATGTTGAGTTTTAGTTTCTCTGTTTTGTAGTATCGAGAGAAAATGTAGATTTCTCGCGATTTTGTATTTCCTAACTATACAACATCATTTCATCTTTGATATAATATCTGCAAAATATACAAACAAGCGTTTTTCTTGAAGGAACAAATAAGTTATTCCATTACAGAAAAATTCTAGTCAATTACTAAGCATTTAGAATTGAAAATAGTATTTTATGAATATACTGAAAAAGGATTAAAAAATGTACAGAGAAGATAAGGAATTTGTTTTAATTAATTTTTTTTTCGAAACAAAACTCATGTATTATGCGCATTTCCAAATTAAGATGATAGAATTACAAGACTCTAAATTTCAAAGTAAATGAATGCCATGGATAAAATCTCTCCGCTATACACATTGTTAGTGTACAAATATTATTAAATCGAAAAGAAACACTCAAATATAGTAATCTTTGGTATCAAGGAGATTCCATTATTTTTCATTAGGACCAACTTTAATGGAAAGCAAATCAAATATTTTCTTCTTTTCATTATTTACGAAAGAGGCGACGGTAAAATATAAAAATCTCAAGATTCCAAAGAATTCAATTTTCTTCGAAATTAAATAATTCCGATGGAAAGCGAAATCAAAAATTAAAATTTTTGATACTCGAAATTTGAATCAATACCCTTACTTCAGATAAAGGTCAGCAAGCGGTTTGTGGCAGGCATGTTCTATCTATTTTGAAATATTTTATGTGAAAAATGGAAGAAAATTTGAAAATTCATCCTACCTATTAAATCGTCTGTTCTAGGGCGAAAATTTATTTAAAGAGTTTGAAAATACTCAACGTAAAAGTAATATTTCAGTAGACAAGTTATTATCGAAGTTACTTCAGAAGTAAATTTTTTCAATAAAATATGTGTCACCGACATCTAACTTGATAAAGAAAAAAGAGACCCGAAATTCCTTGCGAAGTGAAAGCCATTATTCAGCAAACCATCAATAATAAATTTCTTCTCAGATTGATTTCTTCTCAGCTGCTGGCTAAGGAAAACGGCATTTACAGTATAGCAGAAATGTTTTTCATGGAGAGTGGACATATTTTAGAAATGAAAATGATACACAATCCTGCAGTGGATTAATATTTATAACAAACATAAATATTAAAACAATGCATAGAAAATTAAATAAATGCATGATTAGCAACACCACCGAAATAATTTTGAATATAAACCAGTTTTAACGAAAGTAAAACATGAACAAAGTGTTTCAGTGTTTCCAAGGAATTTGTAATTTACTTTTGTGTTTACTCAACATTTTTAATTTTGTCTATCGACTTTTTTTTATATTCTGCATTGAAAAAAAATGTAAAATATTTTATTTTGAAAACATTATAATTTATAATTCTTATCTGAAATGCTCTTTAAGATTCATTGAGCTCTATTTCGTAATTTTATAGAATTTCTAGTACAATAATAGTGTTTGATTAATTTTCAAAAGTAATTATCGTACAGAAATAAAATTTACAATCTCATTGTAAAACCGAAAGTCTAATTTATTTTTATTTTAATAAACTTGTTTATAAAATAAAAGTGACCTGATATTTACAAATTCTATTTTCGTTTTTTTTTTAAATTAGGAAATATTTATTTACATAAATTCCAAATATGTTTAATATGACTTATCAGTAAATTTTATTCAATTTACATTTCGCAAAAAGTTTTAGTGATTTCAAGAATTGATAAAGGATCCATTCAAAATTTTAAAACAAATTATAATCGAAGTTTGAAAATGAATGAACATTAAGAAATTTATATTTGCCTGAATGTTACCAGTAAAAATTTCTGAAGGTAACTATGAAATCGCTATCAAGTAGCTATTTAAATCCCAAACATTTCCCAGAAAAATAAGCAAAATATCATGTATGTGTTATATATTAAATATAAGTTTGGTTCTTTCTTAAAAAAATAATAACGAAACTTATTTGAACAATCCATACAATTTATTTCTGATTACTTAATTACCAATTTAAATTTTTGTTCATTTCAAATCTTATTCTATCTTAGAATATGTCATACATAAAAACTGGATAAGCATATAAACATGTATAAAAACTTCTATTTTCTTTTACATAAAGAAAAGAGAACGAATCTTCAAACATATATATTTCTGTAGTAAGAATCTTCTGCATATATTTCAAAATAATGCATAAAATAAATGAATATATTTTAAAACTAAATTTCAAGCTTCTTTATAATGCAAGAAATTTACTTATGAGTCTCATAATTTTTTTTTCATAAATACTTTCCTCTGAAAACTCGAGCATACGAGTCATAAAATTTCCTCAGTAGGTGTTCATTTTTCGAGTGATATTTTTATATTTTGAATGAACTGAAAAACATTTCATAACACTTGTTCAGAAAGAAAAAGCTGAAAATAAGTTCTTAATATGAAAATGAAAAGAGCTCAAGGAATTTTTTTAAATCAAGATATTTATGCTTCTGAATTTCACCTGTATATATAATATAGTTATTTGAAATATGAACAAGCATTTATTTTCATACACTAAAGAGGATTCAATAATTAATGTTTTTCTATGGTAATATCATAGTAGACGACAAAATATTATTGCAAGTATTTTGATAATTTCTTTTAATTTCGACATGGAAATTGAAATGAATTATATAAATTGTTAAACATTGTGCGATAAATAACTCAAAATAATTCATACTTACCAGAGGTGTACGGGCCAAATTTAATGCATCATTTATCCATCGTCCGAGTAGAAAATGCTCATCAGAAGCTAATAGTTCATCTAAATCATCATATAACTCTAATATAGAGCTAGAAATTTCTCTATATAAAAAGAGACAGAAATTCGTAGTTTATAACAGGCTTTTTTTTAATTAAGTGACATATAGAGAAAAGAAATTATCCTTGTATGAGAGAGATTTTTCTATTTCAGCATGTTCTTAAAAAATAATTTTCTTGGTGAGTTATGAATGTTTTAAAATTAGTGCACATGACATATATTTAATTAATATTAGGATGGTAAAATTCCTGTTTACATTTGTATATTTCAAATCGTTCATACTTTATTAAAATTCTTAGGGAATATTTATAAAGAGCAATTCACCTCACACGCTTTATTAAAATCGCTTATCATAGCTCAATAGTGAAAATTCATTGGTGCTTTCTCTTTTCGGAGAAGATATTATAAACTCTGTAATCACAGGAGATTCATTCGAATTTTCCCAAACTAAAATTGTCTTCCAGAGACTATTAAAATACAATGAGTTAAAATTTACACAATGCGTAGAATATTCTGGAAATAATCGCAAAAAAGAACTTCGATTTCCAAATTAGTCACCTGAATCCCAGGCTTCTAAATTCTTTCGATGTAAATTATGTGCCAATAACTTACAATGGGATTTATATTAGTTTTTGATTTGCTATAAAATCAACTTTTTCTTTTATTTTTGTCAATTAGACCTGTTCTAGCTCAATGAAAATAGAGATATTAAATACAATAAACAAAACGCAAATGTTATATATATATATATATATATATATATATATATATATATACAGGGTGTTGCCGAATTCGACCG
>JAPMOR010105483.1:1893066-1925808 GCA_026543865.1 Argiope aurantia | reverse complement strand
TCTCGATTTGATAAGAAATATCAGTGTTTATATGTGAATAAAATAGCATTAAAAATATGCTGGTAGATAAAATAAACATTTAATAGGCCCATAAGACTAATATTTTTAAATGATTTTTTTCTCAAAAAGATATTTTTTACGATTTAAAAGTCTTTGAAATTTAATGTGTGCCTTAAATTTCGAGAAAAAGGCAAATATTTACAAAAATGATGCCTCTAATATATTTAAATGAATCCGTCTATTCATTCTGAATTTCTACTTCATTCAGATAAAAGTATTAGATATATGAGAAACGTTTTAAGGGAAAATCAAAGAGCATGAATTAAAATAATACTTTTTGTGCATAATTAATAATAATTTTGTGCATTTTAAATAAAAAAAATAATACTTTTTCAAAAATATTTTTAAATTATAACTATACAAAGTTAGAAAGTAGGCAACTTTAAAAATTCCTTAGTATAAAATTTTATACTTTTAGTAAAAAAAAAAATAAGTAATTAAGTATAATTTAAAAATTTTTTAAAAATATTTAATACAGGTTTTTTTTTCGTACACATATATAAATTTTCACAGGTCAATGATTTAAAAAAAAAAACTAATAGAATCCACTGTTCCTTAAATTAAATAATACCTCTTAACAAATAGAAACTGTACTTACTCTTAAATATAATAATGCCAGTTGCAGTTTAGCTGAATCGGTACCGTACCGACGGCTAGCAAAATCTTCTAGCCTAATATAAGAATAGAATGAAAATTTAAATTTATTTAATCTTTCAAAGCTTTTTAACAAATATTCATTGTTTTAAATAAATCATAAGAAAACTCCATTAACACAGGAATAAAGATAGCTCTAGCTGTACTTTAATTTTAAATAATAAATTATTACTGAAATAAACTGATATTTTAATGGAATTTAATAAAGTTATCTATACTTATAATAAAGCTCAATGTGTGTGTGTGTGTGTTGGCGCTCTATACGCCAGACCATTGAACCTACAGCTACCAAATTTGGCACGTGTATACCTTGGAGGCCGGGAATGTGCCCCTTGGGGGTTATTGTTTCAAATTTTTAACTAGAATTTTATTTATTTAAAAATTAAGCGAAATTTTGACATGTTTCTGCTATAACTTCCGAAAATATTACCGCACAAAACAGAATTTTACATGAAGTTAAAGATCAAAAATGTATCTTTTAAATAATACTAATGTTTTAATTTTAAAATTAAATTTCTATTTTTAATGAATTTTTAAATAAATATTTTAACTATGTTTTTCAATAATTTTTTTCGTAAAAAATAAAAATTAAAATTAAGCACGTTTCGCATTCATGGGAAAAAATTTCTATTTTTAATGAATTTTTAAATAAATATTTTAAATATATTTTTGAACAATTTTTTTTCGTACAAAATAAAAATAAAATTTAAGCTGCTAGAGCACGTTTCGTATTCATGTGAAAAAATTAGCTTTTTTCAAAGTGTTGCCATCACATTGATTACAGCTCCGATTAAAAATAAATTAAATCTTTTTGGAAATAGAATCTGTAAAAATATAATTTTCGGCACGTGTCTGTAGGAAAGGAAATATATATGAAATATTATTTTTTCTAAAAAATAAATTCAAGAAAAATTATTTTATCATTTTTTACACTGTCTATTTTATTAATCCAATAAATCAGTTATATTTAAGGCAAGTTTTGTTTAATATGAACAGGATATCCATTCAAATCAGGGCCACACAGCTAATTTGTAAACCTTTAGTCAGACACAGATCTGCTAAAATGGTCTAAATGGAAAATGATTATATTTTATGTAACTTGATTCAATAAATGCTCTAATAAAGAACGAATTTTTGATTTTACATAAAGTTTCTGCTGTGGAAATCACAATTAACAAAAATTTCTTGAAACACTAATATTTTAAATAAAAAGAGTTAATTTCCAATCAACTAAATCAATCACTTAAACTGACTGATTTATGAAAATTTGAATATCACTATTCAATAAAAAAAGGATAATTTTAGATTTTCCATCGATCGTTTCAAAGAAAATACGCCAATCAGCCCGCCGGTTTCTCAAGATTAATTGGCCTAAGATTATGAAAATGTTGAGTTTTTCTAAATTTTTAACATTCAAAACTTCATAAATCAGTCTTAGTTGATCGTGTAAAATAGAAACATTCATTCATTTGTTTAAAATTCGGTATGTCCAGAATATTTCTCAGAATATGATACCTTACTGCATTAAATTTAGACATCATAAATTTTGAAATATATTTATAGGCCGAAACAAAATATTATTATTGATTTTATTTCAATCCTTTTGAAAGCAAAACTAAAAACTGAATTTTATGCTGAATCTGAGAAGTTTTTGTTGAATTATTGTTTGAGATATTACATAAATTATTAAAAATATTTTGTAGTTCACATAAGACTTAAATACCGAGCGATTCTGTTTGCAATACTCATATTCAATAATAATAATAATAAATAAATAAATAAATAACAAGAAAGATGATAAATAAAATAAAACTCTTGGTTTTATTAAAAATTATCTTTATATTAATTGCAATTTCATCATTTCCACTTTAAATTAAAGTTGAAATTTTACCAGATATGACAGCAAATTAGCAAAATATATATAGTATATTGAACGAAACGATCTAAACAACAGTATAAGTTTGGTATGACTATCAAAATTTGAAGATCAAAAATGTTTTGTTTGAGAATCTATTAAGATACCAGTTACTTAAAATATTTAATTGAAAATTGTAGCGAGCGGTAATACTGGCGAACCGGCTGGTCGCCAAAGGCGGCTAGTAATCCAATAAAATTATTCCGGTTCAGTAGTATTAATTTATTTTTGAATTGGATATAGAAAAAGTTCTACACTCCTTTATGTAACTTCTAAAATTGAAGAAAGGAATGAAAAACATCAAAAATCGATGCAGCCATCTTTTTTAAGAGCAAATTAACGCAATATATTTTTTAACGACATTATTCTTTGGTTACATTGATGACTTCAACTATGTTCTGAATTTCTCTCATAAATGAAAAAAATGTTTCCAGAATGCTTCATTTAACTGTTATTAAAAACAGTACTTTCATACGTGCTTAATATTAATTTATAATTAAAAATTTTATAAAAAATGCAATTATGAAGTGTGTAAAAAATTTAAAAATAAAAACAATATTTATACAACGAAATTAACCTGAAGAAGTAAATTCTTTGTAATTTTTTGGCTATATAATTTATTTTTATTACAAGTATAATATTTAAAATTCTTCTCTTTGTAATAAATGAAATAAGCGCGCAAGAAATAGTTAAAAGGCCTAAAAGCTGAATATTTCTCGAATAATCCAACCGAAATCTATACAATAGAGGTAAAAATTTTACTAAATCATAAAAATCGCGATGCAAAGGTTGTTCAATATATTTATAAATAAAAAGAGGGGTTTTGTAGATGAGGCAACGAAGCAAGTTTTAATAAATATTAAAATAATATACCAGAAAAAATTCAGAGCAAGCATATTTTAAAAGATACATAGAACAAATTGAAGGGGAGTTCGAAAATCATTTGCCAGTTATAAATGATTTCAAAAAAGGAAATAAGGAAACGAAAGCTCAACAGATCAACTTAAAGCATATAATGATTCATTAATTATTTTTTAATCTGAAATAAATCCAGTAAAACTAAACTGAGCTTACAGGTGTAGTTTTTATAATTATTTATCATTTGTCGATGCCTTTCCTGTCAATTAACTCTTTCAGGCTGTTCTGCAATTCATTGAAAGAATTTATTTTAAGGAATAAATTCATTCAATGTTATTATTAATCAGTTTTAGTTGATTACTCTTGTATTCAATGCATCTTAACAATACTTTGATACGCAAAAGTCTTAAGAGATACATCTTCTTCAGGTGTGTCAGGAATCATGATTCCCGGGTATCCTAGTAACCTTATTTTTTTTCCAACACACTTTCCACTTCAGCCCCTACATTTTCCTCGCCCTATTCTTTTCCTCGGACACGAGGGAAGGAATCAGTTTAAATAGTTGTAGCTGCTTAGATATCCTTGAATAGTAAAATACCCGCTGCATTAACCATGTATGACGGTACTGTATGTTGTCAGTGTTCCATCCGGCTAATAGCTTAAGCACTTAAATGGTTAACTAGCTAAAGAACGAGTGAGTGTTTTAGCTTGGAATTAACGATTGTCAACATTATTGAAAGTGACTTTCAGCATTTAAATTCGAGCTGACATCATGGTAAACAATGAGATTTTCATATTCACTTGTTGAGATATTGGAAATCGCAGTATTCAAAGCTAGTAATTAATTAAGTAGGAAGTATTTTTCATAAACAGTATATTTTTAGCGGTGATAAGGAGGCTTTTAAGTGTTCCAATCAAGGTAGATTCTTTCACAAATATTAAATTTAAAAAATATGTTAAAATCTTCAAATTTATTAAAAGTCACGATTTTTTTTTCCGTAAAAAAAGTTTTCAAAAATTGCAGTTTCAGTAGTACCAACAAATTCAAAATTTTGTACAAATTGAAAAATGCTTTGAAAAATCAAAAGGATTATTTTGAAATTTGTGATACAAGGTTATTTTTATAGTTCAAAGATACATTATAAAAAGTTGTTAAATGTAACAACTAAATAATGAATAATTTATTAAATTTTTTGATTATAACGATTTTTCTGTTAGAAGGTTTTTTTTCCTTTATATTTTAGTTAGAAAAGTTGAAAACAGAAGTTTCTGTTCCATTATATTTTAGAACAATTGAAAAGAAAAAAATAAACGTTTCATATGAAGATAGCCTTGATATGAATAGAATGAGATTTTACTAAAATATTCGTACCTTTATTGTGATTGAAATGAAGAAATAAACATTTCTACTACTAGAAAACCTTTTAGTACTCAAAAACGGGTTTAGAAAAGTTTTTTTTTTTCGTATTAATTACCGTAAATAAATTATATTTTTTCACTAAAAAGTCATAAACCTTAAAAAATCATCATCGATCGGAAATTCAGTGGATTACTTAAGGAATGTTTAGAATATGTTGTATAAAATAAAAATAAATAATATTAATTAATTATACAATATTTTAACCGGTAGGTTAATATTTAAAAAAATAATGTCTATCTAAATATGACATTGTAAATCTTGCAATTACAATTGCAAAATCAAATTGAAGAAAGAACGTTTTAAAGTGCAGACAGTAACGAAATTAATATATAGCTTTTGGGAAATATTATAATTGTTAAATAAAATAATTATGTAATAAAGTGTGTGCAATTAAGTTCAACAGTCATTTCATTAGTATCTATATACTAAACGTTATATAGCTAGTTTAGTTTAGTTATATTAACGTCCCGTTTGAAGCAACACTAGGGCTATTTTGGGACGGACCTCGTAATTTTGAACCGCGGTCAGATGACGAGGACGACACCTGAACTGGCACCCCCTCTCCACACCAGCGGGAGGACGTTTGGTCAGAACGTATTTAACGTGCAATAGACCCCCTTACACGACGGTTCTTCGGTGGAATCGGGTCTCGAACCGGAAACACTCCGGTTCCGAAGCCGAGACCTTACCACCAGGCCACCGCGGCCCGTACGTTATATAGCTAATCAAATGATAAGATCAACGTTTATTTGTATACTTCAATGAATTAAATGTAATTAAATAAATGTAATCAACTAATAAATATGGTTAAAACTTTGGTCCATTATTATGCCTGGAGTTCTCATTAAAGAATATTTGACAAAGGAAAGGCATTTTATCAGTCAAGGTAATTTTTTATTTCTCTTTTCTTGGGGCTTACTTGGGGCTCGCTTTAATTCATCAACGGAATGCTATATGTTTTTAACAGCCAAACTGCAGACAATTATTTTTTTTCTCAAAACGCATGCCTTCATCACTATTTGTAGTTAATGTAGATTTAAGAAAAAATATTTAAAAAAAATCTGATCTGCTGATTTTTTTCGTCTATTATTTCATGTTGAAACGACGAGTGAAAATTCATAATTTTCTACCAGAATTTTAAAAAATAACGACCGAGTTATATCAAGTATATGAAAGAAATATCTAAATTGGCAGATTTTAACAAGATTTAATTAATTCTGAGATTTTTGATTTTGCTTTTGCTTTAAGGCAAGAACTGATGATTTTGAGATAAATTTTAAAAATAATAATTCAGTCGATCTTTAACTTTTCACTTATTGGTCATTAACTAATTTATTTTGAAATAAGTGACAGAATAAATGCTAAAATTATTCATGAATAAATTTAAAGTTTTGTTTTACAAATAGACAAAATAGGAAACAACTTCAAATTTTTTCTATGTCGCTTTACTTCTAGCTTCATCACTTCTTCATTTTTTAACCCATTAAATTTATATTTTAAATTGTTTTGTGTAGTAACTATTGTCAGACTGTAAGTGTGAATAAAATTCTACCTCATTCTAAAGTTTTCTTTTCATTCTTCATACATACAAAAAATTCTTACCATTCATGTAAATCTACAGGTCCTTTTCTCCATCCCATTTCATTCATCAATTCGTATACGATATCATTCGTTTCAATGCCTTCAGGCGTCAAACCGGTTCCAATCATTGTGCTTCCTTCGTAGTTTCTTCCCTCAAAAGGTCCCTGTAAGGTATCAATTCAAATAACAATTGGATTGATACACACACACAAAATAGAGGCCAAACACAAGTTAGAGATTTAAAAAAAATCTGCTTCTATCTAGCTATTGCTAGCATTGTGGAATATATCCTATCATTGTGGAATACATCCTATCACTGTGGAAATAGGAACAGAGAAATCTATTCCTATTTCATAAATTTTAAATAATGAATTCTGTGTACTTTTCTCCAAACAAATATTATTTTCGTCTTATATATCTATATTATTCGGCTTCCATCTCAGATATGTATGTTCCTATTTCAACAAATTGAAATAACGTAGAACAAAAATTACACTATTTCATTATTTGAATGTCTTACTCTGAATGACTAGATTTCTTGGCTGAAATGTGCGAATTCGATTTCTTTAAACCTTTGGGAACAAAATTTGAGGGGTGAAACTTCTTATGCACTTGTTTTGAATAAGTTACAGATTATGAATTTAATTCGTCATTCCAAATTATTAAATCTACTGTATTGCTCCGTCAATGTCACCTGTAGAAAGAGAGGATTACAAGAATTGTCATTGGATAATTGTGATAAAGAAATAGGAGCCGCGCTCTCTCAGATAATTAAAAAACAAAGAAAATATAAAAACTTACTTCAGGAAGGGCGAGGATAAACCTGAAAGAAATTTCTGTGTGAAGAGCAAGTAATTACAAGGCATTGCAAAATTTATAGAACACGTCCATCACCTTCAGGAATATGATTTCGAAATTCAGCTTTACTAAGGAACCTCTCTCAGATATGCATACTTCCTCCCTCTAAGAAACTGTATCGAGAGTGCTAGTATTGTTTCAACCCTCCCTCAAAAAAGGGGGTGGGGGTAGAAACATACATTTTGGGTTTGTAATATTTTCCATTTAACTCCAATTAGTTTCCATTCAAAACATCCAGGATGCCTTCTATTGATGGTAGAAGGAAGCTGACCTTTTCCGTAATTTAATTTTATTTCCTGTGATCAACATAGATTTATGTCGATCAGCTTTTCTTCTCTCTCTTTTCTGGTGATGGCACGAGCATGACAGGGAAACAACATTACAGATTCTTAACACGAATTTGTCATACTGTTTAGTAACCATGTTAACATCATCACCGGATCGAGTGGTTAACAGATTTTTAATATTATACTATTCCGTGCAATCAGCAAATTAAATACGTTTCAAACGAGAAAATCTTTTCAAATAAATCGATGCTCAAAGGATTGATGACATTAGTCGTATATTTCAAAAATGTTCTATTTGATTGCTAAATAATTTATATTAAGCTTAAATACGACAGAAAGTTCAAATAGATAGCATGAAATTAGGTGTTACAGAAATTGTATATCAAATGTTATTTCCAGCAATAGTTTCTTATTGGGTCTAGATTTAATTTATGAATAGACATTGTATATGAAAATTGTATTATTGTAAATGAAAATTTATATAAAAAATCAGAATTGTTTTGCAATGAGTTACTAAAAAACACATATTTAGTTAAATACTTCAAAGATTCTGCTCATTCAAATGGACTAAATTCAAATATTTAGATAATTCCTGAAAATATAAACTATTCTATTTTCCTAATGACGATCTTAAAATCTATTAACGGTTGACCTAAAAATGTTTTATCCATGCTATCCTATGGCAGATAATTTAAAATGCATGAAAATTTCCTTATTTAATTAATTTCTTCTTAGCCTATTGTTAGATACGGCTGATTTCTTAAATCTTCGGAATATATTTTGTGTTCCTAGTCGAAATCTGTTACTTTCATGCCATCTTTTGGTTTCTAACACTGTGCATTAATGAAGTATCGATTTGAATCATCCATAT
Source organism: Argiope aurantia (assembly GCA_026543865.1). Lineage (NCBI taxonomy): Eukaryota > Metazoa > Arthropoda > Arachnida > Araneae > Araneidae > Argiope > Argiope aurantia. The sequence goes on along the minus strand of JAPMOR010105483.1, from coordinate 1,917,304 downwards.
TCTAAAAAGACTAAAGCCACAATTCCAAACTTGCATATTGCTGCAAATAAATCGCATTTTTTTTCTTTACTTATTTTAAACTGTACACTCTGCAATTTAGTACAAAATGGACTTTGCATTATGATTAAGTTTACTTGGAAATCGTAAATCACTGTCTAAAATAAATTTTGTTTGGTTTTGTTTTAGTTTTACGATTGCATTTCGAACATAAAAACTTTATGACGATGAGAACGATTTGCAAGACTGACTAACTGTCTCTTTGATAATAAATAAATTGTTTGTAAAATTGGTAAACCAACTAATAAGCATTTTAAGCACTATTTTAATTATTAAATTGCAATTGAAATATAATATTATTCAATAAATCTAATATAATAATATAAATGGAATTATATATTTTCAACCATTTCCTTATTTAGAAGCACAACATAATTTGCGATAGAGTAAAATATTACTCACTATTATACTGTATTGTAAAATAATATAGGACTCTAATGTAGTATTGTATAATATTTTATTACATTTAGAATATTTACAGCATATTATACTACAGTATATTTTTAGAAACTGCTAATAAATGCTTTATTTCAGTGTTTTGTTAAAATGCATTTTAACTAGAGCAGATGAGATTTTCATTAAATCTAAATATTTATATGAGTCGCGATGTCTTCGTGAACTAATATTGGCTTTGCCGTCAAAGAGGACGGTGTTGGAACTAAAGAGACCTCGGAATTCGTGGACCGAAACAATGAAAGAAAGTTCAGGTACGTGGCTCGTACGCAAGTTGAATCCGTTTATGTAAACTGTCTTTCCGTTGCTCCGGCATTCAAGTTTTGTGAATGGGATACTATCTTAGATGTCGTCTCTGGCATTCGACATCGATGCAGAATTACCGGAAGAATCAGAATAGAATTCAGAATCACGATTTTGATTCAGAATTCAGATTTTTGGTCCGTTTTCCAAAAAATGAATAGCTTTAAAATGGGGAATTAATTTAATAATTGCAATTAATTGCAAGTGCAATAAAAGACAGAAATAAACAGTGGACGTCTATGATTAAATATATTAGCAAAAATTGTTATATGAGCACAGCAAGTTACTCGGTTGAAAATGTCATTGCTCGGCATAGTAAACCTTTCCAAGAGGGAGAGTTTTTGAAGGAATCCTGGTTAGCACGCGTGTCCTCACTTTTCCAGGATTTTGATAATAAAGATAAGGTAATTCAGCGCATCAAAGATGTTTCTCTGTCTAGAGACACAATAAAAGAAAGAATCTTAAAACTGGCCAGGAAATGTATCAGATCAACAAAAAAACAAAAAACAAACAAAAAAAAACTTTAACTCCGCTCCTTTTAAATCACTATGTCTTGACGAAAGTACTGACATCACTAAATCTGCACGTTTAGCTGTCTTTGCTCGATATGGTGTAGGAAACATCATTAAGGAAGAATTAATTGTGATAACATCGTTGCTAACAACTACAAAGAGCACAGGTAATTGTTCGGCTGTTAAAAATTCGCTTGCTGAGAAAGAAATTGATTTGAAAAAAAAATTTCAGTAGCAACTGATGGTGCTCCAAATATGGTGGGCAAAAAAAAAATGGTTTCATTAGTTTATTTCAAAGAGATGTAGGACATTAGATTCTTCAATTCCACTGCATTATTCACCAACAAGCTTTCTGTGTTAAGAGTGGTTTAACAACTCTTGTTAATGTAATGGCGTTAGTGACGAAAATAGTTAACCTCATATCGTCACAGGCTTTAAATAAGCGAAAGTTTGAATCTTTGTTGGATGAAGTCAACTCGGTGTATAATGGATTACTAATGTATAATAATGTTCGTTGGTTGAGCCGCTAGAACGTACTTCAAAGAATTGCTGACTGGTTGGAAGAAGTCAGAGTGTTTCTGCAAAATGAGGGGAAAATAGAACCCTCATTTGCAGAACAAAATGAGGGGAAATAGAAATACCCACAGTTGCTGGATGTTATGTGGCTTTCAAAATTGATGTTTTCTACAGACATGTGGCAACATTTCAAGGAATTGAACGTAAAGCTTCAAGGCACAAATAAAACAATTATAGTTATGATGGATTTCATTCGCGCTTTTAATGCTAAACTGCATGTTTTCAGAAACGATATTATTACAAGAAATTACAAGCACTTCCCAAACTTGAAAAAAATTAGATGAAAGATTAGATTAAAATGATGAAATTAGAAAAAAGATTTAGATGCCCATGAGAAGCCAGACGAAGAAAAAGTTATTTAGGAATTTATATCTTTAATTGATTATTCAATCAAGGAATTTTCACAGTTCAAGGAATTCAAAGAATTACTGGAAAAGCTCAAATTTATTATGTATCCTGATGTGACTTCATTTGATAAACTGAACTTATTGAAACTGAAGGGGCTAGGCGCCCCGTCAACCCAACCATCGCAAACACCATTCACTTGTCCCAAAGTTGCAGTGATGCACAGAAAAATACAAGCGGTCGCCATTTTTGGTCTCCGTCGGTGTCCTTGCGCGTTCGCCATTTTGATCGTAAATTAAATATCATTTTTAGTTCATTTCGGACTTTGATATTAATTTCAATGAATTGAAAGCTAATCTTTGCCAGTTATTATGCTGTAATGTTGAAAAAACAATTTTCGCCAAATTAAAGAATCGGTTCAAAACTGGATCTTACGATGGCATCCGGACAAAAAGAAAGATCATCCTAAAAGATACTAAGAATTTTTGAGCCTATATCAAATCTGGAGCACCAACAAAATGAAAATGTATCCTGCTTCTCAAGAAAATGGAGAGAGTGAAAAAGTTTCTCAATCAACATCACGTTGTCAGGAAAGTGATCCAGATTCATGGACAGAAAAGGTTTTAACGAATATTTAGACGATCTGTTCATACATGAATCTTGTGAAACGCAATATGAAAAGGGGTCCGTTTTCAAAGGTATTTTTCATTCCTTTCCCAAGAAGTTCTTTGCCATTTCAAAATCCCTAAGAAGATTTTCCCGGGCGAAATCAAATCGCCGAGTCGGTAAGTTTTTTGTTTATTTTCTTTAGAAAACACTAAAAAAGGAATTGTTATGTTATAAAGTATCATATATATTGGTCAAGTAAGTTTATTTATGTCATGGGAAACTAGAACTGACAAAAATATTTTAGTTACACTCAGTCAATTCAACTTAACGTAAGGTTGGTGTTTTTAAAAAAGAACAAATAAAATTAATGATTATGTTAAATGAATGTGTTTAGGGCGTACATTTAAAATAATGTATAGAAACATGTACGAATGAATTTAAGATCCCTGGTTTAAGCCACGAGGATCTATCAATAAAATTCAACCTCAAACTTATGGTTGATTCTACTAAAGCGCATGAAATATCGGATGCTTATCGATTAATGTTTGAATATGCCTAATTAGCGTAAATATATGGTAAATACCCATCAAAAATGCAAACGATCATGAAAAGAAGCATAAAGAACAAAGAAAATATTAGGCATTTATATATATATATATATATATATATACATATATATATTCAGCAGACAGGAAGAAAAACGTCATTCAATTAGTATTTGCTAAAATTTACATATAATCAAAAAATGAAAGTGAGCAAAAAGATATTATTACGCGATCCAAAGAAATTGATTATAGATTATTAGAAAATGAAGACGAAAATATTTTTTGCTTAGCTGATTATTATAGTAAATATCATTTAAAAAAAATCAGAGATCTTGGAAGAATTAATGTAGAAAAACTTCTTTCGTTAAGGACGTGAACGACACTAGTGCTCAGATTTTCTTTTATTAAACTGCATATACACTGAGATACATGAGCGTTTTGTGTTTCGTAGAGTAGTGAAGAAAACTGAGAATGAGCTTTGAATGCTTTTTTTTTCGACCAACTAAAATCAAAATTTGACGTAGATATACAATTTGAGTAACAAGACTGCATACAAATTTATTTAAGTCGTTGCCTAATTGAGCTATCGCGTTTTTAAGCTTATGAACGTGCAGACCGGCAGACAGTCTATACATTCGTTCACAACTTGATATAAATTATAAATATACACTTTAACTGCTTACCAGATTTCATTTGTGTAGCTCTTTGTGTTCTGTACTTACCATTTTTCTAAGATTCGGTCAGAAAGGCAGACGCAATTTTCATGAATTAATTTCTTTCACAATTTGATAGAAATCTACAAGTGTTAATTCACATCATGTCTACCAAATTTCATCCAACTAGTTCAAGCGTTTTCGCGCTATCGAGCACATAAACAGTTACACAATTCTGAAAAATATACATATTTTATCTGTTTATGATTTTAGCTGTAAATAAAAAATAAAATTTTCATCATTCTGTTATGTTACTGAGGCTACCTGATACTACTAGGCATGTGCACAAAGTTTCATAATAATAAAAATAAATAAATAAAAAATAAAAACTATTCACGTTTTTACATTTTCCAATTTTTAACTTTATCGTTGGAACATTAATCCAGGTTTCTATAAAAATTTCACAAAAATGAAAATCGCCATCTATGTTTTTTCCTTGATGACATCCTGTAAAGACTGAAATTGCAAAAATTCGCTATAATGTGTCGTTACTGTTTTGTTTTAAATCTACATTTATGAAATATTGATTTAATATTTAATCAGTTTCCAGGTTTCAACTGCAGTTTTTGCAGTTTATTTTCTCATAAAACAATTAGAAATCCTGGAGGTGGAATTTGCTTCTATACAAATACACGATATTTTTGTCATATTGTAGCAGAAATTGATCGCTCTGAAATTTTAATTTTAGAAGTGATTAAAGCCTTTTTCTTTAATGATTTTTTTCTCTCTAACAAAGCTTTACATCCTTATTTCTAAAATTCTGAATTTCCTTCGTTATTTTCTAAATATAGAACTTCTGAATTATTTTTTGCTTTGAGTAAAAGATTTTTGTAACAAATACAATTTATTCTGAATTAGATTAATTAATAACATACAGTTATTAAAAAATTTAAATAAAGCACTGCTTTGCAATTTAAAAAACATAGATAACTTATATTTTTCAATAATGCCAATTCCTATAGAATTCCTTTAATATTGATATTTTTTTACATTTTTCCTGCTGATTTAATTTTTTTTAAGTGATGTATTTCTTTATGAAATATATGAAAAGAGAAAAACAGAAAAAATTGGCATAAATCTCTAATGCCGTCACCTAGGTGATCATGTTATGTTCACCAAAACCAAGTAATCATCCACTTGTTTTTAAAATCAATTAAATTCATATTTTTAATTAAGAGAAAAACATGATACTGTTATATTCAATAGTTGTTAAAACTTTTTATCAGCTTTCATACACATGTAGTTACCGTTTATTTAAAGAACAACAACAACAAAAAAATTAGTAATAGTACATAGACTTTCAGTTAAGAAGTGTGTATTATGTCCGATAGAGGGGGCTGTTTTAGCGTTTCTTCGTTTCATTATTTGTGTATATCAGCTGTGATGCACAAAAAAGATACAAGTAAGATTGCATATTTTTCTTTCTCTTTGTCAATTGAGGCCATGCTGGAATTCAAGATTCATGATGAAGGAATCAGTAATTAGGATGAACAAAGCCCTGTTTTCAGTACTAATTTATTTATCTTCGGAAGCATCTTTTGTGTCTATTTTGTGAAAAAATTGTGAAACTTTTTATAAAAACATATTTGGGCCACAAAGGTATTAATATTTTATACAAACTGTTATGTAACCAATGTAGTTCGTGAAATTGACTTACATTAGTTACTTAACTGAATACTGAAACAGGGACATTCAAATAAATGTAAAAATGCAGCAATATATGCTGCATCATGGGGCAAGGTAACGATATAAAACATCGTTTTAAATTAAATGAAAACGTCCCATTTTTAAATGTTGTTAATGATATTATAAATTTATCTATAATTTCGAAACGGATCACGCAGGATTACAAGAAGATTCTTTAGAGCAATTATTTTCTGAAATAAAATGAAGCAAACATTAAAATTTTCTCGCAAGACAATTACTTAATAAGACGGATAATTAAAAAAAATTATCAAATAATCTCTTAGGGATGTCATATAAATTTAAACTCCAAAGATCCTAATTTTTTAAATTTTACATAATATTTTGTTTTATTCTGTAAATACTGCTGAGTTCTGTTTAAAAATATTCGACATTTTCTCTAAATATTTACTTCTTATTTGTTTTTATCCCAGTAAAAAAAGTATCATGTCATAGTTAAATTATTATAGTTTTAATTTCAATAATTCAATTTTATTCATTAATAATTCAATTAATGTAAATAATTCATGTGGAATAATCACAGATCCGCTTGTGGCTGTCTTCCATTGTCTCTTTACCCATTTAAATCTCTTGAATTTATTAAATTTCATTGTAATTGAACATCCCATATCTATAAATCCAATTTTCTATATATTATAAATTCCAAAACAAAAGTTAAAAAAATCATGACTGCAGTAAAAAGACTTATGGAATAAAACTTTATTAAATTTTATAAGACCCGATGTCCTTAAGAATACAATATTAAAAATCAAAGAAATTAATAAATATTTGCATGCAAAAAAACGGTCCGTGAATCAGATGCGGCCTGCTTAATTGTTTTATTCGAACAGCCACAGATTTAATATAACGGTATTAAAAATAGAATATTTTAATATAATATTATAGCTATTAGAAATGACGTATTTATAATGAAATTTTACATTTGAAGGATAATATAACTTTTAGAATGCAATTACATTTTTATACATCGCATTATGATTTTAAAAAATTCTTATAAGGTTTTGATCCTGTATTGAGATTCATAATTATTACACAAGCCCATTCTTCATTTTTACCCGGCTCATAAAATTTACTTTTAATTTAAATTTTGCTTATTCTATCTAGATATATAATTTTTTTACAATTTATTCAAATATTATTTTTTTTTCAAGCAAAATTCTTCTCTATAAGAATAATTTAAAAAAACATATTTAATTATTAACTAATTTATACACTTGGAATTCACATTTTTCAATATCAAAAGAATTAACCTTATAATAAAGTAAGGAAATTTTAAAGTAAATGGCCGCGATACCTGCCTGCAATTTACAGATATTTAAGTTTGTCTTATAATTTGAATCTAGTTTGTAAATTTTTAATCGTTTTTTTGTAACACATCAAACATCTATAAGTTTATGAAGCTTCAAAAAATTTGGCAAATATAATAATACTTACAGTGTTAACTTGTTCTAGTGATCCGTAGAGTCCTGTGACACCTCCGTAATTATGAAGCATACACCAAATAAACGGTTGCCCATAATATGAAGGCAAGCGATGGTATTGTGGATATAATTCGGATTGAAGGTCTAGTATTATCATTTTACCCTGAAAAAAAGATTAAAAATTTTTTTTTATCACTTACAGCTTTACCATCGATATACAAAATCATTTTGAAGATAATGTTGTTTAGCATTCAGCCTTGCTAACATTTAATTTCACTATTTTTAAATTAAATAAAATAAAATCGCAAACTTTTTTAAATTTAAATTTTTACATGGAAAATAAAAGTATTGTCTTCTTTTTCAAGTAACTAGAAAATTAAATCTCTTATACCTCCCCCTCCCCTTTAGGACTTTTTCTTTGCAAAACTAGCTAAAAATCTAGCTATTATCCTATGCTGATAAAAATAAGTAGAAAGGAATATCAGCAAAATGATAAGAGTTGATACAGATTAGCAACGAGAGGAGAGCAAAATTAGTTTTGACTTATTGTACAGTAAGTATTAATTCTTACGCAGAGAAAAGAAATTTGGAAGTACAGGAAATCTATATTAAATGTGTGAGGAAAACGTAGGCTCACTGGAATGGCTATGATAAACAATTTCAAAAGAAATAACTTCTTTCAAAATTTCTTACAAAGGAAATAGCCAAAACAAAAATAAATTTTAAAAAAGAAATTAAAACCTTCTATGTGAAGCAGTTTAAAGAGGTGGGGGAATGATGTCTCTTAGAAATGAAAAGAAAACTGTGTAATAAAATGTTTCAATTGCATATGGAATCTTCAGTTTTGAAAATATTCATTTTTTAATTTTGGAAAATCATTATCCCAATTTTAAAAATTGTATTTTTCTTTAAGAATAAATTTTTGAATCCCTCTCTTTTAAAATTATGTAAAGGTTTCCTTAGATGAATTTTTTCTGTGCACATGCAGCCAAAAACATAACGAATTATGACAAGTACTTTTCTGCAAATACAAATCGGTGGACAAAGTTTTAAAAAGGTCTAAGTTATTATATGGAAATGGTTCGTAAACAGTTAATTATTTTTTTGAAACAAAAACTTTTTAGTGGGATGTTGATTCCTTTGTATGTTCCCCCGACCATGAGTCATCATTTCATTAATACTTTTCCCGGTCTTCTATGATGTTCCTCTCAGTTTGGAATTTGATATAAGAAAAGGGAGCGGGGATGCCTCCCTATACTTGTTGCTTTTTAGGTGCAGGTGCATTCGCGAACTCATTATTCTTGTTACATACATGAGCTTTCACCCTATCAAGCCCGTTCGTTATTTTTCCCCCTCCCACTCCCAAAGGTTTTGGGGTCAGTAAGTAGCAGATGGATATTGTCGGGGATATTTTGCAATTTATTGACGAAACCGAACTTGACCTAGCTCTCATCAAAACTTCAATACATGGTTGGCTGTGGGTTTTATATTGATTTAAGAATTACTTTTTCATGCCCAGCTCACATCAGAAGTAATGTTCGTGGACTTGTATTGGAAATTTAAACTAAAGTATTTATTTTTAAGCAATAATTTTTAAAAGAAAAATTATACATCCAAAAATTATTACGAAATACATACATCCTAGCAATCTTGTAAACATCAAATTGGTTGCTTGTGGATATGTGGTAAAGAGCATTCTTTAATTAATTGATATTCTGGTAATATTTATGTAAGTATCTAATCCTTTAATTTTGAAAATTTCTTGAATTTTCTTGGAACGAGTGACATGCATAAGTTTGATATTTGATATAAATTGATTTGGCAATGAAATGAAATAGATAAACTCCCTCGATAGATAAAACGAATCTCTCGGCATTTTTCCTATGATAAATTTCTGTAAGGAAATTTAATCCAGTGAAAGATTCATTAAATTTCGTTAATATTTTCATTTAAGTAATTACGGTTCTACCACTGATTACTAATAGAAATAGAATTAGCATTACAAAATAAAACTGTTAATGTAAAAATTTCATTATATTAATGCATTTATTGATCCTTGAAGACAACTTAATATATTTATATCCGCCATTCAAAATATAATATATATATGCAAATTTTCTATCTTTCAAAGAATTCTACATAAAACTACAATCAAATTTGGAAATATCACATTTATTAAATAGATAAAATAATACCGACTGATCCATATTAACAAATTCTGATTTAATACTTAATGAAATTAGAGCCGAATGAAAATGTTTCCTTAGAACTCTCACTTTATGAATTATATTATTTAGTAACATGTCATAGCTTTCTTCTTCTCTAAAACCAAACTGGCTACTGCATATAATCTTATTAATGTTGAGCCAGAAGTTGAATCGAATAATGACATTTTTTCTCATATTTAACAATTGTTGGCAGAAGACATACTTGTCAATATGTTAAATGTTATTCAGGATCTTTCGCTCATTTTGCAGAATTCCTAATATTTTTGCAAAAATACTTAATATTTCTTAGAAATTCAGAAAGATAATCTATAAACTTAGAAATGTATTGTTCTTTCTGCCTTTTCTTCAACTTAAGATAATTGGATTGTATTAGATTTTTTACTATACCTTCACGAAAAGGAGCAAAAAATTATTATTAGATTCGAATTCATACAAGAGTACGTACGATACATTTCTATAAAATTTATTAATACAGGTTATAAATTATCCAGCTGAAACAGGAAAGTTTTACTTCAAGAATATTTTTTAGTTTAACTGAAATTAATCAAGAAGAGCGACAGAATAGAATTATATAATAAAAGAAAGAAAAAAATGTTGTATAACACTGAACCGAAAACTAAACACTTTCGCCTCTTGTTATTTAATTATGAACTTTTTACGCGCTTGCATCGAATACGTTGATATACTATCTTCAATGAAATTAACTATTTAACAACAACAAAAATATTGGTAGCGAAAAAAACTATTTTCATGCAACCTTTCTTCAATCATCACGATTCTAACGCACTGTTGTCGCCAGTTTATGTTAATTGCCCATACACTAAATCTATAATTTCTTTTTTAGAATTTTTGTGCAGATTCATTCTTTTTTAGTTTTTGACAAGAACATTGATGATGACTATATTTTACAACCTTCTTTATCTCGTGTACAAGATTTTCTTCTTGTATGTATGCCGATATAAAACTAATTTTTTACACCCCTGATCTATCCTTAAAGTTGTCTGGATTCTTTTCCTAATTACCTTGCAATAATATAATACACCAGGGGTAAAAATAATCTACTGTTCTTAGATTATCAAAGTATTCGTTATTGTTAACATATTAGAAGAAAATATATTGATTATTTTTGGCTCAATAGTAACTAATGGATCTATGAAATCTTTGCATTTGTTTCTCCACAGCATTAATCTATTTATGTCAGCTGTTATCATTCGTCAAGAAAAGAGCTTTTCGAAAATTAAAATAAAGATTCGTTTCATGAGCAATAAAAATTGCTTTGATAATTTGTTTCACCATATGAGTGAATGAATTAAAAATCAACAAATTTCTTATTTATGCATATATAAATTTACATTAAAGAACAATCAACAAAAATATCAATATATGAATCAATATATTTTTCTATATTAATGGAATTCCAAATAACAGGTATTTAATGGTTTCGCTATTAATGAGGATGGGTTATTTTTTTCGAAATAAGTAGCATTTCAGGCTGTCACGTTATTCCACACGAAATTTATTAAAATTCTCTTGCGCATTACTGCATAAAATAGAAAATGTGTTGTTATTTGTGTGTGTGAGAGAAAATAAATAAGAAAAAGACAAGAAAGCATCTTTCCTTGGATGAAATACACACACACAGCTACAGATAGAAACATCTAGAAAGGTTCACCTTGCTAATATCGTCTAAAATAAAATAATCTAAATAAAAAATACATTTTCTATAATTCATTAGACTTTTATTTTCCTAATTAGGAACATTGATCAATTGCTACTATTCTTAAGATAGAATTTCTGAATATGAATTCCTATTGAAAATGAAAAGAAAAAGAGAATTCTTTTTATTTCAGTCTTCTTCTATTGTAAGAAAAGAAAACCTATAAACTTGAAGGGAAATTTAGTTTTTATCATAGTTACTCTGACGTAAAAAAATAATGAGTTTTACGCTGCTTCAGTTGAAATACAAATGTTAATGCTATAAGCAGAATATTTAAAGATTTATGGTATTATAATTGAAAGGTATCTAAAGGAAATTAAAAAATGTACTTGTTTTAAGAAAATCGATATTTTAACATCCAACCATAACCGATATAATCGACCGAAGGTATAAGTAATTGTTAAAGTATTAGTTCAAATTATGTTAGACATCATTAGCAAATTAAGAAGACAGAAATAAGAAAAGAAGAAACTGCAAATATGCATTGTTTGTAAAAGATGTATCTACATATCATTAAAAATAAAATGTTGCCTGAGTTATTTTAAGGGACAGTTGCAAAGATTTCTTCTTAAAAAGGAGCTATTTGCTTATGAGAACAATTGCTTAAGAAACACCATTACCGCTGTTCTGCAGGCATAGTATTATGAATAAACACATTATTTCATTTTGCTTATTGAGCAATAATTACCTTCATTTATTACTTTTCTTTATTCATTCTCTTATTTTCCAAATAATTTCTTATAATAATAATTGGTTTACTTAATAATCATTGATACGCAGTTCTGTTTATCTTCTTGGAAATGTCTTCCCGTTACAGAAGACTATATTTGTCTGATGTTTAAATGAGTTCTTTTTTTTTCAGTTTCAAATGTTATATATTTTTATATCTTTAAAGAATATTTAATGAATATTTTATTGACTGTGCTTTTAAATTCATTAATGTATGTTTTTGTGACTGAAAGTGTCTCAATTTGCTATTCAACTGCAGCATTAAGTTTAGAAATTCTAATTAAATTTAAAATATGTATTCTTAACTGCTATCAAAATATCTTCGAAATATTTTTAATGAAATGTTCGCTACTATTTTAAACTTTAATATTCAAGAATAACGATATACATTAAAATTTTATTAGTGACTTATGAAATTAGTTCTATTAGTGAAAAAAGGAAGTACTTTAGTTTTGCATTTAGCAGGGTTTTCATTTTATGTAAAAATTTGAGAGTGGAACACTGAGACAAATGATGTATAGAATCTAGGGTTGCAGATATTAGAATTTATTATATTCTAAAAATAACATAAGGATAAACGTAATTTTGAGGCGGACCGTTAGATGAAATGATAATTTTAAATGTATAAATTAAATAGTCTTATCGTATCAATTAAATCGTATATTTGTTCTAAAATATGAGATAAGAACATTTTGATATAAAAATTTCTCCATTTAATATTTCTAATATTAGAAAATAACTTAAACTATACATATAAACAGCTGTTGAAAAATAGGAAATGCTAAATGGAAACGAATAATGAACTAAATATAAGGAATTTTGGATAAATTTGTAAATTCTTCAGTAAATTATGCATAAAATCTTTACCAGTAAGGATTTGAGAAGGATTTTGTAACACTTGTCTATCGGACACATTTTTGTTTAATGGAATTAAATAATATATCGATGGGATATCGATTGAATATTACAATAAGAAAGTTAACCTTTCTGTATCAACCTCTCCATTTTTAATTTTTGGTCGTATTAGAGCTATCAAAAGTTTGACATTTATGCAGTCATAATGGCGATATAATTGTTCTGTTATGCAGTCAAGATATAATTGTTCTAAACCATAAAATCCTGAGAAAGATAGTGAATATGCTTTTCACAAATCCGGAAATTGTGGATTTCAAAAAGTCTAAAGAATTGAATTTTAGCTATAATTCATTCACAATCACTTTTAAATTGAACTTTGAACGAGTGGAACAAAAAAAAAAACCTTTCCACTTTAAACGAGTGGGAAAAAAAATTAGAATGACGAAAATGGAATGTAATCAAAAAATAGAACGGCATGTAATTGATGTTGAGTGGTAAAATATTCGTTATAACATAAAATTTATTTAAGAGGGTAGTTTCCAATAAATGGCGTGAGAATGTAAAGGTTAAAAATAAAGCTCTGAAACAATATAACTTTTTCTCTTTAGATTAAAGGGGGCGTAAGTCTCAGCGAAAGAAAATTGTTTTTCACAGATAAATGAAAACATTTAAGTATTTTCTCAAAACATTTAAAATAAAAGCGAGAAAACTTTATGTATAAATTTAAAGAAACACTTCTGGTGCGTAGTTACGATGCATGTAAATTGTTTTTATGACTTGAGGGAATCGTAAATTATCTTTCATTTTGTATCTTTTTTCATGTTTTTTTTTAAATCTTTCGTGTGTAATGTATTTGAAATTCCTATTTTTAATCCATTCGTAAAGGTGATTTGTAAATGCTTTAGCACTTTTTCTTGATACTAAGAATTAAAATTTGGCAATAATTAATTGTATCCATAGTAACAAGTTTTAATATTGAAATAATGAATATAAGTAACGCCTTATAAAGATAGTCTATTAAAACTACTCATGTAACTATAATTCACCTAAGCCAATTAATAAAAGTAATTTGCATGCTTTGAGTGAATATTAATATTAAGGTTATAATACAAGTTTTTATGTCACTCAACCGTAGGTGATGTCCTGTATAAACATTATTATCTCATAAGAAACTAATTTCTGGAAACAAACAGCAAATTATAATTATAAATATAAATTATATATTATAAATTATAACAGTAAAATATATTGATAAGATGGATGAAAAAATAATATTTGTGCATAAATTTTAACTAGAAAAATTAAAATTAAAAAGTCAGAAAATCGAACTGGGAGTGATTTTTGGTTGACAGCTTCTCAAAATTATTGTAATGAAATCAATTAAAGAGGTTTTTGTACCAATGAATTCACATTTCCTTCATAAAGTTTGAGAAACGTTATATTCAGGAGAAATTATATGTATTATTAGTTTAAACTATTTAAAGAATTCAAGAAAAAATAGATTTGGGAATTATGAAATGCATATAAATAATTCAAAAATAGCGGGGTTTCTTTTCAATTATGCTATTATTTTAATACAATTCATGTATTTTAAAATTCTTTTTAATGCAAATTTACCAGTATTTAATAAAATATTTAGGTTTATGATTATTTTAATATTTAAAGTTTTTTTAATCATTGTTTATCCATATTAACCTAATTATATATCCCTTTATAAATAAAGATTGTCTTTTTTTGTTAATTTATTTCTGTGACTTTTTTCTATTTTCCTTTATTTATTTATTTGTTTCTTAAAAATTCTAAGGAACTTTAGTTTTTCTTCTATTTCATTTCATGGGAAAAACTCTTTTTCATGTTAAAAATTAGAAATTATTACTAATAATAAATTCTAAGATATTGATACTTTCTCTTCATTTACTTCTTGAATGGTAGGAGACAAATAAACTCCAAAAATAAGCTTTATGCATTTTTTCAACAATTAACAGTATATTGATTCTAATTTTTTTGTTATCTATGAAGTATTTATACCACTGATTAAATTGCCATTTAACTCAAACTCAGTTTACTTTATCTTGTAGTTAATTGAATTTCTGAAGATATTTTTGCGTCTGTTTCATACAACAAAATAATATTTTTTGTAATATTCTCACAATATTGTCCATAATTTTTAATATTTTATAATTTATAACACAGTTATAGAGCATCTTAAGTTGTTTGAGAAATAAAGAATTCAACAAGAATAAGAGAGAAGATTGACTTTTTTTTATTTTTCTAACAAAAACGCAAATTTTTAGAAATTAGAAGAACCAGAGAATGTTGAAACTTCAAGTTTTTTGTAGTGCTATAATACTGAAATCTGCAATATTATTTTATTCCTTTCAGTCATAAACTATCCGGAAATAACTGGAAGCAGTGCCTGAATTTTAATAATTGGGTAATTTTTGTGTCTAAGATGCTAAAAAATATTTATAAATCTTTTTACAAATAAGTTAAGTCAATTTATACATATATGATGCTGACAGTAGTAAAGATTTTGTACAAATTCTTTTGTTATGCAGTTTCGAAAAAATAATTATGAGATTTTATATTTTATTTTAAACGAACCCCACCTATAAAATATAATATTTTAAACGAACTCCACCTATTCTTTAATGATCAAATAAGAAAACAATTCGCAAATACGTTATTATAACATGCCATTATTATTAAACTAATTGTTTAAAGCTTTATTAAAAATTAAACGAAGAGAATTATTTGTTTACCGAAAAGTTGCATAAAATGCTATCAAATATTTTAAATATTGGGCGAGAATTCTTACAATATAATTAAATTCCTGAAAACATTTGATGAACTTGAACCTCTATCTTGTGATCAATATATATATTTAATATTATAATTTTAAACCAATAAGATCTTGGCCCGTGTACCATAGTAATGAAATCTAATTAATATTATAAATACACAAAGTGAGATTAATGCATAAAAACCCAAAATAAACTAACGCAGCGATGTAATAATAGCGAATTTTTGTTCTATCTTGTCGCTCAAACAAGGCGACAAAATAGTAAAAGAGTGATAAAAAGAAATAATGCTTTTATTACTATTTCCTCTAGTGAAATATAGCTATATCCGGAATTATATCAATCATATAACAATGTGTAGCATTGTTTGAGAAGGCTATTTTTACTTATATTTACAATCAACTGAAAACGATTTTTGGTTATTAATTATAATTATATTAAACTGAGAATATGAATATAATTTTACTTTTCAAATTCTAAAGGGCGATTTTTAATTGATCCATCTTCGATTTGCTAAAACGCATGCCTCAAAATGTACGAGCATATTCATAATTAACATCTGTTTATTTTTTTAGTTTTTCATAAATAACATAAAATAAATGTGATTCTTTAGCGATAAAACATATTCTTAGAAGTTGCAAGTTTATGATAAAAAACACAAAATTATTTTACCTTTTTAAGATAATCACTGTCAAAATACATGCTACAAAATACACGCATACATACTGTATATGCTACATAAGAAACAACATAAAAATTCAAAAATCTATTAATCCAATGAAAAATTAAATAAAATCCAGCAGAACATTTTAAAGTCTTGTCTTCTTAAAAATTTACTAAATAACAAGAAAATATACATTTTTTTCTAGAAAAATAAAAGTCTCCCAAATGAAATGAAATTTGTAAGTTCTTATTTGCTTACAAAAAAGCAATTTCAGAAAATCAAATGATATATTTACAGAGAAAAAATCATAGTGAACAAATTAAAATACTTTTGACTAATTTTTCCAACTTGGAATTATTTAATAATAAGCTCACGAATAAGCAAATAAATTTCCCTACAAATGATTTATCATTTTTTTAAACAAGAAATAAATCATAAATATCTAGGATCACTACGCAGCAAATGCTTTCAATAAAAATCTCTACATGCACCACAACGAAATGATTTATGAACACAGAAAGCATTCAGTCAGAAATATTAACTCATTTTGAAATTCTTACAGTGATTGAAATTTTGAAAGTTTTATTCACTGAAATGTTACATTAATTAGTTTAATGAAAATATTTTTAAGCTTTCAAATTAAGTAATATTTATTTTAAAATATATTACATGAAACTCATTTTTAAAGATAGTAATATTACTTTAAACATTTCGAATTTGTCTTCCTGCTGAAATTCTCGGAGTTCTGCCAAATCTATTCCACAATTTTTCATTGAATGCATTTAAAAATATTTCATCAAAGATATAATTACATTGATTTAGGCTATATTTATGATTGAAATACCTGAACGCAGAGTTGATTAAAATCAGATATAGAAATTTTATTTCAAATGATGATTTAAAATATGATTTAAAATTCTAGACTTTGAAATTATATTTATCCAGAAATATTTTTTTATCATTTTGAAAAATGGGTTCTTTTAATATTCAGATTGAAAAATACCATAATTTAATTTCAATTATATAAAAGGAACTTATCATTCATTAAAATTCTATTTTCATTAATATTTACGAAATTTTTTGAGCAATAAATTTATTGTTTTGAAGAAACAAAGAACTCAATTTTAATATTTATATATATATTTGTTTTGCCATTTTTAAAAGTTTCGAAAGGCTGTTACATAATGGAAAAATATGCCGCTATTAAGAATTTTATCTCTCAGATATGATCTTCAAGTTTTATTTTAAAATTCGTTCTTATTTTGTACTTACCTGGGGTACAGCTCGCAAAAACGCTCTTGCTTGAGCCGGCTGCCAGATGTCAGGGTCAGAATAGAACATCCATCCTTGGGTGATCCTGGAAGATATAATAAAAATGGAGAATGTCATGAGAATAGATTTAATAGAGACATAGTCACATGAAACAAAAATCACGCCATGCAAAAAGAATAGATTATAAGATGACATATATTGTATATTTCTATCAATCAGTATACACCATGGATATTTTTCCTTATCGTCCTATCTTTTTGAACCATCCAAGAGAACTCATTGAAATTTTCAAAACAGTTAGAAATGAGATACATTCTTTAGTTATTCAAAGAACATTTTATTCTTCTATGGATAGTTATATGAATCTACAAGTAAAAATGAGATACGTTTCATTGAAATATAATACCAGGGAAAATATGTATATAAAACAGTTTGCTAAAATCCAATTTCAGGTTATGATTAAAAAATGAGAGGCATGTGTTTTTTTATTTTCTGGATAATATTACGTCAGGAAAGGCTTTATAGATTTACATAAAATCTCCTAGTACCAAAAACTCGTTTTATGTTCAAATTAAAATATGCTTAGCTATAATACGTATTCATAATAAGTGCATTAATCTTTTTTCATATACATGATATGGGTAAATGCAATCATCTAATTTGAAATACTCGTTTCGAAAAATAATTTTCTGTACAAAAAAAAAAAAGTCTTGTATGATTTTAAACCGGAACTAATTCCTCAATAAAAGAAGATTCACAAAAATGGCAATAACCTAAAAATGCTAAATTTTTATACTAACGGAAAAATTATACAACGGTGTAAAATTATGTGGAAACAATTTATCAGTTGTTTTACTTTAGGAATTAACAGGAATATGAATATGGCGGTACTGATGTGCGAGCCTCATATTTTCTCCGAATTGTAGTCCTCTGGACATACTGGCGTATTTAAACTAAGCTCTTCCTCTGGCAATTAAAGGCAAATAACACAAAAATATGTGATAGCATCGTATGCACACTATCTTTATAAAGCCTCCTGAGTATAGCGAAGAGTAGCACCACACTTTCAATGGCCGCAACAAAGCAAGACCTAAGTTGGTTTGAGGCTTCAGAATGCTCAGTTATTTAAAAATAACCATGGATCATCAGAAAGTGACATATATCTTACTGTCCAAAGTTGAAATATCTAGAAGCCAAATTTGAGATTTTGAGTAATGTAAAAACTACAGACGAATTTAAACATCCGAATATATAAACGATTTTGATGCTCCTTTAATCAACATAGATCTTCAGACTCAAAGTATCATTTTAAAATTTGATTCTAACCAAGATTTCTTAACTCACTATCACAATGAAACCTATAATTTTATACAAATGTTTTTTCGGTAGATGCAAATGAAATATTCTTGCTATACAGATATTTTGTGTATATTGCAGTTTTATTCAGCAGATATTAATTAACAATGCGTTCCAATTTTGCTTTGCTTTTATTTTTTTATTTTTAAATCCATTATTATTTTTTGTAATATTGTCTTCAATATATAAACGTCAGTGTATAAACAATAAAAAATTGATTAATTGATGTTTATTAAAATTTTTTGAGAATTACATTTTTTCTTTAGAATTATCGTACAGTCTCCTTTCTTCGGATTTTACATAGCTCAAAACAAGTACTATTTGTATAACCTTGAAAAATCTCGACTTAAATTTTACCGTATTTTCAGTTTTTTAAACAATAATTCGAACTTTTAAGATAACGAGCTGAAAGATTTTTCCATAAAGTGGTATCAAATTTTGAAATGTTTCGGCAATTCTTCGTAAATCCGAGAATGAAAAATACTATAGTTCAGGGAATTATTCATAACGCTAGAAGGAAATAATTGACGTAAAATGATACTCTCTCATTATTTTAGTTCCAGAAACTGTCGCTTTACTCATTAATGTAGTAAAACAAGAACCTTCTTGAAACTTCATATCTAATCTCAGAATAATACTTAAAATTTAAAAAAAGTATTCTCTCAGAATCATTCCAAACTAAACGAAGTTTATACCAGAAAGAATACGGAAATAAATAAATAATCTAGAAAATATATTATTTAATTTTGTAACATAAATTCACTAATTTTCACAAAACAGTACATATTTCCATCTGATATATCACAGGTACGTAGAAATTAGGAGAAATACGTAAAAAACTGTTTCATTTATTTAAAGGCTTTTGTTAAAAATATAATCATAAGTTTCCCACCGTTAAAATGTCATCTTCCTATTCATTATGTTAACCTCTATATTATTTTTATACAATGTAGGAGAAATTCATAGTACACTAGTAAGGAAAAATACACTTAATACATCGATGAGGACATTTGATGTTTTGGATAATTTATATCTTTAATTGTATTAACACTTTATGTTCTTATATATAAGCAAATTTTATTGTATTGTAAACAAAACTGTATTTTTCCTTTCAGTATCCCTTATCTGTTTACTTTTGACGGTTTTATTCCGCCAAGGAGTGATATACAGCGACCAAATAGAGTGCAGCTCTGCTCTAGAACTCTGCTAGGTATGTGTTTCTTTATTACTATTCTTTTCCAATGTTGATTTTCAGTCTTTTTTTTTCATTCTTACTATTTTATTTTAATTCAAAATTGTAATATTTTTCTATATATTGCTTTATTTAAGAAAAAAGCAAAAATAAAAAAAAACTTTTTTGTTTCTAATTGTTATATTACTTCAGATTTCTTATCAAGATCTCTTAATGCATGTGCAAGAGATCTGAGGAATCTGATAGTACTTTCAGTGGAAATGGCAGAATATTAAATCAAATAATTTAATTCATTATTTTGAAAACTTACCAGACAGCTTCAGGATCTACTGCAGTCAAACTCTTGTACAATGACTTTGAACACGATTGCAAGTAATCTGGATCGCTGAAACGAATTTTTAAAATTAAAATTAAATATTTTCTTTAAAAATATATTTGTGAAATATTTTTAAATGCATGAAGCAAGCTTTTATGTGTAAGAAAATACATAAGATTACTTTTTTTGTCATAACTTTTTTATGACTTGTATTTCAAAAAGTTTTAAAAGATTGACTAGTTCATTTTCAACAGTTAAAAATTATGCAATCAACCATCATGATTTTAAAATAAAGTGAATCAGATTTTGATTTAAATTTTAATATTTTAAGTCTTTCGTTCGGCGGCGTGTTCTATTGAGGGAATAATTAATTTCCAGCTGCATCCCCCACTTCAAAGATCAGAGATCCATTTTCACTCCATGGGGTATTGTTAAAACATTCATTTTACAGTAACTTGAGGAGAGGGGTTTCCGATGCCTAATAATCATTCCCCTGTTAGAAGGACTCCTAGATTTGGCTACATATGTCATAATTTTTTTTCTAAATTATTTCCACTTTTAATAGAATCATTTGCACACTTTGAAATATTTATTTTTTCTTTTTGGATTAATATGTTTTTCACAAATTATTAGACGTATTTTAAACAAAATTTGAAAAGTAAATTGTCCTTTTTGCTGGAGTTTTTATACTATTTTAGATATTAAGAATATTTTATGTAATTTTTAGTAATAATCATATAGGGAAAAAAGTCATATATTTATTATTTTTATTTGATTCATTCGTAATTCTTTTTAATCCTCAAATCACTTAAAATAATCTATTGTGAAACGAAATTTTATGATCATTGTTTAAATATAAGAAAAACATTATACGAAGATTGATAATAAAGTGTGCCATCATTATTTGTGTAATAAAATAGTTTCAAAAATTGTTAATTAATTCTTATCAAATGATTTCAAAATTTCTAAGAAGCTATAAATTATAATTTAATATCAAATATTAGGAAATTTATCATAACCAAAAGTGAACAATTGTATAAATTTACATTTAACAGAAGTGGACAATTTACTAAAGAGGCATAACTTTTCTGAGGATTTGAATTTCGATTTGATCCTTTATTGCCAAATAATCTCGTAAGGTGCTTTTGTCAATATGTCCCATCAATAGCGTAAAACTACGAAATTTTAAAATTTCATTGTTATCAGTAGTTATCCTTGAAAATGCATGTTCCCTTTAATCTTCATGGAAATTTCTTATTCCTTGTTTTTTATTGGAATGCAAATTTATTCACAGAATATCTATTGAGGCAATTTATTGAAGCAAAAGCGATTAAATTTCATCCGTGTACAAAAGTGAAAAATTA
Source organism: Argiope aurantia (assembly GCA_026543865.1). Lineage (NCBI taxonomy): Eukaryota > Metazoa > Arthropoda > Arachnida > Araneae > Araneidae > Argiope > Argiope aurantia. The sequence goes on along the minus strand of JAPMOR010105483.1, from coordinate 1,895,572 downwards.
TTATTCATATTTATAATTGTTGGTATTAATTTTTAAGCCGACTTTTCCCCAAAATGGCGATACAATTTTCATTTCTTATCTCGTTATCTTTTCCCATGAAAATAAGTTTTTTAGTTCCTCAACAAAATTTTCGTGTGCATCTAAATCAATTTCATTATTAACTTGTAAACTACTAATTTTCTAAATCTTCTCTAAGTTCTAAACAATAAAAAAAATTTTTAATTCATGAAAATTGTCTAAATTCTTCATATAAATTCTCAATCTCCTTATGAGTGAGAAAATTCCGAGGAATCAAATAAGAAAAGAAAAGAAAAGTCCGCCTATTATGGGCAACATAAATTTCTTGAATGGAGTATTTCTTTTTACTCTTGGAATACATTGTTCCTAAACGTCGCCAATATCAGGGAACGCTCACACAACTAATAATATTGGCGAAAAAATATCCCCACCCATTTACGGAAAATGAAGTACAGGGTTATAAATTGGTCGGAAACTTTTCCTTTTGGGAAAGAAGAGGAGAACCGATCATTTGGCGCAACAGTTGTATCGCAGTCGAAGTAAGAGATTTTAAAGGCATTACAGGACGTGTACCGCTGAACGGGTAAGGGTAAGTGACAATTTTTTTAAAAAGAATTTAGGAGAGTGTTCATAAAAATGTTTTCCGGACTAAATTATTTGACTCCTGCTTCAATGTTTACCTTTTGATAAAAAATATATACAATAGTTAGTTGAAATTTGTCTCAGATTTGAGTTCTTAATGTCACAATTAGGCGTTTCAGATTAAACAAAGAAAAAAAGAAATATTAGAGTTATTAAAAGTTAGTTATTAGATAAATTTGAGATGAGAAGTGTAGATTGATATTTATATTTCGTAAATATTAACTAGAATTTGAAAAGTTTTGTGACATTTATTAATCTGGCAATCAAGGTAATTTTTTAAAATTCAAAAATACGGTAATTTTTATTTCACAGTTGTCTTGCCAATGGTAATGTTGTCATTCATACTTTTTTTAAATGTTTGAAAATAAGAATTAATCACTGAAATTTAATATTTCCAAAAACATTCTTACTTTCTTTAATGATTGAAGAATAGTATTCAATACTTTTTGCATGCTAGTACATTCTTATGGAAAACATTTTGAAAAGAAGTTTCCATAAAATATAATATATTCACGATATGAAGAATTCTAACCTGTTAATGATGAATGGACATCATCATCCATAATTCGATCACAATATCTCAAAGTGCATTAAGAAATTACTCATAAATTATGCATATTTACTGCCATATTGTACATAATACTGAGTTTTCATACATAGCCAGGGGTTTTATACTCTGAAGCAAATTGAAAGAATTTACCCTTTTTTATTAATATTAAGATGTGTTCCAATTCCTTGCATTTATTTCTCCGACTTCTACATTCTTTGTATTTATTTTTAGAAATATACGATCTAGTGTTATGTATTTGAAACAAATCGGTGGTGTTTATTATTTTTATTAATATTAATACGCATTTCTTTTCGTACCATTCAATGTTCAGCACTCTATTTCAAATATCAAAGGATATTGCAATATCTTAGTGACAATGACTTTTACAAGTCAGCATTATGCACGTTTTGAATTTATATCTAGAAGTGTATTGTCATGTGTTATATTCACTGAAACCAATAGACAGAGTTCCTCCTTCTTTTTTATGAATATAAATACGTGTTTCACTTCCTTACACTCAAAATTCAGAGACCTGTGTTTAAAAGAAATCAAAGGAAAATGCAATCTCTTAATCACAAGATGACTTTTACAGGTCAGCATTCTCCAAGTTTCGTATTTATTTTTAGAAATACATAGCCAGGTATTATATATTTTGAAACAAATCAAAAGAGGTAATAATTTTTTTTATTCCTTTAAACAATGCATATCAATTTAGAATTGATTGCCGGGAAATTTAATTTATTTTACCTTGAAGGAGGCGGCATCTCGTTGAATAAATCTGCGCTGTACATATGGTCTGTTCCAAATTCCTCAATATACTGAAAAATAAGAGTAAGTTGAAGCACACTTTGAATAAACAAAAAGATATGCTATTTATTTCCTCCAAATACTGTATTTGAAATGAAATTAAGACTGTAATCTAGATTAGGTCATTCTTTATTGTACATCATTCAGATAAAAATTAATTTAACATGACCTATTTCTTTAAAAAAAAAGCATTTCTTTATGTGAGCCAAAATCGAATTTCTTATTTTAATAATTTTTCCCTTTTTAGTTTTTAAGTTATAATTCATGATAAGAAATGTCATGGAATCTTGGAAATGAGTTCTTTTTCATATTCCCTATTATTATATGACGCCGTTCGTATGGATTCAATAGTAAAATTCATATGCTAACTAATAACTAAGCTCTGAAAATTTTTAAAAAGGGCATTGTCATGGAGAAGTAAATTCAACATTAGGAAGTGAATGAAAAATAGATTGATAAACCTGAAATAAATCGAATTAAATAAAAGCT